>CM067173.1:99003132-99025120 GCA_034093135.1 Erigeron breviscapus | reverse complement strand
TCTTGTTCTGGTTCTGGATCAACCTCATGTTCTGGTGACCCAACATCAGCTTGTATATTTTCCTCTGGAGCATCCTCTGACTCATCTTGTGAGGATACGTCATTTACTTCTCGTACAAAACTTGTCAGCATATCCTGAGGAATATCCACCTCACCAGGTCTTGAAACCAGATGGTTCAGATCCCTCAGATATTCAGCCACAGAAAAATGTGCATATGCTGGCAGTAAGTTCAGCGCCGCTATATTTGTGTTTGGTATGTTTGTTGCACACACAACTCTCGCACTTTCCGTTTTGGTACAAGTTGTTTCTCCCGCCAAGCAAAGTGTTCTTCCTTTTTAGGAAGCACCATTTGTGACACGGGGTCGACTAACTTGTTTCAAAACGGGATGTGTCCTTACTCCGGTATGTGTTCTGATTATTCTATGTTGCTTACCCCTATTTACCTTTGTTTGACCGAATATGGACATTGAGGGCATTGTCCATCTTAAGTGTGGGGGGGTGGCAAATAGGTTTAAGCTACCGGGTTATCTCTTTTGTTGTTTTGCCATTGAGATTTTAGCCGTTCTTGTGGATGTGTCCCTCTCGTAGGCTTTTGGGTTTTTATCCAAGAGTAAGGGTTCTATTTTGAACTTTGAACTATGATGTGCATGTTTGGGAATTGGTTGTTTCGATTTGGTAGGATGATAGAAGTTGATATGGTTTTGAAACTTGAGTTGAGCTTGTCCTTGTGGTAAATTGCTTTTGTCACTTAATTCATAATAATTTAATGAGCAATTTTACTACAAATTTTTCCTTGGTAAAATTTTAATCGGCGAAATGTGTTCTGAACGGTTATTTGGCTAATCCTTGTGGATTGATAACATTACTTGCATACTCAAATTTCCCAAACACCCAAAGTTGTGAGATCCATCATTCATATATAGATGTGCTAGGTGTTTACGGTTTTGGTTTGATTGCCTTATAAATTTGTCCCTCTCTTAGGCTCTTGGATTTATTCGGGAGTAAGGGTTCCATTTCGAACTCTGCACTAAGATGTGCGAATTTGAGGTTAATTTATTCCATTTCCGGTTTCTTTTCTTTGATTTGAGTGTGCCGGTGATGTGTTGAGCTAGAACTTGGCCTTGTGATCGTGACGAGACCGCAGTGAGATCACTTTTGTGATAAAAGTACATCGGACGACGAATTGGCATATAGGTTTGACCCATACTTTTCTTTCTTTCTTTATTTTCATTTTTCCTTTTGTATATTCATACCCTTACTATACTTATACTCACTTACATATACATCCTTCCCTTCTTTGTAACCTTTCTTATACATCCTTTTAACTTAGTCTTTTCCATTGTATATATCCACTTAAATATGTAAATTATACCTTACCATACCGATAGTCTAATCTGGGGGGCCTTTGATTGTTGTTGGTTGGTTTGCACGGTTTGTGAGAGTTTTGGTGGTTGATTGATTGGATTATGCTTTGACTTGGGGAAGACGTAGATTGGTTTAAGTATTGGAGCTTGTTTTGGAATGTTCAAAATTGATCATATTGTGTTTAGACATTGTTCATCATTGTAAGAGGGTGCCTGCTAGTAGAGTAAAAATGGTTCAGAAAAAAAATTAAAAAAAAAAAAGTGAAAAATTGAAAAAAAAACAGAAAAAAAAAATAAAAAAAAAAAAAGAAAAGAACTTGGGCTACTAGTGGGTACTTCTCATTTTTATATGTCTAAAGTTTTGTTGTATCATTAAGAATGGAAGACTTGGTTGATCTTAAGTTGTTTGAAGTTGATACACCACAATGGTGTCGGGTTTGCTTGGTTACTTTTGAGGTGTCTTAGCGGGATAACATCTTATGGGTTGATGGTTTGTTGGCAATCAATGGTACGGGTTTTGATTAGACTATTTTGTTCATATTTCATACATACATTATACTTTTGATTGTTACCTTTCATTTCTAACCTACACTCCCTCACTCATTGTAAATATCCACTATATATACCTTAGCCTAACTATACAACCGTCCTATATGCCTATTTTGATGATGTACTTGGTGCTTACGCCACGTCGGTGGAGCTATGATCCTTGTTCAAGCCTATGGTAAGATATGCATCACGTCTGTGCTATGAGTGATTCTTGATATATTCAACCCCAAAAGTAAGTTCGTTGGAGTAGAATGATATTGATAGGTTCATTTGTTTCACTTATGCTTAGTCGTGTTATTGAGGCTTGTGGATTGTTCAGATATTGTCAAACATTTTGGGTTTTCATTTAAGATTAAAACTGCTTCACCCAACTTCTTTGTCTTTGACATACTTGGTGTTGCTTCTTTTTGATACTCGTAATTGTTTATTTAGCTTCATTGCCAAGGATTACTTTTTCTTTAAATATTGGATTTGCTTGAGGACAAGCAATGCTCAAGTGTGGGGGGATTTGATGTGACCAATTTATACCCATCGCCCACATCGTTATTGGCTTTTTATTATATGTTTTTAGTCGATTTTGCTGGCATTTGGCGCGTTTATGGGTTTTGTTAGTGGTTTTAGGTTCTAAACAGGTGACGTGTCCGTTTGGTGCAATTTCGAGTAATTTTGAGGTCATGAAGTTGATTGGAGAGTTCGAGAGTTGTTAAGGTGAAAAGAGATAGAAAATTTATGCAAGTTCTCATTTTTTGAAGAAGTGTTATTCGGACCAGTATATTTCTACTGCGCCGCAGTGGGGTGACCAAGACCCACTGCGCCGCAGTCAGCTTGTGGGAAAAAGAGACTCAACCAGTAATATTACACTGCGCCGCAGTGGGATGTGCATGTGCCCACTGCGCCGCAGTCAGCCTTGACCAAGACCCATGCGCCGCAGTGGGGATGACCAAGGCCACTGCGCCGCAGTGGGGGCATCACTCGCCCACTGCGCCGCAGTGAGAGTGCGGGGCTGCAAGGCTTTGACCGATCAATTGCATCAGAATGAAGGGGGTATAAATAGTTTTACACAACCTAATTGCCAGATGATCAAGGTTTCTTTCTAAGAGCTGCACTTCAAGGATCAATTCAAGATTTCAACATCTTCCGATTCATTGAAGATTCACGTGCACCCACTTAGATCGTATCTATTTTATTGTCTTGCAATTTCTATTTCTCAAACAATTGGTACATCATGTTCTTCCTTTATTTTGATTGTTATTTCAATTTCATTATGAGTGGTTAATCTTTTAATCACCCACCTTGATGAAACTAGACGGATGATGTGATTGTTATATGTTTTAATTCAAAGAGTTGATTTCAATTATCGTGGTGTCGAGATCTTGGTGACTTTATCCCTTTATATTTATTATTATGATATTGGTGGCATGTGTGTTCTTCGTTAGTGGTACTAGTTGGATACATATGTGATTTTCAAACGGTTGCTTGTCTATGAGCAATTATCACTAGTTCATGGTATGATAGTGAATGTCATTTTAATAAAAGGAATAATGTTATCAACGTGTTTAGAAACGGTTGGTGGTACCACGTTATTTTCACATAGGCACAATTGGTAATTTGATAGTCAAGCAAACTAATTGTTAGTAAGGTTGTCTAGGCATTGGTGGTACCGGCTTGGGTAATTAAACTAGCAATTTAGGTGTTTGGGTGATTTGTAAGCGGTTGGTGGTACCACGCGAGCATTTTATCCTTTCACGATTGTCTTGTCAACTCTAAATGAATTTGGTCTTAATTGAATGCAATCATGATTGAAGTCTAGCGAAGTCAAGGTGGATGATCTTTACTATTATTGTTTGAAGTTTTACCTTTACTTTTACGCGTTTTGTCTTTAAAGTTATTTTAATTTAATTGTCAAAGAGAGATTTGAAGCAACGCCCTATTTTCCAAACTACTTTATTAGTCAATTGATTCAGACCAATCCCCGTGAACGAACCTGGACTTACTTTTAACTATATTGCATACGATCGGGTCCACTGCCCGATAGTGTGTAGTAGTGAGTTTCAAGGTATTTCTAGTTTTAATTTTTAAACTCGATTTAGCACATCAGGTATACGTGGTCTTCTATTTTTACCCTTGAGACGTTCCACCAGATCTTCAAAGAAAATCTGTCCAAAATCCACACGCTGTCCAAACCATAAACAGTACGCCATCTGGAGTTGTGTATGATTAATTTGATCTAACCCTCCAGAGCTACCACCCAAGCATTCAACCAGATGTGTGAAGAAATATCTCCATGAGTCAGTGAGTCTGCTCATGTAAATCATTCCTTTTCGTTTCAGAACACCATGCTCGTCCAAAATATCAGAATGCCCCATCAACCTACACACTTCCCTATAATTCAGTCCAGTAGGAAGTTCGTTGGGCAATTCATTTTCTATAAAATATTTCAACTGGAGAACATCTGAAATAGCACCAGCAGTCAATGTCAGATGTCTTGCATCTCTTTGGAGAGTGAAGTGGATGGTGTTATAATCATTGTCTGTGAAATGGGTTGTGTACCAGAATTCACAAAGATAATCATGGTACATGTTTCCTGGGTTTAGTGTTAGTGCCCCATATAATGGAGAACTAAGGAAGAAGGCTTGTAATCTCCCAATGATCGATTGTGGATCATGGGTACCAGAAAGCTTTGCCATCCAGTTGTTCATGTTGATTCGAATGGTTCCTGGCATGAGATTTATATGAGGTGCCCTAACAACATTTGGGGCAGGATCATATGCAGCAGTGAGAAGATTTCTTTCAGAAGATGATGGATTACGTGGAGCCATTTGATAATATTCAGAAAGGAAGATGATGATTTTAGGGTTTATAAGGATGAAATTGAAATTTAATGAAGAAAGAGAGATATTATTGGAATTGAATGAAGAATGAAAATTGAATGAAGGAATTTGTGTTTGGGAGTTAATACGTTTCGAGATGAAAGTGAAAGTAAATATTGATTGGGTATATATAGAGGAGAGAGAAAATGAGAATTTCAACAAATTTATTTAAATTTATCCAATGTAATTTTTGATCGAGTTTGAAATCCGCATTTAATGCATCCCATCGTACATTAATGTGTGACATTTTGACAGCCCACAAAAACTAACCAACTTGCACTTTTTGTCTTCCCAAGGTAAATAACCATCATTTGTGTTGAAAAAGTCATGCCACGTAGGATAACTAGATATTTTTACAATTCAAAAAGTTTGTTGACGTGGCACACACTGAGACCAAGTATTTAAAATATTATGACTGTACTAATGACTCATTCAATGCATCTGGAGACCGTTCAGATACTCCAGTGTCACTGGTGGATTAGTCCAGTGAAGGTATGCACTGATGGTACACTGGAGGACTTCCAGTAAAGTACCAGTAATATTTTCCAGAAAATTCTTCCAGTGGAAAATAAATTCCCCCTGAAATTTTAATTCTTTTAAGGACAAAATATTATGAACTTAGAAATTTATACTGGCAAAGATAGTACACAAAGGCGTTCAATATCTGAGCTATTATAAATTTTAAGTATTTTTAAATCAAGAAACCTGACAATACACAAAGGCGTTCAATATCAAGGTTCCAGATTTAAGAAGTCATCAGATTAACATTTCTGGCTTTCCCCTGGAATGTTGATTTATAAGTTTATAAAAACACCAGATAGTACATCGAGGCGTTCAATATCCGGACTCTTATAAATTTGTAAATCTTTAAATCAAAGATCCTTGGCAGTACACAAAGGCGTTCAGATGAAAACACAGATAGTACATCAAGGCGTTCAATATCTGGGCTTTCAAATACCAAGGTTCCAGATTTAAGGGTTTAACATTCCCAACTCACCAACCAGATATTCAAATGTTTTTATATCCAGTGGTTTGGTGAATATGTCAGCGAGTTGTTTGTCAGTGGGATAAAATGAAGTTCAATGTTATTTTTCATAATATGATCACGAATAAAATGATACCTGAGATCAATGTGTTTCGTCTTGGAATGCATGACTGGATTGTTTGAGATAGCAATGGCACTGGTATTATCACAACAGATTGGAGTCTTTGAATACTTAATACCATAATCAAGCAACTGGTTCTTCATCCAGAGTATCTGAGCACAAAAACTGGCTGCAGACACGTATTCAGCTTCAGCAGTGGATAGTGAAACTGAAGTTTGCTTTTTACTGGTCCAACTGACCAACTTTCCACCAAGGAAATGACATCCACCAGTAGTGGATTTCCTGTCTTTCTTACAACCTGCATGATATGAATCTGAATAACCCATTAGATCCATGCCTGAGCCTTTGGGATACCAAAGTGTAACACCCCAAAGTTTTTAAGGTAAAGAAATTAACCCCTTTTTATAGTTTCGACATTAAATTAATTTCCTAGTATTTTATTTTTGGATATGGGGTTAAATTAGTTGGAACTTTAGCGGATAGCGGATATTTTTCCCCTCAAAATATGAAATGGGGCGTGGCACACCATTAGGCTGCCAGCCAAGTCTTTCCCTCCTTACTCATAATTCCACTACCATCTTCTTCAAGCTTCTTATTCATTCCCAACCTAACTCTAATCATATCCTTCATGCAATTCAAGTAATCCATCCAAGAATCATAACAACAATAACCTTATATTATCTAAGAAATTGAAGGGTTAGGGTTTGTGGGATAGGGGTGGTGGCCGAAAATTGTAGGAGGAAGAAGAAGGAGGAGATTGAGAATTGAATCTTAATCTTTTATCTTTTATTCTTGAGGTATTGATTTCCATTAATCTAGTTTTTACTTGTTATTGACAATTAGGGTTCTTGAGAATCTTCAATTTGGGGGTTTTTGATAGAAATTGAGTTTTATGTAAATTACCCCCAAATTCTTGTATAACCTAGTTTGTCATTGAGTTGTATGATAAGTTTAACTAAGAAATATATTTGTTAACTTGATAATGTTGATTTGTGAGAAATGTTGATTTTCACTAATTGATGAAGTGATGATGAAAATAGTGGATTGAGCTATCTAGTGATTTATTGATAATGAAAGCAACTCAATGACAAATGAGATGGGTTTGAATTAGGAAGGCTAGTGAATGATATGAAAGACTAAGTTGAGTTAGTCAAGATAGTGAATGTAAGCTTATATGCATATTATGATGTGATTATAGGTTGAAGCTTGTATTTGTGCATTGACATTATATCGAGTTGTTGTTCAAGTCGCGGAGGAGGTGAGTATATTTGCATACCTTTATGTATACGTTGGGTCGATTTTCCATATGATGATGGATTTCATGTATGGAAATCGATTTGGCGTTAAAGCCCATGTGGGGCAAAATGATAATGGGGCCTAAGAATCCCTTGTGTATGAGGCCTAAGAACCTCTTGATATGTGATTTATGGGGCCTAAGAATCCCTTGTGAATGAGGCCTAAGAACCTCCGGGGCCTAAGAATCCCGATATGTGATATTGATTGTGTTGATTTGCTTATATGGATCCATGTATAGCGTTAAAGTACAAAGGTGAGTATGTAAGTATGGCACGACGGTGTCATAGGTTACATATAATAGTCCTTTGTGAGTTGCCCTCCTTTCGTGTTCATAAATGTATGCAAGTATATTCACTAAGCATTCGCTTACGTTTTAGTTGTTTCCCTTTTTCATATAGGCGGTTCCGGAAGAAGGAACTAGGTTCTTGTTGATTGAAGTTGAATAGAAGAAAGTTGCTTTTGAAGGACTTAAAGGTATAACCATTCTTAGAAGAATGGTGTTTTTGGTAGATACTTAGATATCCCTCCTCATCATGGCTCTTGACACTTGGATGTTTTGGTAATCATGTTCTTGGTACATTTCAGTAAATTTGGTCATATGTGAGTCTTTTGGGGTTGCAAAAGCTTGTATGGTTATTTTGATCAAATGCCAACTTGGGCAATTGACCCATTTGATGGCAATTGTAAATGTGAATTGTGTTTGGATGTCAAACTATGTTTGTAGTGGTGTTTTATATAAGATGAACTCTGAATTATGGTCTAATGAGGTTTGGATTTGAGTTGGATGAGTTGCAAGTTGATTTAAGTGTCTAGATGTGGTTTTTGAGAAATCTGGGCTCCCACTGCCGCTCAGTGGGGATGAATCCTCCCACTGCGGCTCAGTGGAATATCTCTGGAAAACTTTTGTTTCTGTCCCGGTCTTGACTGCGGCGCAGTGGGGGATGAATCCTCCCACTGCGGCTCAGTGGAATATTAAAAAAATAAAAATAAAAAAAAAATTCTAGATTCTTTTCATAAACCGAGTTAAGTCGTTTCACAAAGACCCAAACTGGGAGCACCTTTAAGGTACTTCAGTATGCGCTTTACAGCATGCATATGAGAGTCTTTTGGATTAGACTGATACCTGGCACATAAACATGTTGAAAACATAATATCTGGTCTACTGGCAGTTAAATACATCAGTGAACCTACCATGCCTCTATAGACAGTGGTGTTCACTGGCTTCCCATCTGGATCAGAGTCCAGAGTGAGTGGTGCAGAAATTGGAGTTGGTTTAGGTGATGCAGAATTCATATCAAATCTTCTTAAAAGATCTTTGACATATTTCTCTTGATTAATAAAAATACCATCAACAGTTTGTTTAATCTGAAGTCCAAGAAAGTATGTCAGTTCACCCATTAAACTCATTTCATATTCTGAAGCCATTATTTTTGAAAATTTCCTGCACATTTTCTCATCAGTAGAACCAAAAATAATATCATCAACATAAATTTGTACCAACAGAACTTTACCTTTTTCATGAAGAATGAATAAAGTATTGTCAATTGCACCTCGTTTGAAATTATTTTTCAACAAATGTTTAGTCAAAGTATCATACCAGGCTCGTGGTGCTTGTCTGAGGCCATAAAGTGCCTTGTCCAGACGATATACCCAGTGGGGATGTTTTTCATCAACGAATCCTGGTGGTTGCTTGACATAAACTTCTTCTTCCAATTTGCCATTTAAAAAGGCACTCTTTACGTCCATCTGGTAGACCTTGAACTGATGATGAGCAGCGAATGCTAAGAATATTCTGATCGCTTCAAGTCTAGCCACTGGAGCAAAAGATTCATCAAAATCAACATCTGATTGGCAATAACCCTGTGCAACCAATCTGGCTTTGTTTCTGACTACATTACCATCTTCATCTACCTTGTTTCTGAAGACCCATCTTGTTCCAATTGGTTCTTTCTTTCCAACTGGGAAAGGAACCAGATACCAGACCTTGTTCCTTTCAAACTGGTGAAGCTCTTCTTGCATAGCTACCACCCATCTTGGATCTTCCAGAGCCTCGTCAATCTTCTTAGGTTCTATCATTGAGAGAAAACTGACGTACAAACATTGTTCACTGGAGGCTCTTCTGGTCATAATACCTCTACTGGAGTCACCTATGATTTGTTCAATAGGTGAGCTTTTGTCCACCTAGAGTATTGACCAGAATTGTTACTGACAACAATATTAGTGCAAGAGTTCAGTTGATTTTCTTCAGGAGGAGGATCTTCCCAGACAACTTCAGTATCTTCATCTGAGTGTTTAAATCAAGATTTACATTCTGAACTTCATCATTTGAAGACATTTCTTGAATAACTGGTTCATCTTCAACTGTTACTGATACTGGGGGAGTAGTACGAACATCTGATCCAATAACGAGTTCAGTGGGTAGTTTGAAACTCATTGAAGGATAGAAAGGAGTACTACTGGGAGACTTCTTAGTCTGAACAGGTTTCAGATCTGGATGACTGGAAACTGTGTCTTCTGAATCTTTATTGTAGTTGATAGGATCAGATTCACAGAAGACAATTGGAGTTACTGGGGTTGAATCAAGGATTGGCTTTTTATTGATTGTGGCATTTGACTCATCAAATGTGACATGAATTGACTCATGGACCTTCTCCAGTCTCTTGTTATAGACTTTGAAGGCCTTGCGAATGACTGAATAACCTAAGAAATACCCTTCATCAGCTTTGGCATCAAATTTACCTAACTGACTGGAGTCGTTCAGGATGTATACTGGACATCCAAAAACGTGAAAATAACCAATATTTGGTTTTCTATTTCTTAGGACTTCATATGCTGTCTTCTTGTGTCTTTTGACGTACACAGACCGATTCTAGGTGTAACAAGCAGTAGAAATTGCTTCATCCCAGGAACTGGTAGAAAGACCAGATTCAGCAAGCATACTCCTGGCAGCTTCTATCAGCGTATGATTCTTTCTTTCAACAACTCCATTTTGTTCTGGAGAGCGTGCTGAGGAGAAGTTCTGGGAGATGCCAGTGTCAGTGCAGAATGACTCCAATGTAGCATTCTGGAATTATGTTCCATTGTCACTTCTTAACTGACACACTTTTCGCTTGTGCTTAAGCTCATTTTGCTTAATAAGAGCAATGATTTCAGCAGCAGCTTCATTTTTAGACCTGAGAAAGATAACCCAACAATATCTAGAATATTCATCTACAATAACCAGGGTGTACCTTTTACCAGCACGAGTCTGAACATTTACTGGACCAAAAAGATCCATATGTAACATGTGAAGTGGTTCAGATATGCTGAAATTCTGCTTAGTCTTGAAACTGGTACGCTTCTGCTTTCCCATCTCACATCCTGACATGGCTTTTCCTTTTTGAAGGAAACTGAAGGTATCCCATCGGCCAGTTGTTTCCTAGACAACTTATTGATATTTTTGAAATTTAAATGGGATAACCTTTTATGCCATAACCAATTTGTGTCTTCGTCAGCTTGAGTATAAAAACACTGTTCAGTAGGAGAGCTTTCCATATTCAATTCATATACATTTCCTCTTCTCGGAGCAACCAATACTACCTTCCAGTCCTTGTTGAATACAGTACCCTGAGCAATATTGAACAATACTTGATAGCCATCATCACAGAGTTGGCTTACACTGATCAGGTTATATTTCAAACCATTCACATATGCAACTCGTCTGAATTTGACTTGTCCATTGTTCAGAACACCATATCCCTCAGTTTTTCCACAACCATCATTTCCAAAAGTAATGGAGGGTCAATCAGTGATGATATATTCCTCCAGCAGGGTCTTACATCCGGTCATCGTCCTGCCAGCTGCGCTGTCAAGATACCAGATATATTTCTTTCGATCGGCCTGCACATCCACCAGATAAATCAATTAGATTTTGGAACCCATCGACTGATGGGTTCACTGGACTCACCATTCCACATATGAGTCCCTGGGGGTATCTGGTCGAGTTCACTTTCCTGATAAACAGATTTCTCTGTAAATTTGATTGGAACTGAAAGTTTTGAAACCTTTTTCATTTTCTCTACTGGAGAAATATTTTTATCATTTTAAGAAAAAGATTTAGAAATTTGTTTAGGGGTAGTATAAGTACCTTCAAAATTGTTCATTCTTGCATTACAACTTTGAATCTGGCGAGTCAGTTGTTGGAACTGACTCTCCATCCTTAACAGAATTTCATCAGATGAAACCTGAGCTTTTCCATTTGACTGGACTAAGGGCTTAGATGATGGGTTCTTTTGAGGCAAAGGTTTTCTTTGATTTACCTTTTTAACTGGAGCAGTCATCTGAAATGCTTCAGTCTTAACCTCTGGGTATTGAACTGGTTGAAAACTGGGTCTGGAGGTAACAGGCACATCATAACAGGTGATTGGTCTGACTTCCTTTGGTAAACGGTCAATAAGAGGTACCAATGATGCAACATGAGTATTTCCATCTAAATACGCACGTTTTTGTGTGGGAAACTGATTTACTGCTGCATCATATGGTTTTCTGGTCTCTAGCCATGATTTAATGACCTGTTTTTCTTTTTCCAAAATATTTTCCAGGTCTTCTTTTTCCTGGACCAGTTGTTCAGTCACCAAGTCTTGGGCTTGAAATGTCAGTTCAATGTCTTGAAGTTCTTTTAATTTTGATTTTAAAATTATAAGTTCAGAAGAATCTGTTTCTAGACCAGTTACATTTTCAGATCTAACAGTTTCAACAAAAATTAAATCAGAATTAAGAGCTTCAGCAATATCTAGTTTTAATTCTTGGTCAGTTTCAGTATCATAGTCACTGACCTTTTTGATCACAATGTCTACCCATCTACCAGATGTGACATCTTCCTTCACCAGATGCTCTTGATCTGCCAGAGCCATGAAACAACAATCTTTTTCCTCTTCTTCATCGACTGATGAATCATCATATGGAACCCATTTTTCTTCAGTAGAAGCAATCATGCACTTATTATTATCTTCTTTTTCTTCAGACATGAGAGCTATCTGAGCCTTAAGCTTTTTGTATTTCAATTTGTAGCTATCATTAGGCTTCTGATTTGAAATATATGGACCAGACTGGGATTTAGACTGACTGGACCTGCACTTCTTCATGAAATGACCTTTCTTTCCACACGTAAAGCATGTCAGATTGGACTTATCAGTTGAGGAACTGGATGCATGTGGTCCACTGGACCTATTTGCTCTTGCTTTGAAACGGTTAAACGTTTTAGCAATCATTGCAACGAGGTCGTCATTGTCAGATTCATCACAGTCCGGAGAGATAGAACTAGTTTCACCAGATTCCATTAGTTCAGACATCATCTTCTTCATAGAAAATACATTCTCAGAAGATATTAATGCAGTGCCTGGTGGATCAGTACGACTCACCAGACTTGAACTACTGGAAGCATGGTTATAGGTATCTTTCTCAGCCATAACTCTCTGAGCTTGATTTTCTTCAGTATATCTAAAAGCTCCATAGAGAGTTGATAAAGTGTGAGAATACAGAGTTTTTCCTTGTCTTAAAACTAGGATCATGTGAGATCATTTGGTTGGCAAAATATCACAAAATTTCTCCAGAAGTATATCCTTGTCTTTCTCTACACCTAGACCTCTCAACTGATTTATAATACTCATAAATCTGGTGTAAGTACCAGTGAGAGACTCATTAGGAAGAGCGAAAAAAGACTCGTACTTCTTGTTTAAGGAGACTTTTCTGGTAACAACAGTATCATCACCTCCTTCATACTGGTTCACTAGGTCATCCCACATGCTTTTGGCACTGGGAAAAAGTACTAGTGTGGGAATCAAGGATTCTGGAACAGCCCCGAGGATCATGTTTTTGAGAATGGTATCTAAGTTTACCAGTCTCCTCTCCTCTTCTGACCAGTGTTCCTCCCTCTTTTCCCTACCTCTTCTGGATCCAGTAGGATCTAGTAAAGGATTGAGAGGAGATGTTGGGATAAAAGGTCCTTCATTTAAAATTTTCAACATCGCCCTCTCGATTCCAGTGATATGAAGTAACATCCTAGCCTTCCACGTTCCAAATTCCTCACTGTTCCCATTGAATTTAGGAACAGAATTGTTTGAATAGTGCACATGCACGTGTGGAGAAGCAGGATTTGGAGGTGGTGGGGGGTTCGTATTAGCAACAGGTGGGACATTAGTTTGTTCAATTTCTGGGTCAGGTCCAAGACCAAAACCTCCTTGTGCATTTTCTGGGTCGGCCATCGAAAAGCAGATCTAGGCTATTATTTTAACCTTCTGCTCTGATACCAAATGTGAGTCCTGTTTTTCGAATGAATAACCCAAAGTGTAAAATACAACAAGTGTGATAAACTAAATGCTGGAAAGTATTACTTCAAATAAATGTAAGTATATAAAATAAGTAATACAAGACTTAAAGCAATAAATAATAAAGGTGGAACACAATGTAATGTTTTCAAGTGTATTTTATTTATGATGTTAAATAAAATACAAGGTTGATGCGGAACAAAGATATTACTGAATAGTAAGTATCTTAAAACAACCTTTGAATTACAAGTGATCTATATTTATCAAATATTCTCCTGGATCAAAATACTTAAAGTTGTGAAGTATTCCTGTTGATGATCGAGAGTATTTAGATAAATTCACCAAATTGCTAAAAAGTAATTTGAACGAGAAATATGACTTTGTATTTATAGGCAATTAAATTCACCAGTGAATTTAATGTGCCGTACAAATGATTACATGCATTTAAGGAAACACCTTAAATGCATTGGTTAATGTAAAGGGTAAAGTCAGTTTGATGTGACTTTGTTATCCCTTTATAACCAATCAGCATTACACACGTATTGTACTAATATCAAGTGGACAAGTGGGTTGTCCAGATATAAGTGTGTAAGCTTAAAGTCATACCTCGTAATCAGCGTTCAGACTTGTAAGGTCATGAATACTGATAAGGACTCCAGTCGTAGATCTGGTAAGACTTCCGGTAGGCTCCGCCATATTGTCAGTCTTCATTCTTCAGACTTCAGTGAGAATGTCTTCAGTGGAATGATCTGGACTAGAGTGAAGTCCAGTGAGCTGAAATCTGGTGACTTCCAGATTTCCTATACAAGTAAGTCGCTCATGGTCTTCAGTATATTTCTGGACAAATCTTCAGTGAGGGTCCAGTCTTCAAGTCTGGAGTGGTCCAGTGAATATGGACCTAACACCTAAGGACCTCAAGAACAGCCCTTAAGTGCTCACGATGTTCGGCTTCAGTCTTGGAATAAATCAGAATATCATCTATGAAAACAATCACAAAATGATCCAGAAATGGACGACAAACACGATTCATAAGATCCATAAAAGCTTGTCGGCGCGTTTGTCAAACCGAAAGGCATGACTAAGAACTCATAGTGTCCATAACGAGTACGAAAAGCTGTTTTCGCCACATCCTCCTTCTTAACCTTCAATTGGTGATAACCGGACCGCAAATCTATCTTAGAAAAGTATGATGCACCATGAAGTTGATCAAAAAGATCATCAATACGCGGAAGAGGATACTTATTCTTAACCGTTCGCTTATTCAGCTCACGGTAGTCTATACACATGCGCATTGAACCATCCTTCTTCTTCACAATGTGAAGCCCAGCCCGTTTCGGATACTATAACCTCCATTGTATCAAATCCTGCTTTTTCTAAAGCAGCATATGTCGCATCAATTTGTGCCTCAAACATGTTATCGTAATGCAGTTTTGTTTTTGAATCATATATCCCAGGATTCTTTTTAAAGAGGGCATAGTTTATATCAATGTGCTCAGGGTCACTAATGTATGCAAGAAACGGGTATGTGTTTATATAGAAAGGTGATTTAATTTGTGAGAAAAACTCAAGAAGGGGCTTCATATAAGGAACCAAGGTTTCCTTAAACGCCCCTGCGGATGGAGGGAACGAACTAGCAAACACACCAGCCGAATGAGGGCTAGAAACCTCAACATCATCAGCTAGGTGAAGGTTCTCAAGGGCAGTATGGATATTTTTCACAGCTGGTAATAAGACCTCCCAAAGTTCTTGATTAGCTCCACCTAACACCTCATTTCCAACTGCAATCCCACGAATACGGGTCCCAGGTACAAACGGCTCTACATTTTGTTTGACCCAATCTATGGCTCGATCTTGGCTTACGCTAATATCTTTTATAAACTCGTTCCCAAGACCAATAATAATCTCAATGCCCGAGCCTTTAAACGCCTTGAGAACTTCATGGTCGGCATCATATATGCGTGTGTTTTTAATCTTTGATGCCTTCATAAGGGTCACAACACTCTCCGGAGGGGGGATGTTGTCCGCTATCCTTCCATAGTTGACTCCATACGTACCCGTGAATGCACTACTAAAACTGCACAAATTAAGATTAACAAAATGATCCTGTTAAACTAAACATATATTCAATAACATTTAAATATTACCGAAAAAGTAGTTAGTAAATCGAGCATACCATTGGTTAAAACGATCAAGAGAAGAACAATGAAACCGCGATATAATTTAGAGAGATCCATCTTTTTGAAAGCAGATTAAAATGTAGAAGATATATGTGGGGTACGTACGACGTGAATATGTAAATATGTAAGAAATTTGGAAGAACAATATATGCATGGCTTGTAGTTTGGGATGCTTGCTCTTTAGGAATGTCATTTCACTCATTCTCCAAGGACTAGTCCCTGTCAGCACCACATCAGCCCAAGTAACCAAAGACTAATCCCCCAAAACACCCACAATGCCAGGACTAGTCTAGGACCCACCATTTATTTATTTTTACCTTTTTAACCCAATATTCTACCATCTATTTAATTATACACTTTTAACCCTCTAACTTATAAAACTTCAATTTTTTAATAAAAACACACTTAAAAATTTCATTAAATAAAAAACATACAATACAATAAAATAAAACAGACATAATACTAACACATTAATAATAAAAAAACATAAACACACTTAACACTAACACATTAATAATAAAAAAACATAAACACACTTAATACTAACACATAGTCTAAAGCATACATAAGACTAACACTCGGAGTAGTCCGAGTCCACAGTACTGTCGCCGTCATTGCGATGAATGTACCGATATGGTTCAGGAGACCCGGCAGCGTCGCCGGGTTGCGGAGATGCGTACTCCTCCCCGGGGTCAGTCAGGTAATCATCAGGACGACCACCACCGATAGCGCCTTGCCAGAATAATGCGTGGTCTAGAGTGACGTTTAAAGTGGTAGTAGCAGCGGTAAGCTGGAAAATAGTTTGATTGAGCCAGTCGATGTGCTGCCGCAGATAAATTATGTACTCATTTTCGACGGCGTTACGAGCATGTTCTGCGGCTTCAAGTCGTTCAATTTCGGCTGTGATTGCCACTTTGTTGGAAGTCAAGTTCTCAATGACATTGTTAACTGTAGATCTGTTTGCATTATCGTGAAGCATGTGATCCTGCATGCCCATTTTTGCATCGTGAACGGTAATGTTTGGTATGTTGTTTGCCATGGTTCTTTTGTGAATGTGTTATTTGCTTAGAAGAGTGTGTGTTTTTTAGTAGAGAATAAGAAGGTAAATGGTTTGTATATGTATATGATAAATAGGGACCAAAAGTGTAAAATTTTTGAAATTAAAAAATCTGGCCGTTACATTGAGGGACTAGTTGTGTAACTTTTTTGAAATTCAAAACTTGTGGCCGTTACATTGCATTGAAAAAAATAATAATAAGAAAATGAACGAGTTCTCGTCCCTAGACGAACGAAAGAGCGAAAACGAGTGGGAGGACGAGTCACACCTAACGGTGTGCACTCGTCCTCCATACAAGAACGAGCGGGGGAACGAGCGTTAACGAAGGCGTTGTGAGTACTCTTAGAGTTGTCTATTAAAGATTCTTGGCCTGGCTAGTGATGAAGCTATTAGCCATGCATTACAATGTAAAATATCCTAAAACATACAGTAAATCATTAATTATAAGATAAAATATTTTCATGTTGTTATTAAGTGGATTTTATTAAGAAACTAAGCTGTAAGAAAAACCAAAATATATACACATTCTGTGTCGTGTAATCAGATGAAAGATTCCAACTTTATGAATGCTTTTCCCATCTCTAAAGTTTACTTATTTTCTAGTACGATTTTATACCTTTCCTGGAATAATTATATTAGACTTTGGCATATGTAAAAAGACAGAGGAGCTATGGTTAATTTGCATTGCTTTGCTAGTGGGGAACCCAAAACCACCATGCCTTGTATTGAAAGAAATAATTAAATTAAATGAATAATTGTTAAAAGTGTCCTATCTCTATAGGCGATAGGCAAGGTAATTTGGATCCAGTGGGTCAAACAAAGTGACGAAGTTGGTTGGACTACAAAAAATCAGGCCGATGAAAAAATAATTAGTTGTAAATAAATAAAATATATCTTTTTACATATCTAATATACAATATGAAAAACATAAAGTAAACCTTGATGTAAGTTTATACAAGTGGGGAGAACTTAATAACTTTCATAAGTTAAAGGGTTATTTAGTCACTTTCACTGAGTTTGGGGTAAAGCGTTGTCAAGCCGTTAAAACTTTCCATAAATTCGTAGTTACTCGTACAATTTAGGCTGGAAATTACTACAAGTAAATTGGTAATCAAAGAGTTATCGGGGTAAACTACTTTGAGAAAACGAAGTACCTTTCAACGCCAAGGACCATTGGACCAATGCTAATTGGTAATCGAAGAGTTATGGGGTTTCAGTTTATGGGTTTAAGCAACACCAAGCCCAAGCCCAATGTGTGGATAAAAGTTCAATTAAATAAATTTAGTTTGATTGACGAAAATTCGGGAACCACCCAAAACCAATTATAAACCTGTTAACATTTTTTTTGTTGCAATATAAGGAGTGGATCAAAAAAATGTGTTAAGCATGTTTGCCAAATGAACAAATGAAATCATAAATTTTAAGAAATACGAGTACATAATTAGCAAATTAAGTCATAAAAATAGTGATTATACATGATACAAGCTTAATATAATATGGATAAATTAATCAAGCAAATTTTAAATTATTGGTCGTTCGTCACGAGTCACGACCAATATAATGTCATTGTTTTCTCCAAATTAAGTTATTCTCCCAAAGAGTACATACGAGGATAATCCACCTGATGTTTACAATGAGTCACAAAAACAATGACATACATACATTAATTGACTAACATATTGGTTAATGTATTACATTTACTAGTGATCATGAATTTATGTGTAGGAGAGAGTGAATATGTAGCTATCACGTACCCAAGTTTGGGTATAGATTCCCTCACATATCAATTTTTCAATATTTGTTGTAAAATAAATAAATCACATGATGTAACATCCCAAAACTTTTTGACGTTGACCGACTGTTAGTTAATGTGTGTTTTATATGTGTTTATGTGATTAAATGATTAACGTGAGATATGTACTAAAGTGATTAAAGATGATAATTAATAAAGGAAATATGTTTTTAATAGAGTGAAAGTGTAGGCGAAGGGTCACGTAGCCATTAAATGAGTCTTAAAGCGATAATTAAAGGTAATGGAAAGTATAGGGGCTTAGATGTCGAACTAGAAAACTTGTGGCTGGAGATTTAGGTTATAAAAGGCTCTAATATCCTCATTATAAGCCCTATCCACAAAAATTAGCAGCCATAAAACCCTAAGTGTCTCTCTAGAGAATTTAGTCGATTTCGGGGGTGTTCGGAAGAGATTTCGCTTGCTTTTCGATCCGTTAATCAACCCTACAGGTATAATATCAATAATTGATTGTTGATTAAGTTTTAAAGTAGGTTTTGTCTCTGTAGATTCGACCTTGAGGGTTGGGGTTGTTTAAGGTTGATGTTTTCGGTTAAGAACGACGTTTTCATGAATGAAATCGTTAATTGAATTGGTTAACAACATCAAGTTGCAAGCTTTAATGATGAATTATGTTATTTATATCTTTATGAGTGAATCCCAGGAGTTTAATTAGATCCATAAGCGTTCAATTGTGTTTTTGTACAAATCGTTGCGGTTTCGAGTTGTTTTGATGATCAAAAAGGGGATTCATGTTTTCAATTGAATCAAGGATCAATTGATGTTTTCAAATGCTTAATTGTGACCTATTTAATGTTTATTTAATGGGTATAAGTCGTGGTGGAGGTTTGGGATTCGTTTGAGAGGAGTTTGAAGTGAAACGAAGTTTCAGCTGCTGGTCGAACCCGATATGCGGCGTATGGGGATTCCATGCGGCGCATAAAGGGAGTCAGGAACTTTCTGACTTGTGTTATGCGGTGCATGGATGGGGCATGCATCGAATATTCAGGTATGGTGGTCGTTTAGGCTTGTTTTGGTGCTCATTTGACCCATAGACCTTAAGTATAAGTTACCTTGATGTTTAGGGAGCTTGGAGATGTTCTTTAAGGTCCCGTTTATGTTACATGTTGATTATATGTGTGTGATAGGTAGTGGGGAACTCAAACAATATACTTTAAAGTTGCTTATTGATCGTTGTGCTCGTCATCAGGTAAGATACATGACTTTTCTCACGCTGGAGGCACAACAAAAAGTAGTTTTCTATAATTAACCTCTTAATCGGATTATCTTATGTGTGTTGGGTTTTTTGGGTTATGCGGGAGGTTGTGTGAGAATGTATGCATGTTAAAAAGATTTATGTTGATATGATGATGTTTAAAGTAGAAGTAAATATGTGCATTTGAAGTATCATGCTTATAATGACGTTGCCATGATATAATTAAGATATGTGTTGTTGATAATGTCGTTGATATGCCTTAATGTTGTTATGTAATGACTCATGTGTGACACTTAAGTATAAAATGTCTAGTTCACTAGATACACGTGAGAAATGTTATGAGTTGTGCATGTTAGTGAGATTAAACGCTAAAGTAGATGTGAGATTAATTAGGTAATGATTATACCTAAGGTTAAAGTAATATGTGAAATGTGGGAAACCGTTCTATCCTTAGTGTTAGTGCGTAAAAAGTAAGAAAGATATAAATACGTGGGAAATGCTATAGCTAAATATGTGAGATTGACGTGGGAAGTGTTAAGCTTAACCCGTGTTAGTTGAAAAGTGAATCGACATGACTCAATTTTAAGGAAATAAGAAAAAAAAATTATATATATATACCCGATATGCGCCGCATGAACATTCCATGCGCTGCATAACTCAACTATTTCAAATATGCGCCGCATAGAAAATCTATGCGCCGCACGAAACTACTCAAAAACGAACAGAAACTTTCATGAAATTCCATGCGGATACACATGCGCTGCATGAGACCTGAACTCAACATATATGCGCCGCACGAAAGGTCTATGCGGCGGAGAGACCCACCTGAGAGAATCTAAAACTGTTTTTGACATTTAAAACCACTTGTAACCCATCCAATTCCAAACCAAACTTCCAAAGGTCACAAACCTGGACTCAAACAAGTACATAGAACATAGACAAACATAATTTCCACATCCAATTGAAACAACCTTTACAAACACACTTAAATGGGTCGCTTACCCGTTTTGACGCATTTCAAGTCAACATTACAAGTTCAATCACCAAAAGACCATACATGACCAAAATTTATAGAAATGTATCAGGACAAGTTTTTACCAAATGGACCAAGAGCCACAAGAGGTGGGATATCTAAGTGTCTAACCAAAATACCATTCTTTCATGAATGGTTATACCTTCAAGTCTTCCAAACTCAACTTTAGCTTCAAACAACCAAATCCTAGTTCCTTCTACCGGAACCACCTATAAAAGGGTAAACAACTAAAAAGGTAAGCGAATGCTTAGTGAATATACTTGCATACATTTATGAACACGAAGGAGGGCAACGCACAAAGGAATTTTATATGCAAATATAGCACCGTCGTACTATATTTACATACTCACCTTTGCACTTTAACGCTATACATGGATCCATATAAGCCAAACAACATAATCAATATCACAAATTGGGATTCTTAGGCCCCATTCACAAGAGGTTCTTAGGCCTCATACACAAAGGGATTCTTAGGCCCCATTCACAATCAAGAGGTTCTTAGGCCTCATTCACAAGGTTCTTAGGCCCATAATCACAATGCCCCACATGGGCTTTAACGCCAAATCGATTTCCATACATGAAATCCATCATCATATGGAAATCGACCCAACGTATACATAAAGGTATGCAAATATACTCACCTCCTTCGCGACTTGAACAACAACTCGATAAAATGGCAATGCACAATTACAAGCTTCAACGTATAATCACATCATAATATGCACATAAGCTAAGATTCACAAACTTGACTATCCAACTTAGTCACATCATCTTATCACTAGCATTCTTAACCCAATCCCTCTTATTTTGCTATTGAGTTGCATTTCCTTCCAAATTTCACTTGATGAACTCAACTCATCAAGTTCATCACTATTCCATTCAACTAACTCAACTCTAGCAAAACCCCTAAATTGAACTTCTCAAGAACCCTAATTCTCAAAAGGAAAGGAAATTAAGTTAAGGAATCAATGCCTCAACAAAGGTAGATAAGAGATTTGGGTTTCAAAATTCACCAATTCTTCCCTTTTTCTCTCTTGAATTTTGGCCACCACCACCCCCACAAAACCCTAAGCTTTCAATTCTTAATAGAGTTAATTACAGAAATCGTTCCTGTCGTGGTACCCAGCTTGCAGGTTTCATCCCTAACTTTCAAAAATTACAGTTTTAGTCCAAAAAACTTTGCTCCGTCAACAATTTTAGTCCTGGCCATAAACGTCCGTTTAAAA
>CM067173.1:98955632-98998132 GCA_034093135.1 Erigeron breviscapus | reverse complement strand
GGGGAGAAATAAGGCACTTTTAGTCAACCTATCGACTATTACCCAAATTGTATCAAATTGATTTCTAGGTGTTTTGGGCAATTTAGTAATGAAGTCCATGGTGATATCTTCCCATTTCCACTTAGGGATTTCTAAAGGTTGCATCACACCACCAGGTTTTTGGTGCTCGACCTTCACTTGAGCACAAGTCAAACACTTCTCTACATATTTCACAACATCCCGCTTCATTCCGGGCCACCAATATTCTACCTTTAGATCATGGTACATTTTGGTAGCCCCGGGGTGAATGGAGTACTTAGATTTGTGCGCCTCGTCAAGTAGTACTCGCTTCAACTCACAAGAGAAAGGAATCCAAATCCTCCCAAAGCGTAAAGTAAGACCACGAGAATCCTTAGTAAGATATTGGATTTGACCTTGAATTCTTTCTTTCTTGGGATCTCGTTGCAAAGCCTTTTCTTGAGCTACTTTAATTTGATCAAGAAAATCATTAGTGATCAAGACCCATAACTGTTAGAAATCCAAAAATAGTGATAAATTGTAATCTAGAATAGAAGAATTTCTTGTTGTTAAGTCATAGATAAATGATCACTAAGGTTGAGGGGCTAATTGTGACAATTAGCATAATTGAGTAGTTAGACTATAAATAGCCCTCTCATACCTTAGAGATCATAACCTTTTGATAACCAACACTTCATTTTAACACACATTAATCCCAATCTTTCAGTTGAATCAATCATTCTCTCTCAAAACACACACACACACACCAAGAACACACACTATCAAACCGCCATTGTTGAATCGAATTCAGTGGTAGAAATCGTGTTATAACAAGTGGTATCAGAGCGAAACATCAATCTGATGACGATCCATACCTGAATTCATTCAAAATTTCATCAAAATCAAATTAATTTTCAAATTCTGTTCGAACTTTTCACCGTCTGGTTCATCAAAATTCACACATTAAATCACATAAAATCACAATTATTTGTTCATCAATAGATTTGTGATAGTTGAAAACATAAAAAAAAAAAAAAAAAAAAAAAAAAAAAAAAAAAAAAAAAAAGTGAAAAATTGAAAAAACAGAAAACAAATAAAAAAAAAAAAAAAAAAAAAAAAAAAAAAAAAAAAAAAAAAAAAAAAAAAAAAAAAAAAAAAAAAAAAAAAAAAAAAAAAAAAAAAAAAAAAAAAAAAAAAAAAAAAAAAAAAAAAAAAAAAAAAAAAAAAAAAAAAAAAAAAAAAAAAAAAAAAAAAAAAAAAAAAAAAAAAAAAAAAAAAAAAAAAAAAAAAAAAAAAAAAAAAAAAAAAAAAAAAAAAAAAAAAAAAAAAAAAAAAAAAAAAAAAAAAAAAAAAAAAAAAAAAAAAAAAAAAAAAAAAAAAAAAAAAAAAAAAAAAAAAAAAAAAAAAAAAAAAAAAAAAAAAAAAAAAAAAAAAAAAAAAAAAAAAAAAAAAAAAAAAAAAAAAAAAAAAAAAAAAAAAAAAAAAAAAAAAAAAAAAAAAAAAAAAAAAAAAAAAAAAAAAAAAAAAAAAAAAAAAAAAAAAAAAAAAAAAAAAAAAAAAAAAAAAAAAAAAAAAAAAAAAAAAAAAAAAAAAAAAAAAAAAAAAAAAAAAAAAAAAAAAAAAAAAAAAAAAAAAAAAAAAAAAAAAAAAAAAAAAAAAAAAAAAAAAAAAAAAAAAAAAAAAAAAAAAAAAAAAAAAAAAAAAAAAAAAAAAAAAAAAAAAAAAAAAAAAAAAAAAAAAAAAAAAAAAAAAAAAAAAAAAAAAAAAAAAAAAAAAAAAAAAAAAAAAAAAAAAAAAAAAAAAAAAAAAAAAAAAAAAAAAAAAAAAAAAAAAAAAAAAAAAAAAAAAAAAAAAAAAAAAAAAAAAAAAAAAAAAAAAAAAAAAAAAAAAAAAAAAAAAAAAAAAAAAAAAAAAAAAAAAAAAAAAAAAAAAAAAAAAAAAAAAAAAAAAAAAAAAAAAAAAAAAAAAAAAAAAAAAAAAAAAAAAAAAAAAAAAAAAAAAAAAAAAAAAAAAAAAAAAAAAAAAAAAAAAAAAAAAAAAAAAAAAAAAAAAAAAAAAAAAAAAAAAAAAAAAAAAAAAAAAAAAAAAAAAAAAAAAAAAAAAAAAAAAAAAAAAAAAAAAAAAAAAAAAAAAAAAAAAAAAAAAAAAAAAAAAAAAAAAAAAAAAAAAAAAAAAAAAAAAAAAAAAAAAAAAAAAAAAAAAAAAAAAAAAAAAAAAAAAAAAAAAAAAAAAAAAAAAAAAAAAAAAAAAAAAAAAAAAAAAAAAAAAAAAAAAAAAAAAAAAAAAAAAAAAAAAAAAAAAAAAAAAAAAAAAAAAAAAAAAAAAAAAAAAAAAAAAAAAAAAAAAAAAAAAAAAAAAAAAAAAAAAAAAAAAAAAAAAAAAAAAAAAAAAAAAAAAAAAAAAAAAAAAAAAAAAAAAAAAAAAAAAAAAAAAAAAAAAAAAAAAAAAAAAAAAAAAAAAAAAAAAAAAAAAAAAAAAAAAAAAAAAAAAAAAAAAAAAAAAAAAAAAAAAAAAAAAAAAAAAAAAAAAAAAAAAAAAAAAAAAAAAAAAAAAAAAAAAAAAAAAAAAAAAAAAAAAAAAAAAAAAAAAAAAAAAAAAAAAAAAAAAAAAAAAAAAAAAAAAAAAAAAAAAAAAAAAAAAAAAAAAAAAAAAAAAAAAAAAAAAAAAAAAAAAAAAAAAAAAAAAAAAAAAAAAAAAAAAAAAAAAAAAAAAAAAAAAAAAAAAAAAAAAAAAAAAAAAAAAAAAAAAAAAAAAAAAAAAAAAAAAAAAAAAAAAAAAAAAAAAAAAAAAAAAAAAAAAAAAAAAAAAAAAAAAAAAAAAAAAAAAAAAAAAAAAAAAAAAAAAAAAAAAAAAAAAAAAAAAAAAAAAAAAAAAAAAAAAAAAAAAAAAAAAAAAAAAAAAAAAAAAAAAAAAAAAAAAAAAAAAGAAGAGTAAAATAAAAAAAAAAAAAAAAAAAAAAAAAAAAAAAAAAAAAAAAAAAAAATAAAAAAAAATTAAAAAAAAAAAAAAAAAAATCAATTCAATCTTTCAAATCAAATCAATCTCAAATGGCTTCTCGTGAAGCATTGGCATTAGGTTCTGATACAAGACCTCCAGTTCTCTACCGTGGTTCATACGGACTATGGAAGAAAAGATTCATGGACTATGTGGAAAGTCAAACAAATGGTCATATGATGAAAGATTCCATTCTGAATGGACTTGCTGTTCATCGCCATCCCACAACTAATGCAGTTATTCTAACTCATGAACTTTTGAATGCTGAGCAAAAGGATCGAACAGCTGCAGATAACAGAGCAAGGTCATGTTTATACAGAGCTCTACCGGATGAAATCTATGGGTCTGTTGATTCTTATGATACAGCAAAAGAGATATGGGATGAGGTGGCTAGACAGATGGAAGGAGCTGACGTGACTTCGACAATCAGATTAACCAACATTTTGACTGAGTTTGACAACTTCTCCAAAATGCCAAATGAATCTCTTGAGGCAGTTTACTACAGATTCTGCAATGTCATAAATGAACTGAGGAAGAACAATGTCAAGAAAACTGAGATTGAGTTAAACATCAAGTTCATCAAAGCACTTGGTCAAGAATGGGAAGATTTTGGAACCCAAATCAAGCAACATCAAAACCTGACCAAGTTCACCATTCATACTCTATATGAATCCTTCAAACTCAATGAAAACCAAGTCCTAAGCAAAGCTTCATCAAACAAAATGCCAGAAGTTGTATCTTCTGATCCTTTGGCATTGATAGTTGAGAAAAAGATTTCTGAAGCTCTCAAAAGGCAAATGGTAGTTGTTTCTTCGTCTGATGAGGAGGGAGATGATCTGATGGCTACAAGAGATGGTGTTTCGGATGAACTATATCAAGCTCTTGCCGCGGTAACAAAGCATTTCAAAAGGAAATATTACAAAGCGAGGCCAACAAACAACAATCTCCGCACTTCTTCTACAAGTGCATTTCCAAAGAAGGAACACTATCATCCAAGGAGCAATGAGCAAAGTGAAGCTACTGGTTCAAGGTATGGTGAAAAGAAGGAAGCATATGAGAAACAAACAGTTGAGAAGGGTAAGGCATCAGACAAAAAGTGCTATAATTGTGGTATTCCTGGACATTTTGCCGTTGACTGCAAACAACCTCGAAAGCGGGATTATGAGTACTACAAGCAGAAGATGCTGTTAGCCAAACAAGTTGAAGCAGGACATGCATTGCTTGCCGAAGATGACAAATGGCTGTTGCTCACTGATGATGAATACCCAGATGATGAGGTAAATCTCGACTCTACTTTTTCTTTGGTTAAGGACAAAGAGTCTTGTAGATTAGCTTTATCTAAATTAACAAATCATATCAATTCTTTAGCCAACAAAAACAAAAAGTTGAAAAATAGTATTTCATTTTCAAAAAGTGAATTTTCAAATCTTCTTGAAGAACACTCAAAATTACTTTTTGAACATGATACTATTAAACAAGATTTTCAAACATACAAAGACAAAATGTTGGTTAAAGAATGTGAGATGAATGTCACTCCTGATTCTAAGTTATTACAAAGATGTCAAAATCTTGAAAAGACCATTCATGATCTTGAAAAAGCCAATCAAGATCTTGAAATTCAAAAGACCAATGAATGGCTTCGGGCAAATGCAAGACAAATGGATGTTGATATTCTCAATAAGAAGCTCCAAGAAGCTAAACCAAACAATGTTGAATTCGAAAGGAAGATTTCTGATTTAAATCATAATTGTTTTTTAAAAGACATTGAGATAGAGAATCTTGAAAAACAAGTTGAGGAATTTAAAAAGAATATACTTTTCTATCAAGAAAAGCTATATAAAGTTGAACAAAATCCTTTCTTGAATTTCACTGCCTATTTCAACAAGTCAAAAATTGACAAAACAGAACTTCTTCTCGGGTTGGGATTTGAGAATATCACACCATTGCAAAAAGCCAAAGAGGAAATCGAACCCCTGTATGATGAAAAATTTCTTCGCCTTGGTATGATACAACAATTTATTCGTCCATTGGATGACGAATTTGAGACTGATGAAGTTGAGAGAATACCTAATCAAGATTTTTTGGTTAATTATGATGCAATCAATGATTCATACAAAACAAAACAATCTTCAATTTTCAAATTGGAAGAAATTGAATCAAATTTTCAAAACCAAGAATCTGTTGGTACTTCACCTAAATCAACTAAAATGTATTTTCCAACCACATTTTTGGAAAAGCAAATAGAAGGTTTACAACAAAAGGTGGAATCTCAACAAACAGTTATTAATCACCTCAAGTCTCAAAGTCCGAATTCAGAGGATAAATGTATTGCTGTTGATACTAAGAAAGTTTGTGAGAATGTTTCTACTCAAACTGACCAAAGTGCCTCAGTAGAAAATTCTACCCAAACTACTTGTGATTCATCCACCAATACCTCTACCCAGACCTTGACTGATTCTCTTGAATGTACTTGTCATACTGATGATTATGTGCAATCTGATTTATCTAATGACGAACTTGCACAGAGTTTAGTTTTGATATGGTACTTTTATAGGTTTTTCACATGCAACACTGTTGATGAGTTAGTTGTTCACCCTAAGCCTAGTGCTAGTATAGGTGTTGATACGCCTACTCAATTTTCTTGTGAGACCAAAGATGTGTCAGTTCAAGTTGATCTAATTTCTGAGAATACCCATGATGAGAAGTTGGACACCAAGATTCCTGATTTTTCAAAACTTTCAAATGAATTTGAAACTAATCAATCTCCATTGCAATTTTCTTTTGATAAAGATTTCACAAAGGATGATTTTGATAAATTCATGGAGGGAGAATATGTTTTTAATTCAGAAACTGAGAAAAAGATTTCTGAAGCTCTCAAAAGGCAAATGGTAGTTGTTTCTTCGTCTGATGAGGAGGGAGATGATCTGATGGCTACAAGAGATGGTGTTTCGGATGAACTATATCAAGCTCTTGCCGCGGTAACAAAGCATTTCAAAAGGAAATATTACAAAGCGAGGCCAACAAACAACAATCTCCGCACTTCTTCTACAAGTGCATTTCCAAAGAAGGAACACTATCATCCAAGGAGCAATGAGCAAAGTGAAGCTACTGGTTCAAGGTATGGTGAAAAGAAGGAAGCATATGAGAAACAAACAGTTGAGAAGGGTAAGGCATCAGACAAAAAGTGCTATAATTGTGGTATTCCTGGACATTTTGCCGTTGACTGCAAACAACCTCGAAAGCGGGATTATGAGTACTACAAGCAGAAGATGCTGTTAGCCAAACAAGTTGAAGCAGGACATGCATTGCTTGCCGAAGATGACAAATGGCTGTTGCTCACTGATGATGAAGATCAAGATCTCTCCGCTAATGTTTGCTATATGGCGAGATTGGCCAAGAACAAAGTCCTTGAAGCAGAAAGCACTGATGATGAATACCCAGATGATGAGGTAAATCTCGACTCTACTTTTTCTTTGGTTAAGGACAAAGAGTCTTGTAGATTAGCTTTATCTAAATTAACAAATCATATCAATTCTTTAGCCAACAAAAACAAAAAGTTGAAAAATAGTATTTCATTTTCAAAAAGTGAATTTTCAAATCTTCTTGAAGAACACTCAAAATTACTTTTTGAACATGATACTATTAAACAAGATTTTCAAACATACAAAGACAAAATGTTGGTTAAAGAATGTGAGATGAATGTCACTCCTGATTCTAAGTTATTACAAAGATGTCAAAATCTTGAAAAGACCATTCATGATCTTGAAAAAGCCAATCAAGATCTTGAAATTCAAAAGACCAATGAATGGCTTCGGGCAAATGCAAGACAAATGGATGTTGATATTCTCAATAAGAAGCTCCAAGAAGCTAAACCAAACAATGTTGAATTCGAAAGGAAGATTTCTGATTTAAATCATAATTGTTTTTTAAAAGACATTGAGATAGAGAATCTTGAAAAACAAGTTGAGGAATTTAAAAAGAATATACTTTTCTATCAAGAAAAGCTATATAAAGTTGAACAAAATCCTTTCTTGAATTTCACTGCCTATTTCAACAAGTCAAAAATTGACAAAACAGAACTTCTTCTCGGGTTGGGATTTGAGAATATCACACCATTGCAAAAAGCCAAAGAGGAAATCGAACCCCTGTATGATGAAAAATTTCTTCGCCTTGGTATGATACAACAATTTATTCGTCCATTGGATGACGAATTTGAGACTGATGAAGTTGAGAGAATACCTAATCAAGATTTTTTGGTTAATTATGATGCAATCAATGATTCATACAAAACAAAACAATCTTCAATTTTCAAATTGGAAGAAATTGAATCAAATTTTCAAAACCAAGAATCTGTTGGTACTTCACCTAAATCAACTAAAATGTATTTTCCAACCACATTTTTGGAAAAGCAAATAGAAGGTTTACAACAAAAGGTGGAATCTCAACAAACAGTTATTAATCACCTCAAGTCTCAAAGTCCGAATTCAGAGGATAAATGTATTGCTGTTGATACTAAGAAAGTTTGTGAGAATGTTTCTACTCAAACTGACCAAAGTGCCTCAGTAGAAAATTCTACCCAAACTACTTGTGATTCATCCACCAATACCTCTACCCAGACCTTGACTGATTCTCTTGAATGTACTTGTCATACTGATGATTATGTGCAATCTGATTTATCTAATGACGAACTTGCACAGAGTTTAGTTTTGATATGGTACTTTTATAGGTTTTTCACATGCAACACTGTTGATGAGTTAGTTGTTCACCCTAAGCCTAGTGCTAGTATAGGTGTTGATACGCCTACTCAATTTTCTTGTGAGACCAAAGATGTGTCAGTTCAAGTTGATCTAATTTCTGAGAATACCCATGATGAGAAGTTGGACACCAAGATTCCTGATTTTTCAAAACTTTCAAATGAATTTGAAACTAATCAATCTCCATTGCAATTTTCTTTTGATAAAGATTTCACAAAGGATGATTTTGATAAATTCATGGAGGGAGAATATGTTTTTAATTCAGAAACTGAGAAAAAGATTGAATCTACCAAAATCAAAGTTGAAACAAAAGAGGAATCTCTGGAATTTCAAAAACCATTGTCCAAAGCTCCAACTTCATATTACTCAAGGAAACGAGTTAAGACCAAACTCGTCAAGACTGAACCAAAGAACATTAAGTTAGAAACCTTTGTTGCTACCCCAGTGAAACATGTCAAAAAGGAACAAGCTGAAACCCCACACACGACAAAGTACACCAAAGTGAAACTTCCAAAAGACTGTTCAAATGCTTCTAAATCTAGCTCTCAATCTAGCTTTATACCTAAGGTGTCTAAGTCTAGCTCAATTTCACTAACTAAAGATGCATCAAATGGTACAACTAGATATAAGGATAGATATGGATGGTTTTCTCATGATAAACCAAAGAAGCAAGAAGTTTCCTCACCTTCAAAAGATTCCAAAAAGATGAAAGTGTTTAAAACTCCTAGTTCTAATTTTCAAAGTTTCAATTCAACAGGTGGAAAGAGCTTAACTAGTGGTGCTAAATGGGTTGCTAAAACTTTAGTACCTAAGATCACTAGTAATCAAAAGAATGTTGAGAAAATGAAGAAAAGAAGGAGGAGAAATGCTGTTAATAAGAAGAAAAGTGCTTCTATTAATCAAAACAATTCATCTTTGTTAATAAATGTTGAATGTGCCAAGGCAAGGCCTTGTGAGCTTGTAAACAATTTTAATTCTTGTGTGATTGATATGAATGCTTGTAGACATGTTACTTTTAATTCTCGTGTGAATGTTCGTACATTTTATTCAAATATGTTTGTTGATAATGTGCTTGTTGATGCTTATGTTGATTCAATAACATGTTTGAATGCGCATACTAAGTTATATACCCTGCCTGTTTTATCTAACCAAAAAGGACCCGTTTTCAAGTGGGTACCTAAAAACGGTTAAATTTCTTTTGATAAAGATTTCACAAAGGATGATTTTGATAAATTCATGGAGGGAGAATATGTTTTTAATTCAGAAACTGAGAAAAAGATTGAATCTACCAAAATCAAAGTTGAAACAAAAGAGGAATCTCTGGAATTTCAAAAACCATTGTCCAAAGCTCCAACTTCATATTACTCAAGGAAACGAGTTAAGACCAAACTCGTCAAGACTGAACCAAAGAACATTAAGTTAGAAACCTTTGTTGCTACCCCAGTGAAACATGTCAAAAAGGAACAAGCTGAAACCCCACACACGACAAAGTACACCAAAGTGAAACTTCCAAAAGACTGTTCAAATGCTTCTAAATCTAGCTCTCAATCTAGCTTTATACCTAAGGTGTCTAAGTCTAGCTCAATTTCACTAACTAAAGATGCATCAAATGGTACAACTAGATATAAGGATAGATATGGATGGTTTTCTCATGATAAACCAAAGAAGCAAGAAGTTTCCTCACCTTCAAAAGATTCCAAAAAGATGAAAGTGTTTAAAACTCCTAGTTCTAATTTTCAAAGTTTCAATTCAACAGGTGGAAAGAGCTTAACTAGTGGTGCTAAATGGGTTGCTAAAACTTTAGTACCTAAGATCACTAGTAATCAAAAGAATGTTGAGAAAATGAAGAAAAGAAGGAGGAGAAATGCTGTTAATAAGAAGAAAAGTGCTTCTATTAATCAAAACAATTCATCTTTGTTAATAAATGTTGAATGTGCCAAGGCAAGGCCTTGTGAGCTTGTAAACAATTTTAATTCTTGTGTGATTGATATGAATGCTTGTAGACATGTTACTTTTAATTCTCGTGTGAATGTTCGTACATTTTATTCAAATATGTTTGTTGATAATGTGCTTGTTGATGCTTATGTTGATTCAATAACATGTTTGAATGCGCATACTAAGTTATATACCCTGCCTGTTTTATCTAACCAAAAAGGACCCGTTTTCAAGTGGGTACCTAAAAACGGTTAAATTTCTTTGATTGCAGGAAATAACCATCTGTGTTTGGATACTCGATTCCGGGTGTTCGAAGCACATGACTGGAAATAAGTCTTTGCTGAAGAACTTTGTTGAACGATTCATGGGAACGGTTCGCTTTGGAAACAACAATTTCGCTCCTATCTTAGGTTATGGGGACATTGAACGAAATGGGATTATAATCAAGAAAGTTCACTATGTTGAAGGTTTAAGTCACAACTTGTTCAGTGTTGGACAATTCTGTGATAACAATCTTCAAGTTCTTTTTCGAAAATCTCTTTGCAAAGTCCAAACCTTAGATGGAGTTGATATTCTTTGTGGCGATCGTGACGATAACCTTTTTACCGTCAATCTCGATGATAACCAACCAACCGATAATATCTGTCTCATTTCAAAGGCTACTTCAAAGAATTCTTGGTTATGGCATAGAAGGCTCTCTCATCTGAATTTCCAAACAATCAATACTTTAGTCAATAAGCATCTTGTTGAAGGCTTACCTGACTATAAGTATGAAAGTGAGCATGTCTGTCCTTCTTGTGCTGTTGGGAAGATTAAGAGAGTTTCTCATAAACCGAAGAAATCTCCAAATTCTTTAGCACCTCTTCATTTGCTTCACATGGATCTTTGTGGGCCGATGAAAGTTCAAAGCCGAAATGGGAAGAAATACATCCTGGTTATTGTTGATGATTATTCAAGATATACTTGGGTTAAGTTCCTAGCATCCAAAGATGAAACAACTCAGATGTTGATAGATTTCATCACCAATACTCAAGTAAATCTTCAACTTCCTGTTCGTTACATCCGTTCGGATAACGGTACTGAATTCAAGAATGCTGTTTTTGATGAATTCTGCAAATCCAAAGGTATTACTCATCAATTCTCAGCAGTTCGCACCCCACAACAAAACGGTGTTGTTGAAAGGAGAAATCGATCGCTGGTGGAAGCAGCAAGGACAATGCTTGCTTATTCCAAATTACCATCCAATATGTGGGCTGAAGCTGTTGACACTGCCTGTCACACTCAGAATCGGTCCATTATCAATCAGCGTTTCGAAAAGACTCCTTATGAGGTTATTAACAAACGGAAACCCAACATCAACTACTTCCATATATTTGGGTGTGTTTGTTACACGTTGAATGATCGGGAGAATCTTGGAAAATTCGAGAAGAAAGGTGATGAAGGATATTTTGTTGGTTATTCCAAAACATCTATTGCCTACCGAATCTATAATCGTCGAACAAACATAATTCAAGAGACGATGAATGTGTGGTTCGATGAGATGTCAGGCATGATTTTTGAGCAAGAAAGCTTGCTACCAACAAGTATGGATTCAAGTGCTTCAAGTAATTCTACAAGGAACTCTACCTTAGCTTCTAAATTCAAGAAGTTTCCAACTCCAACCAGTGATGAATTAGATATTCTTTTTGAAGAATTCTATAAGTCAAAACCGATTCATGATCAAGAACCTCCAGACATCGTTGAACCAATTCAAAGCAATGAACCTCTTCATAACAACGATCCAGTTCCTAACAACACTCATGAATCGTCATCAAGTTCTTCTGAGCAAAAATCATCTTCAAATGATTCTATTCCACCATCCTATCCTGATAATTCTTCTCAAGTGAATGTTCAAGAACAACCTTCTCAATTCACTCAGACAACAAATCCCCTGAACACTCCAAATGTGTATGTACCACTTGACTTTGATCATCCAGCATATGAGGAAAGGGTTATACCAAGTTATGATTCCATCTCTCAACAAACTTCAAGTTTCAATGATGGTGATGTTGATCTTCAACAACAAGATCCTCTTCCTCATGCTCACAAGTGGATTCGCATGCAGAAAAATCATCCTACTGATCAAATAATTGGAGATCCACAAGCAGGAGTAACTACTCGTACTTCAGTGAATGAGTGTCTCGTTGCACTTTCTCTTAGCAATATCGAACCCAAAACAGTATCTGAAGCTCTTCGAGATCCAGAATGGGTTAAGGCAATGCAAGAGGAACTCGCACAATTTGAAAGACTGAAGGTATGGAGATTAGTTCCAAATCCTAGAAAAGATGATCCAATCGGAACGAAGTGGATATTCAAAAACAAAAAGGATGAGAATGGAGTAGTAGTAAGAAATAAAGCTCGACTTGTTGCAAAGGGTTATTGCCAACAACCTGGTGTTGACTTCGACGAAACTTTTGCTCCAGTTGCAAGAATGGAGGCCATTCGAATCTTCTTAGCTTATGCCGCATTCCGAAACTTCACTGTGTTTCAAATGGATGTGAAGACTGCTTTCCTGAATGGTGACCTCAAAGAAGAAGTTTACGTTGATCAACCAGAAGGTTTTGTTGATTCTCAAAGACCAAACCATGTCTACAGGTTAGACAAGGCTCTCTATGGTCTTAAGCAAGCACCCCGAGCATGGTATGATTCTTTAACTACTTTCTTACTTAAAGGTGGATTTACCAAAGGCATAATTGACCCTACCTTGTTCATTCGCAAACAAGGTAAGCATGTTCTACTAGTTCAAATATATGTTGATGACATTATATTTGGGTCGACCAGTCAAACATTTTGCCGAAACTTTTCATCTCTAATGGTCAATCATTTTGAAATGAGCATGATTGGGGAAATGAATTACTTTTTGGGTCTTCAAATCAAACAATTACCAACTGGTATTTTTATATCACAAGGTAAATACATAAATGACATGTTGAAAAAGTTTGATATGACTTCATGTTCTTCAATTTCTACCCCAATGGCTGCTCGAACAACCATTAATACTGATTCAAATGGGAAACCATTTGACCAAAAGAGATATAGAAGTATGATTGGTTCATTGTTGTACCTAACAGCATCTCGCCCAGATATAATGTTTGCAACATGTATGTGTGCTAGATATCAAGCTGCTCCAACTGATTTACATTATCAAGCTGTGAAACGAATCTTTCGTTATCTGAAGGGTACACCCGATTTAGGTCTCTGGTATCCAAGGGATACTGGATTCAATCTAACTGCTTATTCAGATGCAGATCATGCAGGTTGTAAACTTGATCGCAAGAGCACTTCCGGTACTTTACAATTTTTAGGAGATAAAATTGTGAGTTGGTCTTCCAAGAAACAGAACTGTGTTTCACTATCAACGGCTGAAGCAGAATATGTGGCTGCGGCTAGTTGTTGTGCTCAAGTCTTATGGATGAAGACACAACTGACTGATTATGGTCTGACGTATGATCATATTCCTATCTATTGTGATTCTCAGAGTGCCATTGCCATTGCAGTCAACTCAGTAAACCACTCTCGATCAAAGCATATTGATGTTAGATATCATTTTCTCAAAGATCATATTGAGAAAGGTGACATCGAACTCTACTTTGTGGGAACTGAATTTCAACTTGCAGATTTGTTCACAAAACCATTGGACGAAAAGAGGTTTAATTTTCTGATCTCCAAGCTTGGTATGTTAAATCTTAAACCTTAATCTTTTTCATTTGAAGGAATTCTTGACACATTTCAGAAAACAAAATACAAAATTGAAAAATTACAAAAATTAACAAAAAGATTTTTTAGTGGCTTGTATATACTATGTATGCAACCCGTTCTTAAATGCTATATTTATTTGTACAGTGTTTTTACATTCTAAGCTTTTGTTATTATACATATAAATTGATATAAGATAACATGGAATCGAACGCCTTTGTGTACTCCCTAGCTGTCTTACATTCAACATTGTTGTTGAAGCAAAATTTTTCCGAAATATCACAACAAAGATTTTACTCATGTTTGAACTCACAAAAACCAATTTTTGCTCCACCTTTCTATGAAAATTTTTGATCTATTCTTGCATAGATTAAGGAGGAGTTTGTGATTTCAACAACCTTCAAAACTTTGTTTTTCCAATGACTTTCAATCACATGGAGTTCGGTGATTAGTTTGCACATGAGTGATAAGTATTTCTCAAATTATACTCCATGAATTTCATCATCGCCGATGAGTTCTAACCCCGGAGTATTCACTTCTTTCATTAGATAGTGAGGGTATTTTGAGTGATGTTGTTTTCGTGCAAATAGGATGGAGGGAGTAAAGTCGAAAAGTGAGAGGTTAAGGTGATATGTTGCGAGAAAAGGGTTAAAAGAAATGATACCCTTCCCCAAATTCTCAAAAAGCCGGGTAAAATTGCTTATCTTTGTGATATAATTGCTTATCTTTGTGATATAATTGCTTATCTTTGTGATATAATTGCTTATCTTTGTGATATAATTGCTTATCTTTGTGATATAATTGCTTATCTTTGTGATATAATTGCTTATCTTTGTGATATAATTGCTTATCTTTGTGATATAATTGCTTATCTTTGTGATATAATTGCTTATCTTTGTGATATAATTGCTTATCTTTGTGATATAATTGCTTATCTTTGTGATATAATTGCTTATCTTTGTGATATAATTGCTTATCTTTGTGATATAATTGCTTATCTTTGTGATATAATTGCTTATCTTTGTGATATAATTGCTTATCTTTGTGATATAATTGCTTATCTTTGTGATATAATTGCTTATCTTTGTGATATAATTGCTTATCTTTGTGATATAATTGCTTATCTTTGTGATATAATTGCTTATCTTTGTGATATAATTGCTTATCTTTGTGATATAATTGCTTATCTTTGTGATATAATTGCTTATCTTTGTGATATAATTGCTTATCTTTGTGATATAATTGCTTATCTTTGTGATATAATTGCTTATCTTTGTGATATAATTGCTTATCTTTGTGATATAATTGCTTATCTTTGTGATATAATTGCTTATCTTTGTGATATAATTGCTTATCTTTGTGATATAATTGCTTATCTTTGTGATATAATTGCTTATCTTTGTGATATAATTGCTTATCTTTGTGATATAATTGCTTATCTTTGTGATATAATTGCTTATCTTTGTGATATAATTGCTTATCTTTGTGATATAATTGCTTATCTTTGTGATATAATTGCTTATCTTTGTGATATAATTGCTTATCTTTGTGATATAATTGCTTATCTTTGTGATATAATTGCTTATCTTTGTGATATAATTGCTTATCTTTGTGATATAATTGCTTATCTTTGTGATATAATTGCTTATCTTTGTGATATAATTGCTTATCTTTGTGATATAATTGCTTATCTTTGTGATATAATTGCTTATCTTTGTGATATAATTGCTTATCTTTGTGATATAATTGCTTATCTTTGTGATATAATTGCTTATCTTTGTGATATAATTGCTTATCTTTGTGATATAATTGCTTATCTTTGTGATATAATTGCTTATCTTTGTGATATAATTGCTTATCTTTGTGATATAATTGCTTATCTTTGTGATATAATTGCTTATCTTTGTGATATAATTGCTTATCTTTGTGATATAATTGCTTATCTTTGTGATATAATTGCTTATCTTTGTGATATACATTGTGTCTAGAGCTATATTAATTGATCATTAGTTTGATTATTCTTCACTTTAGGACACATTCGAGTCATATCTTTGTGATATAATTGCTTATCTTTGTGATATAGCCGGAACATTTGTAGTGATATCTTAATTGATATTCCACGATGATCGAATGGAAATCCTACCAATGCTAACATCCTTTCCAACATTGAACGTAGGTCTCACATTTTCATTTATGAATTTGTTGAGTTAACAAGAAGTCTATGTGACCTCGGATGTTATTTCCCAAAAAGTCTTTAAGGATAAAATTGTGGTTATCAAATGCTTCGGTAGTGTTAACCATGATTTATATTCTTTGAAGCAATCTAGTGGTTGAAAAGCCGCAGACCGAACTATGTTAGAGACTTGTTTTGTGCATATCTCAATGATACATAGGAAATCCGAAAAATGTTATACATTTCAATCGGTCATTTCATTAATCCTTTCGATTTTTGAACATGCTAACGGATCATTCTTATCCGGTTTCATTTCTCTTCACACAAACACAGAAAACACCAACACCATGATATAACGTTTGTTTCACCAACTTCAATCTTACATTTTAGTCACTCCTAGGATTTCTTGGGTTGGGCTAATGGTTTGGATTGATGTTTTGATGGTTGACGTTTCTTCATGTGATCATGTTATTCCTGTTGACACTTAATCAATCTCATATGTGCATAATGACATTGATTCCCAATTTTGTCATTATGAGGGGGAGAAAATATTATGATTGATTGATTTACTGTTTGATAAGGAAACAAGAAGAAAAGTTTGTGTGTGGTTGTTTCAATAGGTTTAGAGGCTTATCAGAGTTTGTGTATAGGAGGAGAAAATTCTTAAAGATATGTCAATAGTTTCAGATTTTCTCTAGATTTTAGTTGATTGAGACTTTTGTTTTAAAGTGGGAGAATTTGAATTGACTTCAGAGATAAGAATGAAATCGAAGATAAAAGATTTTCACTCAAGATGCTTCAAAAGTTCAAAAATGCTCCAAAATGTGTATACTCATGGATTGAGGGGGAGCATGAATACTTCATAAGAATTTCATCCAAACTTCATTCAAATACTTACTCTCCAAAGTGTAGGAGTTGATGTGACAAAGATCAAAGCTTCAAAAAGGTTGAAAAAATTTGTTAGAAGATTCAAGTCAAAGAAGTAAAGCTTCAAAAGAGTCTTCATCAAACATTCTTCATTCAAGATCTTCAAGTCATACAACAACATTTTGTCAAGAAACTCCAATGCATACATCAAGGGGGAGAGTTCATATTCATGAAACTTCATTTCAAAAAGATGAGATTCATTCAAGGATTAAAACTGAAGAATCGAAAAGTTGAATTTCATTCGAGAATCGAAGATTGATACAGTCAAAACCAAGATTCATCTCTTCTGCATTTTAAAAGACAACTCTGATTCATGATTCATCAATTCTCGAAGATTCAAGCCAAACATGCTTTCATTATTCTCTGTTCTAAAAGAACATTGAGAATCCTCACATGATTTAACTTCAAGAAGTTCAAGACCAAGACCAAGACTGAATCAAGTTCTCCAAAGACAAAAGAGAAAGCTTTGAAGACTTGTTTTCAACACACCAATTGTCTTCACCACCGGGCTCATCAAATTCATTCCTACAAGACAATATAACACGTACTTCATTCATTACAATATATCACTAAGGGGGAGAATGTTAGAAATCCAAAAATAGTGATAAATTGTAATCTAGAATAGAAGAATTTCTTGTTGTTAAGTCATAGATAAATGATCACTAAGGTTGAGGGGCTAATTGTGACAATTAGCATAATTGAGTAGTTAGACTATAAATAGCCCTCTCATACCTTAGAGATCATAACCTTTTGATAACCAACACTTCATTTTAACACACATTAATCCCAATCTTTCAGTTGAATCAATCATTCTCTCTCAAAACACACACACACCACCAAGTCTTCTAAACCGTCGGCAAAACAAGGACCGATGCTTGACTTAGTTTTTCTCGAAGTTGTTGAAAAGACAATTCTTGCTCGCCTTTCCATTCAAACTTGATATTCTTTCGAGTCAATTTGGTCAAAGGGGACGCTATTTTAGAGAAATCTTGGATAAAACGGCGGTAATAGCCCGCTAGACCAACGAAACTTCTGATCTCCGATGCATTCTTAGGTTGCTCCCACTTCATTACCGCGCTAATCTTGGCCGGATCTACCATAATTCCTTCACTGTTAACAACATGGCCAAGAAATTGTACTTCTCATAACCAAAATTCACATTTAGAGAATTTAGCATAAAGTCTCTCTTTTCGTAATGTCTCTAATACCTCTCGTAGATGAAATTCATGCTCGGATGCACTTTTAGAATAGATGAGAATGTCGTCAATGAAAACGATCACGGACTTATCAAGCATAGGACGACAAACACGATTCATGAGATCCATGAAAGCCGCGGGAGCGTTTGTAAGGCCAAAAGGCATGACAACGAATTCAAAATGACCATAGCGAGTACGGAAAGCGGTTTTAGGGATGTTTTCATCGCGTACTTTAAGTTGATGATAGCCCGATCGAAGATCTATTTTGGAAAAATACGAAGCTCCTTGAAGTTGGTCGAATAAATCTTCAATTCTTGGCAACGGGTACTTGTTCTTGATGGTCACTTTGTTGAGCTCGCGATAATCTATACACATACGCATGCTTCCATCTTTCTTCTTAACAAAAAGAACTGGTGCACCCCAAGGAGAATTACTAGGTCTAATGAAACCTTTATCGAGTAGTTCTTGAAGTTGCTTCATCATCTCTTGCATTTCCGTCGGAGCCAAACGGTAAGGAGCTTTAGCAATGGATTAGCCCCGGGAATGAGATCAATAGAGAATTCAACTTGTCGTTCGGGGGGAATACCTGGCAAGTCCTCGGGAAAAACATCGGCAAATTCACGAACAATAGGAATATCTTCAATAGATGAGGATTTCTTCTCAACATCGACGATGTGAGCAAGATAAGCTTGACACCCATGGGTCAAATAGCGTTTAGCACGGGTAAAAGTACAAATGGATATTGGACGCTCTTTTCTATCACCATACACAACCAACTCCTCACCTTTAGGAGTCTTCAACCGAATAGCCTTTTCATCACACACGATGTTAGCGTTATGAGCACTTAACCAATCCATTCCTAAGATAATGTCAAACTCACCTAAAGGAAAAGGAATCAAATCGGCATGAAAAGTATTCGACTAAATGTTAACTTCACAATCACAAAGCACATCGTCAACCAACTCAATTTTACCATTTCCTACTTCAACTTGTAAAGAGGTATCTAGTTTAGATTTAGAACGAGGAATAACGTATGTAACTCTAGAAGCAACAAAAGACCTATTAGCTCCAGAATCAAATAAAGTTCGCATAGGGACACCGTGTACTAGAAATGTACCTGTGACAACGTCATTATCTTCTTTTGCTTGCTCCACCGATAGTTGAAATACTCTACCCCTTTGATTTTCGTGAACTTGAGCATTTCTCTTTTCAGCTTCCTTCCTCCTTTCTTCTTGTCTTTCGGCTTCGGTCAATTTAGGACAAGTACTCCTCATGTGTCCCTCCTCAAAGCATTTGAAGAACATAATGGGTTTGTGGGGCTTCGTCTTGCAATCCTGACTCACATGACCCGGTTTTCCACAATTATAACACCCCCTTTCCATTGATCTACAAGGCCCGGAGTGATTCTTCTTGCATTGGCGGCAAAAAGGAATGTTTCTTCTTGCGAGAGTATGTCCGGAACTACTCTCATGCTTGAACCGCTTGCTCGGAGAGTTATTATTATCCTCGTGCTTCCTTTTCAAATCTCCTTCATCAACTCTTGATTGTTCAATTTCGTGATCTCTCGCTACATCCGCCAACATGGAAAAGGACTCCATTTGACGTAGACTTATCTTCCCCCTTATGTTCTTCCTCAACTTCAAGTAGAATTGCTCCTTGAGCAAATGATCTTTTTTCTAAAAATTCTGGACAAAATTGTGCTTTGTCCAAGAATTGTGAACGAAACTCATTCATGCTAAGATTCCCTTGACAATCATTAAGAAATTCACTTCTCAATTTGGTTACTTCAGCCTCTGATCTAAATTCCTTGAAAAACATATCTCTGAATTCGGGTCATTCCACATGAGCCAACACTTCACCTTTCACAGTCAACAAACCATCCCACCATCTATTCGCACTATCCCGAAGCATGCTTACGACGAACACAACTTTAAGATCCGAAGGGCATTGACTAGTACGGAAAGCCCCTTCAATTTCCGAGACCCATCTTGTGTAAACAATAGGGTCACGGTTACCATCATACACGGGAGGGTGACAAATATCAAAGTCTTTATAGGAGAACTTCTTCTTTGATGGCTTCTCACCCATAAACTCAACTTCTTTTTCACCGTTATCTTCCTTCCCACCTTTACCCTTGCTATCCCGTTTCTCAAACTCTTTTTGAACATTGAGAGCCACTTCCTCCCCGATCATTTGAGCTATATGATTATTCATAGCTCCTTCTAAAGTATCATTAAGTTTCCTGAGTAGAACCGTTGAGTATTTCTCGAGAGCTCTTCCTATTTGGTCCGAGATATCCATGCTACCCTCGGGAAATATTGGCTCTTCTTCATTCCTTCGACTATTCTCTACTTCATCAATGACGTGTTGCTCATCCATACTATAATAAGAGAAGATAGTTGATTCAAACATAAAACCTATCTCGATGTTCTATGAGCCATTAACCGATCCTACACTTTATACTAGACCGTTCCAAGGTTTGATGCGGTTGGATTATAAAGTTGTTAGTACTTCAACCACAATAATGCCGGCCTTATTGTGCTTTAATACTAACAAGTTTATAAGCTAACACTTCATCAAACACTCTTTCGGGTCCCATATAAAATTACCGAACACCTAAGGTCAAGTCATGTCTAAGGTTTAAGTCTAGGCATTCACTAAACAAGGGAATACCTAAATCCCTTAAACCTCGGCTCTGATACCACTTGAAACGACACGACTCAATTTTAAGAATAATAATTTTTTTTTATATATCCCGATATGCGCCGCATGGATACATTCCATGCGCTGCATAACTCAACTATTTCAAATATGCGCCGCATAGAAAATCTATGCGCCGCATGCACGAAACTACTCAAAAATGAACAGAAACTTTCATGAAATTCCATGCGGATACACATGCGCCGCATGAGACCTGAACTCAGCATATATGCGCCGCACGAAAGGTCTATGCGGCGGAGAGACCCACCTGAGAGAATCTAAAACTGTTTTTGACATTTAAAACCACTTGTAACCCATCCAATTCCAAACCAAACTTCCAAAGGTCACAAACCTGGACTCAAACAAGTACATAGAACATAGACAGACATAATTTCCACATCCAATTGAAACAACCTTTACAAACACACTTAAATGGGTCGCTTACCCGTTTTGACGCATTTCAAGTCAACATTACAAGTTCAATCACCAAAAGACCATACATGACCAAAATTTACAGAAATGTACCAGGACAAGTTTTTACCAAAAGGACCAAATGGACCAAGAGCCACAAGAGGTGGGATATCTAAGTGTCTAACCAAAATACCATTCTTTCATGAATGGTTATACCTTCAAGTCTTCCAAACTCAACTTTAGCTTCAAACAACCAAATCCTAGTTCCTTCTACCGGAACCACCCCCACAAAACCCTAAGCTTTCAATTTTTAATATTAAGAAGATGATTAATATTATGCTTGAGAGATGAATCTTCAATTTGAATTTAAAGGTTTCAATGATAATCATTCAAAATCATACTTAATTTCAACATGCAACTCAATAACAAACTATATAATACAAGAATCGGGGGAAAAATCATATAATAACTCAATTCTAGCAAAACCCCTAAATTGAACTTCTCAAGAACCCTAATTCTCAAAAGGAAAGGAAATTAGGTTAAGGAATCAATACCTCAACAAAGGTAGATAAAAGATTTGGGTTTCAAAATTCACCAATTCTTCCCTTTTTCTCTCTTGAATTTTGGCCAGCACCACCCCCACAAAACCCTAAGCTTTCAATTTTTAATATTAAGAAGATGATTAATATTATGCTTGAGAGATGAATCTTCAATTTAAATTAAGGTTTCAATGATAATCATTCAAAATCATACTTAATTTCAACATGCAACTCAATAACAAACTATATAATACAAGAATCGGGGGAAAAATCATATAATAACTCAATTCTAGCAAAACCCCTAAATTGAACTTCTCAAGAACCCTAATTCTCAAAAGGAAAGGAAATTAGGTTAAGGAATCAATACCTCAACAAAGGTAGATAAAAGATTTGGGTTTCAAAATTCACCAATTCTTCCCTTTTTCTCTCTTGAATTTTGGCCAGCACCACCCCCACAAAACCCTAAGCTTTCAATTTTTAATATTAAGAAGATGATTAATATTATGCTTGAGAGATGAATCTTCAATTTGAGATTTAAAGGTTTCAATGATAATCATTCAAAATCATACTTAATTTCAACATGCAACTCAATAACAAACTATATAATACAAGAATCGGGGGAAAAATCATATAATAACTCAATTCTAGCAAAACCCCTAAATTGAACTTCTCAAGAACCCTAATTCTCAAAAGGAAAGGAAATTAGGTTAAGGAATCAATACCTCAACAAAGGTAGATAAAAGATTTGGGTTTCAAAATTCACCAATTCTTCCCTTTTTCTCTCTTGAATTTTGGCCAGCACCACCCCCACAAAACCCTAAGCTTTCAATTTTTAATATTAAGAAGATGATTAATATTATGCTTGAGAGATGAATCTTCAATTTGAGATTTAAGGTTTCAATGATAATCATTCAAAATCATACTTAATTTCAACATGCAACTCAATAACAAACTATATAATACAAGAATCGGGGGAAAAATCATATAATAACTCAATTCTAGCAAAACCCCTAAATTGAACTTCTCAAGAACCCTAATTCTCAAAAGGAAAGGAAATTAGGTTAAGGAATCAATACCTCAACAAAGGTAGATAAAAGATTTGGGTTTCAAAATTCACCAATTCTTCCCTTTTTCTCTCTTGAATTTTGGCCAGCACCACCCCCACAAAACCCTAAGCTTTCAATTTTTAATATTAAGAAGATGATTAATATTATGCTTGAGAGATGAATCTTCAATTTGAATTTAAAGGTTTCAATGATAATCATTCAAAATCATACTTAATTTCAACATGCAACTCAATAACAAACTATATAATACAAGAATCGGGGGAAAAATCATATAATAACTCAATTCTAGCAAAACCCCTAAATTGAACTTCTCAAGAACCCTAATTCTCAAAAGGAAAGGAAATTAGGTTAAGGAATCAATACCTCAACAAAGGTAGATAAAAGATTTGGGTTTCAAAATTCACCAATTCTTCCCTTTTTCTCTCTTGAATTTTGGCCAGCACCACCCCCACAAAACCCTAAGCTTTCAATTTTTAATATTAAGAAGATGATTAATATTATGCTTGAGAGATGAATCTTCAATTTGAGATTTAAAGGTTTCAATGATAATCATTCAAAATCATACTTAATTTCAACATGCAACTCAATAACAAACTATATAATACAAGAATCGGGGGAAAAATCATATAATAACTCAATTCTAGCAAAACCCCTAAATTGAACTTCTCAAGAACCCTAATTCTCAAAAGGAAAGGAAATTAGGTTAAGGAATCAATACCTCAACAAAGGTAGATAAAAGATTTGGGTTTCAAAATTCACCAATTCTTCCCTTTTTCTCTCTTGAATTTTGGCCAGCACCACCCCCACAAAACCCTAAGCTTTCAATTTTTAATATTAAGAAGATGATTAATATTATGCTTGAGAGATGAATCTTCAATTTGAGATTTAAAGTTTCAATTGCATGAATTGAAGTTGGATTGAATAATCAAGAAGGAAGAAGAAGGTGTGTAATGGAATGGTGAGTAAGGAAAAGGAGTTGGCTGGCATTCCCTTGTTATGCCACGCCCCCCATTCAAGTTTAGTGGGTATAATACCCGCTATCCGCTAAAATTCCAACTAATTTAATCTCATAACTTAAAATAGAATACTAGGAAATTATTTTAATGTTAAAACTATAAAAAGGAATTAATTTCTTTACCTTAAAAACTTTGGGGTGTTACAAAAAGCTAGTTTATATGAATATAAATGTTTATATATCCTTAAAAGATAACGAATTGTCATTGTTATATAAGCAAATGATGCTATTTCAAGTTCCAATTGATGGTAAAATGTTCCTTAAATAATTTATTTTATATATAGGGGCAGGATAAATTGAGTCCAGCTTATTTTGAGTCCAAAAAGGGTCCATATAACTTACACATGTGTAAGTCTCGCCGGAGATGGTCGCCGTCGCCGGAAAATCATGGTGGTGGTCGGAGATGATGGTGGTGGTGGTAGGAGGTGGTTGGAATTTGAGGACATGGAAGAAAATCAATGGACTCAAATTGGACTCAAAATAAGCTTGACTCATTTTATCTTTTCCCTATATATATATATATATATTATATATATATAAACAAAATCTTTACTAAAACAACTAACCTGACCACTTATTAAAAATCATGACTTTCTAGTTAATTACTACTTATATATATGTATGTCTGGTTGATACCATTCATATTTGTGAACAGGAGTTTTTGCACATGTTACTCGTAATTGTGCTCTCACCACACTTGTTTAGTTTATGCACGCGGTTATGTTTTTATGCTGATGTTTAATATGTTTAAATGTTCTATTAGCTATATGTTGATAGACGTGTGATAAAGTGTGTTATGTGATGTGTTTCTACCCTCTGCTACTTCTTTAATGTTGTTAGGTGATACGTGGCGAAGATATATGATAAACTCTTTACACCCTCATACTTTTACCTCATTTTGCCGGAGGTTCTTATGGAAGCAGTCTTATCTCACCTTCTTCATATTCCGCTTAGGGCTTAGCTTCTATTGTTGTTGTTGTGCTACCATCACCATTTTGTCACTGCTATCGTCGTCGTCAGTTAATCATTATGATTATTATTTAAATAAGTTTGAGTTACTGTGTAAAAAACATTGTAATGTTAATTTCACCACTCTCATCAGCTCTCCGTTCATCCGTCGCACTCCGCCCCATCTCCGCTGCAATCACAAAAGCATCATCATTTGCTTCATCATCCATTAAAGTAAAACTACTTACTATGTCCCTTTCTTTGATATATACGAGTTTATTATATAATATACGTTTCTGTTAATCCCTCGATTTATTTACTGTTTTTACCATTGATTAAAAATAATAATCACTACTTCATATATAGATGGAAGCAGAAAAACAATATAAATTTGGACCATACAAAATTGATGAAAAAGAAGTCTTTTATTCAACTCATCTTTCTTATGCTTTGGTTAATCTCCGCCCTCTTCTTCCTGGTAATTTTTCTCTTTTTTACTGTTGTTAGTTACTGTTAGTCAGGGTTATTATCTGGTGTATTTTTGTCTATTTAATGACTGACTTTTTTGTATATTATCTATATCATCTATATCATATTACATTTGTTCCCAACAATGAGAAATTAAACACTAAAAAAGGAGAGGGATCCGTGTATCTTTGAAAGTCAAACCTTTGAGTTTGATGTACGATTATACGTGGCCTAACCGGTATTTCTGTGACCATTTTCTAGACTTTTTCTTCGGCCATTGCAAAATGTTTACGTAGTGAGATTCGAACATGGGTCTCATTCGGATATCTTATTACTGGGCCATATTGGAGATGGTTGATGAAAGAAAACAGTGAAATGCTAAATTAATGCGGGTTTTACTTAGCTAAAGGCAAATGCACATTTCTTGGAATAGCGTATTTCTGAGCTTACTAACTTTTTGTTGCTCGGGCCTTTTCTTGAACAAGCCAATTTTTATGGCTTACAAGATTAAATTTGAAAAATAAGCTCATTAGTTAGAAAATAAGCCACAAAAAATGGGTAATGAGAAATAAGGTGAACACAAGCTAGTAATTTCAAAAATGAAAATGGAATAGTAGATTATGTTAAACGTTTGACAAACTAAAATGGAAAGTTGTATGATAATGTTGGGAGGGAGGGAATAGGTGATTACATGTTCTATAAACCCTACCAACAAGCGATTATCGTTTAGTTCTCAAAGTTTCTCTGGCTTACACAGTTAGGCCTTACTTATACTTCTTTCGTTTGCAGGTCATATCCTTGAACAACCATGCACTGGGTGTTATGGTTTATTAATGATCATAATTGTTTTATACAAGTATATCGTTTAGGCCCATCCGAATAAGCTTATGGTTCTGCCTTAACTCGACTGGCTGTCCTACATTGGCTTTTTGGTGCCCTAACTCAAATGTGCTTTTTTTTGTGGTTTGTACATGCTTTTCGGAATATTGAGTATTCAAGTTAAGTTAGTCTAGACTCTTAAGATCATGTTGCATGTTGGTTTATGGACATTCAAGTATAGGCATTTAGGGCTTTAGGCATATCTATTAATATCAATAATTTTATTTTTTAAATTTCCTTTTAAAAAAAAGTTTTCCCTTGGTTAAGAGTTATGGCGAGCCATTTTTGGCTCATTGTTGCGGTCTAACCGGGCTTTTGCCCATGACTAATTCCAGCCATTTCTCTGGCCACCCCGAAGATATGTTTAGGCAGAATTCGAAGCTGAGACCCCCAAGATATGCCTAGCTCCAGCTATTTCCTTGACTCATTGCCACTAGACCAACTTGGTGATTGTTTACCAATATCAATAAATGGGCCTGTTATACAGTTCTTCAATTTGGACAAATGGTAAACTAAAAAAATAGGAAAAACCAGAACAGATCAAAGGGGTTGAAACGTAACCTAACTTGTATTCACAATGCTCGAAACCTCATAGACTGTTTTACTTTTAAGAATAGATTATAGTTGTAACTTGTACTTTTATGGTTCTCTTTTAATCATATTTCAAGCAGTGTTGTCAAAAGCGCTCGCCTGATGCGCCTAGGCGCAGGCGAGGCGCACCTCCAACGCCTGAAACCCTATGCTCAAGTCGACCATGAAAAAAGCGGTCAACGACGGTCAACGGTGGTGATCAACAGCGGTCAAAATGGTGGCTAGATCTAATGTTTTCCGGCCAAAACGAGTGACCATAGTTGTTTAAGAAGATAAAAGAAGAGAGAAAATATAAAATCAGGGGGAAGAAGACAGAGAATACAGTGGGGTGGGGGGTGGAGAGAAAGTAGAGAATACAGTGGGATGGGTGGAATACAGACGAGAGAGAAAAAAAGAAAGAAGAGAGTATGATGTTTTATTTATATTTATTTTACATCTAATGAACTAGAAGACAAAAAAAAGAAAGTATTGCATTTTTTTAATATATGTTTATAATAGTCTAATAATTTGAAGTTTTTGGTTGAAAAGTTTATATTTTTTGAATGATATTTGGTTTTATAAATGACATTTGATTTTTTTTACTATTATTTTTCACTATATATAAATATTTTATATTTATTTACTTAGTGCCTTTTTTTTTTCCGGGCGTGCGCTTTTTTTGCGCCTCTCGCCTTCGCCCCATTTGGGGTCTTCGCGCTTTGAGGCCGCCTTCGCTTTTGACAACTATGATTTCAAGCATTTCTAATTTGTGAAGTTCAAGAAACGAAAAGTCACAAAGTGTTTGCAGGTCGGTGTGATCTGACTTGTTTTGAACCAATATCAAAGATTACCATCTGGACTCATTACCTAACCTATCCATTTATTTTTACGGTTCTACCACTATTGCACATAGCTGCTGTTTGTCATCCTTACACTATTTTCATTTTCAAATTTGGATCTCTTTGGTTTACTTGACAATAAACCACATGTGCTTGTCTGCCCAAGACGTGAAGTGAAGCGCTTTACTGACCTAACCCCGGAGGAGACTAGTGACTTGTGGATTTCAGCCCAAAAAATCGGAAAGCAGCTTGAGATCTACCACAAAGCTTCCTCGCTTACATTAGCAATCCAAGTAAGCTGGCTACATAAATCAATTTATATCTTTATCCTTTTCTTGCCTGTGCCTTTATATATATGTCTATATATTATATATCAAGACTTTAGCAATCCAAGTAAGCTGGCTACATAATGAACTTTAGCTGTGAGCATCTGTGATAATTTGAGTAGCTTAGATGCCAACAATCTCATAGTAGTGATCTAATGGTAAATGTTTTAAATAGCAATGAACCATGCATGGATTTGAGTCTCTTCATCAGCTACATTTTAATATCTGGACTGTTAATAGAAATATAGTGAACCCTTATTATCCTTGTAGAATTTAGTTGATGATGTATATGTTTTAATAGTTATTTAAGCTGTAAAGTTTTGTGTGAGTTGGAGCTTCTCAATCGTTGAGACGTCATCCTGGTTTTATTTTTCAGGATGGTCCCCAGGCAGGACAGACGGTTCCTCATGTTCACATCCATATTGTGCCCCGGAAAGGAGGGGATTTTGAGAACAATGATGAGATCTATGACGCTGTAAGTTCATATACTTCACGTCTTTAACTTTGTCGCTTAACTAACTGTTGCATATAACTAAAGGTGGCCAAATGGCTGCATTTTGTAACAGGCCAGGTTAATTTGAAGCAGTTGTAGTTGGTTGTCAAATATGTTTACAAACATATTATTTCAATGTTACTCCAATTGACTCCTCTAGATATGATGACCTTGAGCACAGGGCCACAGGATCCATGTTTTGCTTGTTTATATATAAATTGAGTAACTTTACAAATAACTACCTTTATTATATTTTCAGAAAATGCCTGAAAGAAAATTCTTATATGCAACAACTTTTCTTTGAGACATGGTGAAAAACTGAAAATGCTTTCATACTTGGCATGTATTATCTGGCATCACTTATTTTCTCAATGTCAAACAATTTATAGCTTTTTTATTTGCATTTTGTTTATCTTTCCAAAAGTGAAACTTTAGATGTAGGAAAGTGAAGTAGAGTGTCATTGAAATTTCCATTAGTGAATTGTTATTTTATATGTATGTAGCTCGATGAGAAGGAAAAGGAACTAAAGAAGACTCTTGACCTGGACAAGGAAAGGAAAGATAGAAGCATGGAGGAAATGGCTCAAGAGGCAGATGAATACCGAAAGCTTTTCTCCTAGTCTAACATACTATGGTTTTTCCGGCCATATTTCAGATTGAAATTACATAGATCTCATCTACAGACAAAATCAATCATGTTCAGACTTACAAAGGCACCTTCATATGTCTCCAAATGCCTATGCAATTAAGGTTCACATGCAGTTAAGATCCTTGTGTTCTGAATAATGGATTTCATTATGTTTGGTAGTGTTTATGTTTCAAACACAATTTTGATGATTTCTGATCAAAATAAACAAATTAGTAGAACTTTTGACGGACAAGTATATCTGTAACTCATTTATAGATAAATAGGTAACGGAAAAAATACATTATAAACAGATACAAATACAATATTTCAAATAAATATCCAGATACATAAAAGATAGTGAATTGGTTCGCTAAATAAAAGATTATTGTAACCTGTATCATAAACATTACCTAAAATATTTACAATTAGAGTTTTGCTGGTCAACCCGGTCCGATGCAGCTTGTTTTGACCCATATTTTAGTAATTGATGTTACCTGGCCCATCCATGTTGTCACCTCTAGAATATAAACATACCTCAATCACAAGATATAGAAACACAAGTGTATGGTTTAACTTCATATGATATCAAAAAGATATTGGCGTTTTAACCAGGTCTTTAATTACAAGCATGTAAACTTCAGTAATATATCCTTAAATTTTCCTTACCCTAGTTTAAAAGATAAAACATTATAAGCTTCCTCATTAAAACAAAACGATCAGTTAACCCCAAAGGTCAAACCTTTTACGTTGGTGCCTTTGTAAGAGATCTGGTGTTTCTAGTTCAACCCCTGAGATATGATGTTTGGCAGAAGGATGTGCATCCAATGGTGATTTGCATTTTTCCTGTAATTCCATGTATCTTTCGGCGTTAAAATTATGTTTCTTGATCAGCTTTCTTCTACGCGAAAGGAAGAGTCTCTTCATCAAATCTTGATATGTGGGGTCCCTTGAGGTTAATAAGAAGTATGCATAACCGATGATCAAACCAGACGTAGTGGTGAAGAATGCAATTGGTTCCATAACGTCCCATGAGAGGTCCCAAAATGTTAGACGGAAAAAGAGGCCGATTTGAGCTAATGAAAACGCGAGTCCTGTCCAAAGGATGCACCGCACTTGTTTGTGAGCCATGGCATCGATTTCTTGCTGCTTTGCTTGTAGGACCCGCAGCTCTTCCCTCCTTGGGTCGTCTTCGGGTGTCAGGGATAGTGGCACCGCTCTTCTAACAAGATCCACCACCTAGTTGTTCAACGACAAGTGATCTCAAGTTAACGGTGTCACACTATTAAAATTTGATTTAAAAGAAGATTGGTACTTCAAATTTCAAAACTATTCTGATCAAACATGATGAAAAAACATGTTAACTTGGGGATTAAATCTGATCATTACTTCTAAGCATTAAAATCAACCATAAAGATTTGTGCTAGAAAAATTTCCAAGGGAAAACTAATCCGCAACTACAGGTTCCAAAATGGGTCGGCTGGGTAACGGATCACAACGGACATGTATGGATCAAAAACAAATTTGCATAGTCTATTTATCTATTTATTTTGAGGCAGTTAGCACTTTCAATATGTTTAAACTTTATAAAAAATTTTATTTTTAATAAAATGATTTAGCTATTCCAATTTCAAACAGTTTGGCTTTTTTCTGGTCTATAAATCCTTTTCCCAAATAAGAAGCAATCAAAGGTTAAAATCTGAACCAGTCATCTTCATATCCATTTGCATTATTTAGAACAGAAGAGCTTTACTCTTCAAAAGAAGCTTCACCGAAACTTTACTTTCGAAAAGGTACAAGCATAATGCCTAATGGCCATGTGTTTCTGGCATGTAAATCATTCTCCTAAGAAAAAGCAATCACTAACTTATTTCCTTCATATTTTAAGTACTAAAGCAAACAATGTTTTATTTTAAGTTGACTAACTTATTAGGAAAGCGATTTATCACAAGTGTGAGTGTGTGACTCACATTGAGTATGTATTGACTATGCATACCTTAACAAAAATATTTACCTTCCATTTTTCACAACCATGTAACAAAAATATGATCAGGTGATACGATAATACTTATGTGGTAAGTCAGTAATCCAAACTAGATGTTCAAAAAAAAAAAACCTTTTTTCTGTAGATTTCAGGTGTCTAGTAAAAACCATTTTGATGGCATTATCTGATTATATTGGGTCAATAATCAGTTTTTAGGCGAATTAGAAGCTTAAATAAGTAATCTGATAATAATAATCATAAACTTATGCACTCGATTTCTTAAAGTTCTAATTCATCAAGTAGCAACAGTAATGCACACATCTAAACACCCCCTAATGCAAGTTTCTCAAAACAAACACCTAACTAGGGGCACTTAAAATCTAAAGCTTGTAACCTATTGTCTCGGATGTGGGAATTTTTTTTTGAAACGGTCGTATTTCAAGAGTGTTTTGTCAAACAAGTTTTCGAAAAAAAAAATTTGTACAACAAGGTAAACCGGTAATGCTAATACCGGTTTCGAATTTTTGCCTCGAACCCGTATTAGCGGTTTCGAATATTGAAACCGGTATTTCAATTACCGGTTTCAGAGTGTGCAGGGTTGATTTGACAAGCTCATGTACGATCTTGACTGGCCACAGTGGTCGTGTGCATCAATTTCGAAACCGGTATTCCAAAAACCGGTTTCGAATGTAGTATATATATATAACTCGGTTTACAACCATTTGTAACAAACAAAGTTATAAAAACATTATCAGTCTCTTTTTTTAAAACTTATGGCTTCTTCATCATCATCTGAACCGTCATCACCTCCTACAGTAACATTTCATGCATTGAAAGCGCAATGTAAAGAGGATATAGACGACGGTTATGAACTATACCACAAAATTAATGATTGTAAGCTTCTTATGGAACAAAGGAAGCGCGAACATAAGAAGAAAATAAAAGAAATAAGGAAAATTGGCAGCGGAATCATCCCAAGTGAAGAAATGCATAGCGAATATCTTGAGTCTACATTACCAAGCATCGACAAAATAACTTCTGAACTTGAGAAACTGCTAAAGTTGATTGACAGAAAGATCGACTATGCGACAGCTTATAAATTGCTAGCTGAAGACGGTTTCCGTTAGAAAATTTATTTATGTAGTATTTTGAATATGTATTATTTTTATCTAAGTTTTATATCGTTATTTTGAATATGTATTATTTTGAATATGTATTATTTTAATGTAAGTTTATATTGGAAAACAAATATTTATTAATAAAAACATTAAAAAAAAACATAATACAATCTATCTTTGACCCCCCGTTCCACATCCTGGTCGATCACGGCGAACTCTGCGACTTCTTCGCGGCGGCACATATTGTTGTGGTTCTTCTTCTTCTTCTTCTTCGTCATTTCCCAGATTTGTAACTGGGTGTTGAGAAGAACTTGGAAAATGAGAGAAGTTTTGCATCGGATAAGGAGAGATGTTTCGTGCCGGTTGACCACTTCCATAAAAATCAGGTGCAAAAAGATTTGGAGGAACATCGAATAGATGAAGTGGTGGTGCATTCGGGGTATAATAACCCGGGTTTTGGGAGGTACCCGTGAAAAACTGGTGGCTACCCGGGAACATTTGTTGGGGTCCCGAACTTGAGGGTCCAGCTTGTGAATTACCCGGTTGGTAACTTTGAAAACCCGAATTTGGTGACGGCCTAAACACGGTTTGGGTATTAAAACTGGAAGGACCAGCACCCCAATTGGAAGGACCGGCACCCGAACCGGAAGGACCAGCACCCCATGAAGTCCCACTTTGATCATTTTGGGAGGGAGGCATTTGAAATTGCTGTGACTCAGGAAACTGAAAATTTTGTGACTGATAATTCATACGTTCTTCCTGTTGACTGAAAGAAAATACCTCCCTCGGTATTGTTCTAAAATCCGCAAACAACTGACTTATCTGCGGATGTGATTCTTGATTTAGACGAGCTCGCTCGTCTACCTGTATCAAACCCTCTTGCTGCGCACATTCAAATATTAGTAACAATTTAATATTTATTAGTAGCAAGTTTTTATTTTAAAAAAATATACTTACAAAAAATTGTTGAGTAGACCCCCATTCAGGGTATTGGCCTGGAGGCTGGGCCTGACCGGGTTTACCGACTATTAAGACGGTACGAGCATGATACCACTGCATATAGCCATCCGCAGTGGTGGTCCCTGGCTCTCCTTGGTGGTCGAGCCGCTGGTGTCGGTTCTCCCACTGGTTGATATAGTCGGTATGTTTAACACCCCAATCGACCACAGCCGGTCTCCCCTTCCGTATTTTTTGAAGGTCAGAAAACTCCTTTGGTTCCAACAAACCAAAATTAGATGGAATGGTTTGTATAGTGCCAAACTGTCTAGCAACTCTATTTGCTACATGTACCTCCACCTCATCCCAAAAGATCAAGGGACCAATATATCTCCATATGTGTTGACCAGTCCTACAACTCGGGGGGAGTACGTTGATGAACTCTTCATACGGAGTCCATTTGAACTGTATTATAAAAATTTTAAATTATTATAACTTACAAAGTATATAAAATATTAAACACATTAAAAAATATTAATTTTATACCTGCTCATTCCTGAGCGTATTGAAAAAAGACCGGTACGAAACAAGAACGTGTGCCGGTGTCTCAACATTTGAGTGGTCTCCATTCCACCTGTTTGCTAAACAAGACCGATAAGCATACGGTCTCTCTATGTTCTCTTTGCGTGTCGTGACGCGTGGGGCAATCCGTGGCATTCTTTCCCACGCCCAATACTGGAGCAACAACAAAGGCCCATCAATGCCCTTTCTTAAAGGCATACTCGCCTTGGACAGGTTTCTATACAAACAAGCAAGAGTTGCTGAACCCCAGCTCTTTCGACCTTCTTTGCTCAGGTCTCCTAGGTTCCTCAACAAATTCAAACTAACATCATAGGTGTTAGGATCAAGAAAAAGCTCCGAACCAAGAAGAGCTAGAATAACCCTTCTAGCCATGAATAGACACAGCTGATCATCTTCCTCGTCGAACTCCACATCAATGTGCCTTGTTAAGGTTTTAAATTTGATCCGACCGTTTTTCAAATTATCAAAATCTAGTTCATCTGTAGGAAAAAAGCCCAGATATTCTAAACACAGATTGTTCCAGTAATCAACATTTCGGGTTTCTGTAACCCACTCACCAGTCACGGCTGGTCCATCTATGGGTAAACCCCATATCACCTGCGCATCTTGCAAGGTGACAGTTGCTTCACCAATAGGAAAGTGAAACGTGTTGGTTTCTGGACGCCATCTCTCCACCAACGCGTTGATCAAAGAATGATCAAGTTGGCAAATCGCCGCCTTGAAGAGTTGGAAAAACCCAACATTCTTGAGATGCTAAACGACTTTGCTGGGCATACCAGCCTGCATTGCTCTAGTCAGCCCTCCATCACCTTTTCTACATCTTAGGAATATCACATCACGTTCTTGGGAAATATTGTATGAGCGATGCACATCTGGAGCTTGTAACCACAACAACTCTTGGTTTCTTGGTACACAGCTAAAATTAACAGAGGTCATTTTTGATTTTGTAAACACTAGTTTTGTTGATGATTGAAAAATGAGAAATATATGTTTGCTTATATGTTTGCTTAAGTTTGCGTGAACAACTATCAACAAATATGCATGTATATATAGTAAAAAGGCTGCTACGTTGCATGTTGTTTTTTTGTCGCGGCTCGTGAACTTGGTTTTGCAAATACCGGGTTCGAGTGTGTTGTCACATCATACTGCTGCATGCTGTCATATCTACTGCACGCTGTCACATCACCTGCAAAAGCCTGAAACCGGTATTTGAATTATCGGGTTCAAACTACTTTTTCTGAAACCGGTAATGCTAATACCGGGTTCGAGGCAAAAAATCAAAACCGGTATTAGCATTACCGGTTTAACTGGTTGTACAATTTTTTTTTTTCGAAAACTTGTTTGACAAAACATCCTTGAAATACGACCGTTTCAAAAAAAAATTCCGGATGTGGGGGCATTCCGAAGTATCTCTCCTCGATCAGACCCCCAACTGACCCAAGGGCGAACATGATATTTGAAAAAGTCCTTGGTTAGTCTAAAACTCTAAATCGATTAGTTGGTCCTCCATCTTAGTGGCGCATTGGGTATGATTAGATTAAACAAACTTATTTAACCACAATCATCACAAACCAAAGGCGAATAATCACTAAATCTACTCATAACAACACTAATCATCAAACATTAGCTTAAAAAGAGTCCAAAATCACAAATCAGACTAATAAATACAATAATTAAGAAAAGTGCAAGGATATAACATGTACCTTATCAGGATGCAAATAAACTTTATCTCTAAAAATAAGAACAACACCAGCCTCATCAAGAACTCTAGCAAACTCCTTAGCTTCCTCTTTCGATTTCGTGACCCCCATACTTTCACACTCCTCTAAAAGCTCCGAATAACAAATCGTTTCCTTCCCTTCATTACTCAACCTCATTTTCAATGACTCAACATTCACTAATCTCATAAACTTTTTAGCTTCAACAAATGTGATACTATCACTATTATCACCATTATTGTTACCCTTTTCACCTTGTCCTAATCCAACCTTTTCGTTCCCTCCTATCGTACTCGAAAACTTATTACAAGGACAAAATCTGTAGCTTGATGATCTAAGAAAACCGGGTTTTGTGCATCCAAATGACAACGCATTTGACCGCGGTTTTACACCTTGTTTCAATAACAATAAAGATGATCTCAACATGTTTGTATAGTTTTTAACAAGAAACAAGTGAATTTCTTAAGAATAAAAAGACAGTTTTTAGAGATACAGAGAATGTGTATGTATGTATGTGTGTGTATTGATGGGTGTGAGAGAAGAGCGGGGAACATTTTTCTGTTTTGACCGTTTATAGTATTAAACATTTATGGATACGATTCCCGCATAATATTGTAAGCTGTTTATGTTGCATAGGTAATTATAGAGTTAATTATACTTTTCGTCCCTGTGGTTTGTATCAACTTTCACAAACCATCCCTGAGTCCACGAAATTACGCGTTTCATCCCTGAGTATGGAATTCCGTTAACAAGTTTGGTCCAAGAGCCAAACGGACGTTTGATTGGTGGTCACATGACTTGCACACTGAGGACATAATTGTCATTTCATATTCAAGGATCAAAAGTGTAATTAACTTTTGTTTGATGACTTAATCCGATTTTCTTTCTCCCTTTTCTTTCTCTTCTATTCATGTTTTTCCTACTCTCAAATTCATCCTCTTCAGAAAGATTCAATAGAGAACTAAGAAACAAAATAAAAATAATTTTTGAGCAGGTCTGGCGAAAAATGGCTGCACTCTCTCAAAATCCAACCGATAATCTTCCTTCTTTTATTAAAATCTCCAATATCTCCTAAAAAACTTTCAATCCTAACACCTAATCGACATCTAGTATTCTATTTCTTAATTGAATCCCTACGAATTTTCAATCTTTTCTCAGAAGAACCCTAAAATACATATTTGGGGATTTTTTGATCTTTAGCTTTTGTGAAAATTACTTTCTCCTTTTTGATAATAATAATAACTACAATCGATATTCTTGATCAAATCGAATGGGCGATTTTTCACGACGACAAGGTAACTCCCAAGTTCAGGAAGAAGGTGAATGGCAATGGGTCTTCAAAGGCAAGAACAGATCGAAGCCTAACGTAGTACATGGTCCCAATTCTCGCGTCAAAGGTAATACAATCCCTTCCTTTTCAGCTGCCATCTCTTTCTACATTACCAACTTCCCTAATGATGTAACTGCGGCTATGATGTGGAATCGCTGCAAGCATCGGGGAAATGTGGTTGACGTTTATGTTGCAAAGAAACTATCGAAACACGGAACTACCACTGCCGTCGGTGCGTGGGTTTTTATCTCAATCACCTATTTATTTTCTAAGTTCGACAGATCTGGCAAAAAAGGGTTGTTGGGTTGAAGAAGTGGATCTGGAAAAGAAGTGTTGGTATGAATATATGTATATGTGATAGATATGGATCCAGAATTTGTGTGTGTATGTATGTGAATGATTGGTTTTGGAAAAAAATGATGAATATAGCAAGAGAATTTGTCAATGAAGAAGAAGAGGATGTTTGTATGTAATAGATAATTAGATACATATATTGTTTTGATAGATACAGATTTGGTAGAGGGATTAGTTTTAGGTTGTTATAACTCAAGATGATACTTTTGGGATGTGTTTGGTATTAGTTAAAAGATCTGAAGAATTTTTTTTTTGTGTTGAGTGAAAAGATAGATTTATTTGAGAAGAAAGATAAAATGATGATGTGTTTAACTAAAAGAATATGAGAACCAATTATACATTGACAAGTGGAAAATTATATAAAGAAAAAAGATTTAATTACATTTTTGGTCTGTGACAAAGGAAATGACTATTTTACCTCGGTGTGCAGGTCACATGACCACTTTTTTAACGTCCGTTTAGCTCTTGGACCAAACTTTTTAACGGAATTCCATACTCAGAGATGAAACACGTAATTTCGTGTACTCAGGGATGGTTTGTGAAAGTTGGTACAAACCACAGGGACGAAAAGTGTAATTAACTCTTATTTTTAATGTGAAGAAAATTTATATTTATAATAATATTTGATTCAATTAGAGCAATTTTGATTTATCTTGTAATATTCTAGTGAGGCTCATCAACTATCTTTAAGAATCATCACTATGCAATAAGGTTATTTACAATTTGTTTAACTAAAAACTTAGATTTAGTAACATTACTTCTTTAACCCAATTTCAGTGAAAACTCGATTATTTTTGGGAAAAAACTGTCTACAGTTTAAAAAGCATTTTGCGTACATTCAAATTTAAACCAAAGATCATAAAGTCTCAAGTTCCTACATAAATTTATGTGTTTTATGTTGTCCGGATAATTACTTAGAAATCATCTATAAACCGTAAAATATAATATGTATTCAAAAGATGCTTTAACATTATTTTTACATACTCCATTGAATACTTACATTTTTGTAACACCCCAAAGTTTTTTTTTAGGTAAAGAAATTAACCCTTTTTTGTAGTTTTGACATTAAATTAATTTCCTAGTATTTTATTTTTAATTATGGGGTGAACTTAGTTGGAACTTTAGTGGATAGCGGGTAAAATACCCACTAATTTTGAGAAAGGAGCGTGGCACTGCAAGGGAGTGCCAACCATCTCCATCCCTTAGTCACAATTCCATTATCTCTTTTCTATGCTTCTCAAATCTTCTTCTCCTTGTTTCATTCAAACCCAAAGCTTTGTTTCAATTCAATCCAAGAATCTTTCATCAAGAATAATAATAATAATCTTCCTATATCTCATAAAATTCAAAGTGAGGGTTTGGTTGTGTGTATTTGTGGGCCGAAATCAAGAGAGAAAAGGGGGAAGAAGAACTTGTGACCAAAGTCTTGAATTAGTTCTTTGAATCCTTGAGGTAATATCCTTTTAACCTAGTTTTGATTATTTTGAGAAATTAGGGTTCTTGAGATACCCAAATTTGGGGGTTTTTGCTAGAAATTGATTTGTGTATAGTTTTTCCCCAAATTCTTGTTCATTCTAGTTTGTTATTGAGTTGCTTAATGTATTTAACTAAGAATATGTGTGTTAACATGAAAATATGAATTTTGAGAAAGTGATGATTATCACTAGTTAAATTATTGGATGATAAAAATGATGAGGTTGATGATGGATCGAATTCAATAAGCAAATTTTGAATGAAAAGCAACTCAATGACAAAGTGAGATGAATTTGGGTAGTAATGCTAGTGAAATGTTAGAATGACTAAGTTGAGTAGTCAAGAATGTGAATATTGCCTTATATGCAAATTACGATGTGATGATAGGTTGAAAGCTTCTTATTGTGCATTGCGATTATATTGAGTTATTGTTCGGTTCGCGAAGGAGGTGAGTATATTTGCATACCTTTATATATACGTCGGGTCGATTACCATATGATGGTGGATTCCGTGTGTGGTAATCGATTTGGCGTTAAGCCCATGTGGGGCGATTTGATGTATGAGGCCTAAGAACCTCTTGATATGTGAATTATGAGGCCTGAGAACCTCTTGATATGTGAATTATGAGGCCTAAGAACCTCTTGAGAATGAGACCTAAGAATCCCAAGTATTGATATGTATGTGATTTGATTGTGTTGATTTAGCTTATATGAATCCATGTAATGCGTTAAAGTACAAAGGTGAACATGTAGATATGGCACGACGGTGCCATAGGCTACATGTAATAGTCCTTTGTGCGTTGCCCTCCTTCGTGTATGTAAATGTATGCAAGTATATTCACTAAGCATTCGCTTACGTTTTAGTTGTTTACCATTTTATAGGTGGTTCCGGAAGAGGGAACTAACTCTAGTTGATTTGAAGTGTTGGCGTTTGGCTTGCTAGGATCTTGAAGGTATTTTGACCATTCGAGAATGAATGGTGTATATGGTAGATACTTAGTTCATCCCACCTCGTATGGCTCTTGATACAATCTTGACATTTTGATCTTGTGGATATGTATTTTGTTCAATGCGGTGTTTGTAATTAGTTTTGATAAAATTTGAAGTCAAATGAATGTTATGGTTTATGTGGCAAAATGGGTAAATGACCCGTTTCGTTGTGAAACGTACATTTGATGAATTGAAATCTTTTGAAAGTGTGTTGTGTAGTACTTGTCCATTTTGAATGTTTGGTAAATTGATTTGAGGTGTGGAGATCAAATGGTGTGATTTTGCAATGCAATGGAAGTGTCAAAGTGATGTTTTATTCAGGTTTTGCAGTGATCTCGACGAGGGGATTATTGCCCTCGACGAGATCAGTTGTTTTGGTTCAGCACTGACTTTTGATCTCGACGAGGGCAATAATGCCCCTCGGCGAGATCAGGTTGGAAGTGTTCTTTGAGTTTTCACACTGACTTTTGATCTCGACGAGGGCAATAATGCCCCTCGGCGAGATCAGGTCTGAAAGTAAAAAAAAAAAAAAATTCTTATTTTTCATAAATCGAGTCGTGTCGTTTCAATTTTAGACTCATATGATATTTTATGAGAGAAAAGTAACCCCTAATGTCGTTTTCCACGTATTTTGGGTCCCAATACCGTCTTCGACGGTGTAGACGCAAAGGCTCTAACCATTTGATCTAACCCGGTTGGTTTTAAGATATTTTATGAGAGACATATCTATATTTTGAAAACTTATGTTAGTAAGATGATAAAGAATCTATTGCTACTTTTAAACCATTGCTTTTGCTTTCTCCAAAGATTTACTAGTATCCATTCTTCTTTAGGTTGTCCAAACGAAAATCTACCATATAACATTGTACTAATTTTTTGAAAGCGAACAATAACACATGTCATATGAACTTTACCATATTCTCGCTCTCACTATATCTAACACATGTATCATATATGACCGTTTTACATCTCCAATGTTATTACTAAATGTGTACTTTTCTACTACCATTTTAATGTAAAGATACCAAAAATCCTCAAATGTCTACATTAAAAATATAATAGTACGGTAAAAGTAAAATTTAGTGCAACACTGTTCATTACACAAAACACTATTTATTTTACTTTTCGTTTTGATGTATTGGAAGTATTTTGCTATGTTCTCATAATTGATTAAAACTTATATATTGTATACATGTTTTGACACTTTAAATCCTCTAGTGTATACATTGGAGATGCTAGTGTTTGCAATCCTTGAGTTCCACCCAATGCATTTAATGGAGAAAAGAAAAACAGAATCACCTTTCAACAATGGCAAAAGAAAAAAACTTGTATAGCATTTACTAAGCCAAAAAGAAGATAAAAAATTCAATCAACAAATTGGTATCTCGACATAAAAATTAAACTATGAACATTTTGAATTTACAGATTGTTGTAATATTTACTAGTACATAGTTACCAATTCTTTATGTACTAAGTAAGAACACAAAGTGGGATTAGCTGGTGTGAGTCTTCTTTTTGAGCGTTCTTACCATCCCTTTCGCAATTTTATAGAGCCAAAACAGATTCATAATCGCCAACACAGGTGGAATTATATGCAATCCGTAAAATGTGGCTGTATGAACTTGTCTCACCTGAAAAACCCGGTAATCCAATGTCATTTCAAGTATGCCATCTGGTTAATCTGTTTTTTGGATTCACTGATCTAGACTACTTACCTGATCAATGTGGTTATACATATGGTAGAAAAAGAAGCCAAACAATATGACTCTTGCAACCTGAACCAGTCACAAGTTTTGAGTCAATATTTTTACTGATAACAACACAAGAATGAAGACATGGCAAGTTTGATCCATTCACTAAAGTTATATTTTGGGACGATTTGGGTTGTGTTTATCTTTAACGGGTTCAGTGGGCCAAATCAAATTAAATGAGTAATAAAAGAAACAGGACATATGGGTCAAAAGTCCCCAAAGTGTAACTTTCATGCATACAATTTATCCGATTCAGAAAATGATTAGATCTATTGCTATAAGGGAAAAGTGAGTATGGTGTTGTTGTTACACACCCAGCTTGGGTGAAAAACTCCTCACATCTTGCTTTTTGTGCAAAATATATAAAAAAATCAAATGTGAGAGGTTTTCACCCAAGTTGGGTGTGTGACAACACCATATTCACTTCCCCCATTGTTATAAATACGTAAATTATGTAATCATACATAACACACAGTATTTATTAATAAATCGTAGAAAAGTGTTTCAGGTCAAACAGACCAGATCCTTTATAACCCCCCAAAGAAAAACAAATTACCAAGATTTTACCTATTACCCAGCCCATCTAACCCGCCCATGTTGCCACTTCTACAAGAACTATGGAGAAACTCGTATGTAATACGTACCAGCCACCCGAAGAACATTGCAATACCATTCCACAAATAGAGCTTTGAAGACTTCATACCAGCAACATCAAAATACCTGCATAAATTTTCTCCGTGAGTTTCAAGCCTATGAACAGAGAAAAATAAAAATTTAAGCACTTTCATAGACTTTGGTTACCATCTTAAGTTGACAAAGGGGGTTGTACTTTCTGTGAAAAGAACCAAGAAGATGTAAAACTCCGATTCACCACTTATGATAGATTGCATGATTGCAAACATGGAGAGCCCGTGGTGCAATACCTAAGAGAGGTACAACGGCTAAAATTCAGTAAGAGTTAAAATGTTTGCCTAATATATATTTTAATTTTTTACTTTTTAGTATAATTATGCAGTCAAACTAATCAGAACTAGAAAAGCGTCTAAGCAGTAATAGAAAGAAAACTGATTATTTACAAAAATCATTTAGAAACAGTTCATGGCCACCTAAATTACCTAACTATTGACAAAGTTGGGAGTCGCTTACATATTCAAGACCACCTAAAGTTGGATAAGTCCAAATAATCATTGCCATATCCGTTAAAAAATATCCAGAAGACATCTGCAACAATACAAGGAAAAGAAAGAGCAAATCAATGAATGTCTTTGATCAGATATTGTAAACAACATATGTAGCACTCATAAAAAGCAATGTAAAATGTTCCACACGCACACACTTAGCCATATACAACCACATATAGATAAACAATTTAATTTTCATGTAATGAATTGAAACCATCTTTATTTTGTTTAGGCAGGTCAGATAATAGCTTAAATGAACTGCTTAGAGGTTTCAGGGTAAAAAATTTAGTCAGAGTCAAACATACCCCGAGTATGTTTTCTGATAAGATAGACCTTCTATTGATGATCAACTCGTCGTGGGTACTTTCATCAAAAAGATCCGAAAAGAGCAAAAAGTAAAGAGAAGCAAAGGCCACAAAAAGTGCATGTACGGTGGAGAAACCCCTGTAAAAATAAGCAGCTAATAACACGTTAGCTAGGCCAACACAATAAA
>CM067173.1:98853132-98950632 GCA_034093135.1 Erigeron breviscapus | reverse complement strand
CAGAGGGTTATTTGAATACTAAATCCAAATCAATATGAACTCCATTCAAGATTCATTTTATCTCTCAATCAAAAAGGTACAAAACTGTCTCTTTTTTTATATATTAGTTTTGCGTATTAATGTTTAAAGTTACAGTTGTCACTCAAATCAAGAGTCCTAATTGTTATCAAAGAATATAAAAACAATCCTAATTGTTATCTAATTATCATAGTCATGTGATTGAAAATAAACCTATGCGTGTTATGGGCTCGCATCATGATCAAATACATATACTTGAATGTCAAGTACAGGATCACAAGTATGTTTATATTTTAATTATTAATTATCTATTGTACAAAAATTTATTTCAAAACCTAATGACTTATTAACAAATATTAGATTGGATTTTTATAAATTATAAATAATAATATTTGTAGAAAAAGTCTCATTAATTTACACTTTTTTGTTTTCCATCAATAATTTACACTTTTTTGTTTTCCATCATTAATTTACACTTTTTTGTTTTCCATCAATAATTTACACTTTTTAGCCCTGAATACTTATTTTATATTTATTTTTAGCCATTAACTTGAGAGATTTTTATTAATTTATATTAATATTTGTAGAAAAAGTCTCATTAATTTACACTTTTTTGTTTTCCATCAATAATTTACACTTTTTAGCCCTGAATACTTATTTTATATTTATTTTTAGCCATTAACTTGAGAGGGTTTTTATAAAATTATTTAAATTTAGTTTATATTAATTTGTAGAAAAAGTCTCATTAATTTACACTTTTTTGTTTTCCATCAATAATTTACACTTTTTAGCCCTGAATACTTAATTTATATTTATTTTTAGCCATAACTTGAGAGAATTTTTTAAAATTTACAATCATTTAATTAATTAAAAAATTTTCAACATATGAAATATTGTCTACAAAAACTTATTTCAAAACCTAATGACTTATTAACAAATATTAGATTAGATTTTTATAAATTATAAATATTAATATTTAGTTTAATATTTAATATAAACACAATTTGAACTCTAGTACATATCTAAACATAATAACAGATGACGATATACAACATCCTTATCCTAAACACAATAGGAATCACAGAACATGGGACGATCACAGAACAAAACACGATTTACAACAGAGGGTTATTGAATACTAAATCCAAATCAATATGAACTCCATTCAAGATTCATTTTATCTCTCAATAAAAAAGGTACATAATTTTCTCCTTTTTTATATATTAGTTTTGCGTATTAATGTTTGAAGTTACAATTGTCACTCATATATCTAGATAATATATTATATATATATATATATATATATATATATATATATATATATATATATATATATATATATATATATATATATATATATATATATATATATATATATATATATATATATATATATATATATATATATATATATATATATATATATATATATATATATATATATATATATATATATATATATATATATATATATATATATATATATATATATATATATATATATATATATATATATATATATATATATATATATATATATATATATATATATATATATATATATATATATATATATATATATATATATATATATATATATATATATATATATATATATATATATATATATATATATATATATATATATATATATATATATATATATATATATATATATATATATATATATATATATATATATATATATATATATATATATATATATATATATATATATATATATATATATATATATATATATATATATATATATATATATATATATATATATATATATATATATATATATATATATATATATATATATATATATATATATATATATATATATATATATATATATATATATATATATATATATATATATATATATATATATATATATATATATATATATATATATATATATATATATATATATATATATATATATATATATATATATATATATATATATATATATATATATATATATATATATATATATATATATATATATATATATATATATATATATATATATATATATATATATATATATATATATATATATATATATATATATATATATATATATATATATATATATATATATATATATATATATATATATATATATATATATATATATATATATATATATATATATATATATATATATATATATATATATATATATATATATATATATATATATATATATATATATATATATATATATATATATATATATATATATATATATATATATATATATATATATATATATATATATATATATATATATATATATATATATATATATATATATATATATATATATATATATATATATATATATATATATATATATATATATATATATATATATATATATATATATATATATATATATATATATATATATATATATATATATATATATATATATATATATATATATATATATATATATATATATATATATATATATATATATATATATATATATATATATATATATATATATATATATATATATATATATATATATATATATATATATATATATATATATATATATATATATATATATATATATATATATATATATATATATATATATATATATATATATATATATATATATATATATATATATATATATATATATATATATATATATATATATATATATATATATATATATATATATATATATATATATATATATATATATATATATATATATATATATATATATATATATATATATATATATATATATATATATATATATATATATATATATATATATATATATATATATATATATATATATATATATATATATATATATATATATATATATATATATATATATATATATATATATTTTTATAAATTATATAAAGATGGTTGGATTATATATAACTTTAGTTATAATTTATATTTATATATATATGATATATGACGATGATATAATATGATACGATATGATGTTAAATTAACGTTATATTTGGTCATTATCGGCCATTGGTCGAAAATAACAATTGTGTTTTGGGCGAGATGACTTGTGTAGATTATATAATTTATTTGGTGTATACAAACTAAAATAAACGTATTGTAAATTTTTTTCTTATATAGAAAAGTTAATTTTTTTAGCATCAAATTGATGCAACTTACCTTCTATAACGCAATTCAAATCATATACATTTTTCATATTAATTTACTTGTTCACTAGCTAATTAACCCGGGTTCAACCCGGGTTTATTAATACACGTTTTATAATATTAAGTTACGTTGATGTTTAAGAATTATGAGATAGTTCAACCATACTCATAAGTCATAACCTCGGAATAGTATACTTTATATTTCGAAAAAATATAATTAGCTTATTAAGCCTCATAATATGTGGATAAAACTATTTAGATGATTGAAATTAAAAGACCATGTATAAAACATTAGAGTTTTCAAAAGAAAATAAAAACTAATTTTTTTTTTATAGAAAAAGACATCATAAATAACAAAAATAAAAATGAAACAAATTTAAAGAAGTAAAGTGCTTATGATATCACAAGTAAATTAAACAAAAAAAATTAAATTTAAGAAAGAATTCAGAGATGACAAATAAACTATTTTTATGAAATGATGATTTCATAACAATTGTCTTTTATTTAATATACCCAGACTGATTGATAATATTAAGACGAATAAAGATGGTTATATTTTTGAAAATTGGTAAATAGTCGTTTCAAGAAAAAAATAAATTAGATAATTACATTTTAATTTACATGAGACTTAAGCTAGAAAAGAAATAAATCATAAATCAATTAGAAAATGATTTAAACTTTAAATAGGATGATGTCATAAATCAAGACAATAAAAAAGAAATAACTAATATGAAGAATTCTAATAATGACAAGTAAGCATTGTTTAAATGTAACATTCGTGATTTTTAAGCTTGTAATTAACGTGATTAGACGTGCTTAAAAATAATATAATTTCACGATTTAGTGAAACCTTATCGGATTTGACCCGATGACTTGACGAATGACTTGATTTAATTCATTCTTGAATAATGATACTGTTGAGTATTATTTGACGATTTTATGTTACGTGTAATACTAGTCGCATTTACATTGACGTGTTAATCGAATTCGTGACGAAAGATGACGTTTAATTTAACTAGAATTGTAATCGGGTGATCCATGGGTCGACCCATAACCCATGAACCACCACATTTGACCCAACCCTATCCAAACCACCCAATCCACCCTTCCACCCTTATCCATTCATTTCATCTTCTTATTAGCCAAATTATACATATTTTTAGTATTTATTTTGAGGCTAATATCCGTTACTCAATGCATTTTATGTTCGTTTTTTGTAATTTTGGTTCCTTATTGTTTTGCATAAGTATCTTGTAGGTACTTTGAGTGATCATGGTAATTTGGAGCTATTTAGGAGCTAAAATGGGCAAAAGACGACTCAAAAATGGCGAACGCGTGAAATGATATTTTTCGGGTCTTTCGATGGAGCTAGCTAAATAATGGGCCGAAAAGACCGAGCTATGAGACTACTATGTTCCAATATTTCGGAAGCCCACCAGAAGCCCAGGTTCCCCATTTCAATCTTATGATGGGCCGATCTGAAAAGCAAAAGCTGCTCATTTGTGGTTGACATGCTTGACCGAGAACCCAAGATCCTTAATTCCATTTTTAGTTGTTGAATGTTGACCAGCCAATGCCATCAAGCCACACAGTCGATCCTCAATTTTCTTTCACTTATTTTGTTTCTTGCGGCTGAGAGAGGGACACGTACACCCACTGCCTACTCTCGATTATTATTTTATTGGAGGATGTTAATTCTACTAGGTGATACCCGTGCGTTGCACCGGGCTTTCTTATATCAAAGTATTAAACCTCATTTCAAAGGAAAAATTGCAAACATATTTTTACCTTATAACATAAATGGAAGGTTTTGAGTATATGCACATTGTCATCCCAATCATGTTATATTAGCAAAGCTTGGGTAAAAATAAATAAATTAAGGTAGCAGTATATTTCTTGCTCTATATGAAGATCTATAACTATATAATTCAAAATCTATAGCTAATTATACCAACACCAATCTTCACAAAAACTTTGACCACCTATTATCAACTGAAGGCTTTGAGACAGTCTTGTATAACATTAAAATTCCTTGAATAACCATCAGCTGATAACTCCCTATGTACCACGTCAACTACATGATCAAGTATATATGTTAATAACTTTAAAAAAAGTATAACATAATTGTATGCAATAAAGATGGATTATCATGACTCTCACCTGATGAAACCATTTGCCATTTTTTGGAGAACTTTTTACTTATATATCTGACCCATTTACAATAAAAGACAACCTGTTTTGACCCACGGACCAAAATGCAGCACCTAAAAGCTATGATTCTTGTGCTAAAGATAGGACTCTAGATATGAAAATTGGTCATGAAGACGACATACTTGAAACGTGAAGAAAGAAAGACAAAAATAATTGCTCATTCGCAACATATATAACTACCCAATAGCCAACAAATTACAAACGATGTAAGCTAATCTAACTTATATAGTAGCAATACTAAATATTAACCAACCATCAATAGTACCTTTTCAACGCCACATGGAATAGATAGTAAACCGATAAGTTTATGCACTTACAAAACATCATCACACCATAAGACCATTCTAGTTAAATATTCATTCATATAGATCACTAAAAAACTTACTTGCAAAGATATCTCAGTGTGATAAGATTGCGAAGATGGGGATAACATTATGAAAAATAAGGATATCACTATGAAAAGTACTACTTCATGTGTGGGGAAGATTTGATCGGGATGAAGCCAAAAAAACTTACCTTCGCCAACTATCTACTGCCAACAGTAGTTAACAAACTCAGGACACTGCACACACACTATAGAATCAGAAAAGCAAGGCATTAGAAAGACGGTAAATGCAAGGAGTTGAGAAGTAAGGTGTAAATACAAACTAACTTCTTTGAAATAAATAAGAAAAATAATAACAAAAATGTTCGAACATAAACCAATCGAACATAGTAGCTAGCAAAATCTTGGTTGTGAAACTTTCAAAAGTTTGATTTTTGAGAACCGCATAAATAAACAAAAAAAAGTATATAGAACTATAAATATACATAGAAAAATTGAAAAATTAAAAAGTCAGAAAATAAAGAATAACTCAATAGAACCCGGGATTTCATTATGCTTGGTGTCAAACAGATCAAACATCCGATCAGCAAACGTGCTCTCTTTTTTAGTCTTGAAAAATGTCAACTGGAACTGTTCCTATTTCATGACAGAAGATTAAAAAACTTTTGTTACAATCTAACAAAATCTGCAAAAAGAGCAGATATATAGAAACTGTAAAGGACCCAAAACTTGGGGCGGTAAAATATTCTCGGCGGACAAGGAAACGGGTTAAAAGTATAATTCTTAAGTGCGAGTTGAAACTGGTGGGGACGACCTCAAACACATTTCGTTTTATTAATTTCGTGGAGATTTAGACATAGATAATGTGCGAACTACGATTACAAAATGTATTTTTCGAATCAAACGGGTCAAAAGAGTTGAAATTTGCCCTGAGCCCAAAAGTATTTACTTAATACATAAAAACCTATAAACCTTGTTCATATATAAAGAATCCAGATAGTTGCTATGCTATAGTTTTTGGAAATCATATTTACCTATGAATTGCCTACATTAGAGGGACAAAGTAGCACAGGGTAAGCATATAATCAATCAACACAAAATATTAAGATTTATAACATTCAAGGTAAAACAGAAAGGTTAGGTTCATGTTCACCCCACTTTCTGTGAGTCCCTTAATTACGAGATGGTTAACCCAAGAATGTGTAAATACAACAAGTCTAATAAGCACTAGAATGGACTAGTATTACTTTAATATAAATGCAAGTATATAAAGAAAGTAATACAAGACTTAAAGCAATAAACAAGTAAAGTGGAACATTATGTTTTTTTCATGGGTACTTTATTTATTGATGTTTAAATAAAATACAAGGTTGTTGCGGAATCAAGATAATACAATGAAGTATGTATCCTAACAACCTATGAGTTACAAATGATCTATATTTGTCAAATAGCTCTTTAGGATCGAGATACTTAAAGTTGTGAAGTATCCCTGTTTAAGATCGAGAGTATTTAGACAAATTCACTTATATGCAAAAGTAATGCTTAAAAGTGAATTTGTCTAAATACTCTCGATCTTAAACAGGGATACTTCACAACTTTAAGTATCTCGATCCTAAAGAGCTATTTGACAAATATAGATCATTTGTAACTCATAGGTTGTTAGGATACATACTTCATTGTATTATCTTGATTCCGCAACAACCTTGTATTTTATTTAAACATCAATAAATAAAGTACCCATGAAAAAAACATAATGTTCCACTTTACTTGTTTATTGCTTTAAGTCTTGTATTACTTTATTTATATACTTGCATTTATATTTAAGTAATACTAGTCCATTCTAGTGCTTATTAGACTTGTTGTATTTACACATTCTTGGGTTAACCATCTCGTAATTAAGGGACTCACATTTGGTATCAGAGCAGAAGGCTAATCATTGCCTAGATCTGTTCTTGATGGCTAACCAAGAAAATACACAAGGTTTTAGTCTTGGTCCCGATCCTAATGCAAACATTAATGATCAAAATGAACCACAAAATGTTAATAACACTAATCCACCTCCTCCTCCTCCTACTCCTGCTTCTCCACACGTGCATGTGCACTACTCAAATAATCCTGTTCCTAAATTCAGTGGGAACAGTGATGAATTTGGTACGTGGAAGGCTAGGATGGTGTTGCATGTCACTGGTATTGAGAGGAATATGATGAAAATTTTAAACGAAGGTCCATATGTACCAACATCACCTCTCAATCCACTTCTTGATCCTTCTGGATCTAGAAGAGGAAGGGAAAAGAGGGAGGAACATTGGTCAGAAGAGGAGAGGAGATTGGTGAATCTAGACACCCTTCTCAAAAACATGATCCTCGGGGCCGTTCCAGAAACCCTAATTCCCACACTAGTTCTTTTTCCTAGTGCTAAAACCATGTGGGATGAACTTTTAAACCAACATGAAGGAGGAGATGACACCATTGTCACCAGAAAGGTCTCCTTAAACAAGAGGTATGAGTCATTTTTTTGCTCAACCTAACGAGTCTCTCACTGGTACTTACACCAGATTTATGAGTATCATAAACCAATTGAGAGGTCTTGGGGTTGAGAAGGACAAGGATATACTTCTGGAGAAATTTTGTGACATTCTACCCACCAAATGGTCTCACATGATCCTGGTCTTACGACAAGGTAAAACTCTGCACACACACACTCTCTCAACTCTATATGGAGCTTTCAGGTACACTGAAGAAAATCAAGCCCAGAGAGTGGTTGCAGAACAAGATGCTTTTAACCATGCCTCCAGTTCTCCTAAAGTGGTCAGTTATTCTGAACCACAAGGTACAGCACTGATATCTTCTGAGAATGTATTTTCTATGAAGAAGATGGTGTCTGAACTTATGGTTTCTGGAGAGTCCAGTCAAGTCTCTCCAGACTGTTGTGATGAAACTGAAGATGATGACCTTATTGCAATGATTGCTAAAATGTTTAACCGTTTCAAAGCAAGAGCAAATAAGCCATCTGGACAATTTGCATCCAGTTCTTCCACTGACAAGACCAATTTGACATGCTTTAAGTGTGGCAAAAAGGGTCATTTCATGAAAGAGTGCAGGTCCAACCAGTTTGCATCCAAGCCTGGTCCATTCTCTTCTAATAATAAGCCTGATGATAGCTATAAAATGAAATATAAAAAGCTGAAGGCCCAAATTGCTCTCATGGCACAACAAATTGAAACCAATAATAAGTGCATGATTGCAACGACTGAAGAGAAGTGGGTACCTTCTGATGACTCATCTGTTGATGAAGAAGAAGAAAGAGATTGCTGTTACATGGCTCTGGCAGACGAAGAGCACCTGGTGAAGGAAGATGTCACATCTGGACGATGGGTGGACATTGTTATTAAAAAGGTTAGTGATTATGATTGTGCAACTGACCAAGAACTAAAACTGGACATAGCTGAAGCTTTAAATTCTGATTTGATTTTTGTAGAAACTGTTAGATCTGATTGTGTAAATGGTCTAGAAACAGATTCTTCTGAAATAAATGCTTTAAAATCAAAATTAAAAGATCTTCAAGACATTGAACTGGCGTTTCAAGCCCAGGTTCTGGTAACTGAACAATTGATCCAAGAAAAGCAAGATCTTGAGATCATATTAGAGAAAGAAAAACTGGTAATTAAGTCATGGCTAGAAACCAAAAAGCCATATGATGCTTCAGTCAAACAATTTCCTGCTCAAAAACGTGCATATTTAGATGGAAATACAAATGTAGCATCATTAATACCAGTAATCGATCGATTACCAGAGGAGTTAAGGCCAACCACTGTTTATGATAAACCTGCTACTCCTAAGACCAACTTTTTCCCAGTTCTTTGTCCAGAGGTTAAGACTGGAGCTGTCCAGATGACTGCTCCAGTTAAAAAGGTTAAGCAGAATAAACCTTTGCCTCAGACCAATCCCCTACCTAAACCAACAACTGGAAAGGTTAAGGTATCATCTGAAGAAAATATTTTGTCCAGGTTAGAGAGCCAGATTCAAATTCTGACTCGTCAATCACAAAGTTTTAATGCAAGATTAAACTTTATTGAGGGTACTTCATCTGGCCCTAGACAAAATATAAAACCTTTTACTATAAAAGACAAATTTATTTCTCCAGTTGAGAAAAAGAAAAAGGTTTCAAAACTATCAACTCCAGTAGTGTTTTCGACAAAAACTACTGTTGAAGAAAGTGAACTAGACCAGATTGCCCCAGGGACCTATAAGGGAGGGTCCAGTGAACCCATCAGTCGATGGGTTCCCAAATCTAACTGATCAATATCTGGTGTATGTGTAGGGCGATCGAAAGAAGTATATCTGGTATCTTGACAGTGCAGCTGGCAGGACTATGACTGGATGTAAGACCCTACTGGAGGAGTTCACCATTTCTGATGGACCCTCCATCACTTTTGGAAATGATGGTTGTGGAAAGACTGAGGGATATGGTGTTCTGAACAATGGACAAGTCAAATTTACACGTGTTGCATTTGTGAATGGTTTGAAATATAACTTGATCAGTGTAAGCCAACTGTGTGACGATGGCTATCAAGTCTTATTCAATATTGCTCAGGGCATCGTATTCAACAAGGACTGGAAGGTAGTGTTGATTGCTCCCAGAAAAGGGAATGTGTACGTGATGGATATGGAAAGCTCTCCTTCAGAACAGTGTTTCTATACTCAAGCTGATGAAGACACAAACTGGTTATGGCACAAAAGGTTATCCCATTTAAATTTCAAAAACATTAACAAGTTGTCCAGAAAACAACTTGCAGATGGGATACCTTCAGTTTCCTTCAAAAAGGAAAGACCATGTCCAGGATGTGAGATGGGTAAGCAAAAACGTACCAGTTTCAAGACCAGACAGAATTTCAGCATTTCTGAACCTCTTCATATGCTTCATATGGACCTATTTGGTCCAGTGAACGTTCAGACTCGTGCTGGTAAAAGATACACCCTGGTGATAGTAGATGAATTCTCCAGATATTGTTGGGTGATCTTTCTAAGGTCTAAAGGTGAAGCTGCTGCTGAAATCATCAGTCTTATCAAGCAAATTGAGCTCAAGTACAGTCTAAAAGTGTGTCAGTTAAGAAGTGACAATGGAACAGAATTCCAGAATGCAACTCTGGAGTCATTCTGTACTGACACTGGCATCTCCCAGAATTTCTCATCAGCCCGCTCTCCAGAACAAAATGGAGTTGTGGAAAGGAAAAATCGAACGCTGATAGAAGCTGCCAGAAGTATGCTTGCTGAATCTGGTCTGTCTACCAGTTTCTGGGCGGAAGCAATTGCAACTGCTTGCCACACCCAGAATCGATCAGTGTACATCAAAAGACACAAAAAGACAGCCTATGAAGTCTTAAGAAATAGAAAACCAAATATTGGTTATTTTCACGTTTTTGGATGTCCAGTTTACATCCTGAACGACTCCAGTCAGCTAGGCAAATTTGATGCCAAAGCTGATGAAGGGTATTTCTTAGGCTTTTCAGCCATTCGCAAGGCCTTCAGAGTCTATAACAAGAGACTGGAGAAGGTCCATGAGTCAATTCATGTCACATTTGATGAATCAAATGCCTCAATCAACAAGAATCCAATCCTTGATACTCCCCCAGTTACTCCAATTGTCTTTTGTGAATCTGATCCAATAAACGACAAAATTGAAGATTCACCAGACTCAGCTTCCAGTCATCCTGATCTGGAACCTGTTCAGAAAAAGAAACTCTCCAGTAGTACTCCATTCTATCCTTCTATTAATTTCAAACTACCCTCTGAAATTAATATTGGTTCAGATGTGCGTACTACTCCCCCAGTATCAGTGTCAGTTGAGAAATTACCAGAAATGTTTTCTGGTGACCAAACTGAACCAGTACTACAAGAAATGCCTTCATATGAAGAATTTCATGATGCAAATCGTGATTTAAATGAATCAGATGAAGATGTTGAAGTAGTCTATGAAGAACCTCCTCCAGAAGCAACTCCAGAGGAGAATCAACTGAATTCTTGCACTGATATTGTTACTGATAACAATCCTGGTCAGTACTCCAGATGGACAAAAGCTCACCCTATTGATCAGATCATAGGTGACTCCAGTCGTGGTGTTCAGACCAGAAGAGCCTCCAGTGATCAATGCTTATACGTCAGTTTTCTATCCTTGATAGAACCTAAGAAGATTGACGAGGCTCTGGAAGATCCAAACTGGGTGACTGCTATGCAAGAAGAGCTTCACCAGTTTGAAAGGAACAAGGTCTGGTATCTAGTTCCTTTTCCAGTTGGAAAGAAAGAACCAATTGGAACAAGATGGGTCTTCAGAAACAAAGTAGATGAAGATGGCCACGTAATAAGAAACAAGGCCAGACTGGTAGCACAAGGCTACTGCCAGTCAGATGTCGACTTTGATGAATCATTTGCTCCAGTGGCTAGACTTGAAGCGATCAGAATTTTCTTAGCATTCGCTGCTTATCATCAGTTCAAGGTCTACCAGATGGATGTAAAGAGTGCTTTCTTGAATGGAAAGCTTGAAGAAGAAGTTTACGTCAGACAACCTCCAGGTTTCGTTGATGACAAGCATCCACATTGGGTATATCGTCTGGACAAAGCGCTTTATGGCCTCAGACAAGCCCCACGTGCCTGGTATGATACTCTGACTAAAAATTTGTTGAAAAATGGTTTTAAACGAGGTGCAATTGACAATACCTTGTTCATTCTTCATGAGAAAGGTAATCTGTTAATGGTACAAATTTATGTTGATGATATTATTTTTGGGTCTACTGATGAAAACATGTGCCAGAAATTTTCTAAAATCATGTCCACTGAATATGAAATGAGTTTGATGGGTGAATTAACATATTTTCTTGGACTCCAGATAAACAAAACAAAGATGGAATTTTTATTAATCAGGAAAAATATGTTAGAGATCTTTTAAAGAAATTCGATATGAATTCTTCACCATCTAACCAACTCCAATTTCTGCACCACTGACACTGGACTCTGATCCAGATGGCAAACCAGTGAACACCACTGTCTATAGAGGCATGGTTGGTTCACTGATGTATTTAACTGCCAGTAGACCAGATATTATGTTTTCAACATGTTTATGTGCCAGATATCAGTCTAATCCTAAGGAATCTCATATGCTTGCTGTTAAGCGCATACTGAAGTACCTTAAAGGTGTCCCCAGTCTAGGTCTTTGGTACCCCAAAGGCTCAGGCATGGATCTAATGGGTTATTCAGATTCAGATCATGCATGTTGTAAGATAGATAGGAAATCCACAACTGGTGGATGTCATTTCCTAGGTGGCAAACTGGTCAGCTGGACCAGTAAGAAGCAAACTTCAGCTTCATTATCCACTGCTGAAGCTGATTGCCTATTGCTTATGGTTTGGGCTAAGGGTTGATTTCGCCCAGATATTTTTTGATGATCTGGTGGAACGTATAAAGGCGAAGGGAAGAAAGCCATTCGTGCCATATATTCGCTTTCTTTCTCTCATATTCAAGAATGCCCTTGGAGCCCAGTACGATTTTGAAACCACTCACTTCTCAATGAGTGAGTATATGAGAGATCTGGCCAACTTGAGGTCCAGAGATGGAGAGGTAGATATTCCTCCAGCAATGCTGACACTTCAAAGAATTGAAGAGAATGTGGCACCAGGAAGGGTACAAGTTGTTGAAGTACCTACTGGTAGCGAAGATGTTCAGGTTGTTGAGATGGTACAACCTATAAGGCAAGTGGCTCCAGAAAGTTCAAGTCAAGCAGTTGTTGAGCTTTCCAGACGACCCAGATCACATAGGCGTCTGATGAGAGGTGGAGTCCAGGTAAATCCATCAACCCATCCTGGTGATACAATTAATGTTGATGGATCTCCCATCTTTGAAGAAGAGAATATTGATCCTTCTGTACAATCTGAACAGAGAGTGGACACTGAAGTCCAGGCTGTTGTACGAGAAGAGGCAGTTGAAGTTGTTCAGACTGAAGAACAACCATCTGGTGAGCAAGAGGCTCCACTGGATTTAAATGTGGAAGCTGGTGAACAAGTTGATGTTGCTGGTGCTTCTTTTTGGGATGAGGCTGACTCTCCTATCTCTGGAGGTCAGAATTTGGATGTTAATATGGATTTCTTGGGTGAAGATGTACAGATTGAAAGTTCACCAGAAATGCCACCTCCTCCACCAGAAACCGAAATACCTCAACCAGAAATACCACTTCCTACACCAGAAATCCCACCACCAGAACCTTCAATGCCACCACCACCACCACCATCAATTCCTCAATCCACTTCATACTTCACACCATTCATTCAACCAACACAAACTCAATCACCAGTACACCCAACCGAACCAAGTGTGCCAGTCTCAAATGTTGAAACTGAAGAGGACTGGGCACAAGTACCTTTGATGACCAGAGTAACTTCTCATCTGGAACAACCCAGTGGTCTCTCCACATCTTCTTCCACCGAGGTCCAAGGCCTTCTTAGTAGGGTGGCGGACCTGGAGAGATCACTCCAGTCATCTTCCCAGGTTATTTCTGACTTCAAATCAATGTTGTCAAATAATTTAGCGTCAGAAATGAACCTCTTCGCTGGGAATGAAAAGATGGTGTTTGATAAACTGGATGAACTGGTACTGGCCACGAATGCTAATTCTCAAAATATAAGAGTGGCAGTACAAGGGTTGGAAGGAAAGATTGTGAACTCTGTTGAGACTGCAGTGGAGAATAAGGTTGTACAACCACTGGCAGGTCTTAAAGATGAGGTTGAGAAGATTGTAACAAGAGTTGGTGCTCTGGAGAGCAGGCCAACATTTGACCAGACTGATCTGGTCAATACCCTCAGTGATGAAGTTGTTCGAAAGGTCAGGGGTGATTTACTGAAAGAGATATCTGATGAAGTATCTGGATCAATCCTTAGATCCTTTCAGGATGTGATGTTGCCAGAAGTTGTAAGGAAGATTGAGGTTGAGCTGCCCAAGGACTTGCCAGAAGCAATTGAAAATCTTAAAGGGGAAGTCCAGGCACTCAAAACTGGTATGACTGCTTCATTGCCAGAACAAGGAAGAACCTTTGGTTCGTTTGATAGACATATGATGGAAGAGTTGTGGAATGATCTGAAGTCAAGGACTAGAGATCATTCCAAGGGGGAAAAATTGTCAGTTCCATCTACTGGTGACCAAGAAGGGCTGATAAGGAAAAAGAGAGAAGTTGCCAGGGCAGTCGCTACTGAAAGCGTAGTACAGAGAAGGCAAGTGACTGGTACTGATGCCAGTGCACGTATGGTTGAAAGAACACAAGAAGCTACTGGTACTGAAGCCAGTGAGCCCCAGTTCGAAAGCTTCCCAGATATCCCTACCACACTGAAGGCTGTGAAAGGAAAAGAAAAAGTGGTGTCTGGTGAAGAAGAAGAACAAATTGATGTTGACAATGAAACTTCCAGGAAGTTGCAACAACAGTGCATCATGATCGAAATTTTCAAGAACAATCAAAGAGATGAACTGCTGGCCCATCATAGGGATATGGCTACAATGGGTACTCTGGACTCCTACAACGCTGGAAGGTTAGGCGTAAATGTTGAAGTATTTAAAAGGATGAAGGAGGATCCCAGAGTTCATCAATGTCTTGATGCACTGGACGATGTCCATATACGCTCATTCTATGCTGAAGAAGAGCAGGTATATGACTCGTTGATTTATGGTGTAACCATTCCAGAGTTGATCAGACAGAGAAAGGAGGAGCTGGTAAGCCTCCAGAAAAAGATCAGAAAAAATGCTGGTGCTCTGGAGTTGGAATACAGGAAGAGAATGACTGGTCTACCCAAGTTAACAGCCAAGCAACTGAAAGCAATCAAAGATGGTGATCTTAGCACCTTTATTCCTCTGGATACAACTCTGAGAATCAATAGACAAGAACATCAGTCCACTGAAGGACAGCAGAGTGGTGTATCCAGGGATACTGAAGAGATGGTCCAGTTGGCAAAGCAAAGGGCAAAATATGACGAAATGATGAATTTCAGGGCTAATGCAAGAAAGATTGTAAATGCTGAAATCTTGCTGGCTGAAAATCATCAAGGTATGACCAGGTTTAATGTGAAGTTGACCAGAGAAGGTAACTTTACTGATGAGAGGAAAGATACTTCAGTCCAAGCTTTTGGATGGACTGAACTAAAGGAGATTGGATTGACCTTCAAAGGTAAGACTGATCTCTCTCCAGATGTGAAAGCCTTTATGAAGAGGATTGAGAAAGTCTGGAAGAGAATTCAAGAAATGGAAGCTGTGTTGGGTCTGAGACCACCAGTGTCTGTTCCATCATCATCTCCATCTCCTAAGAGGAAGGCTACTGAAGATGCTCCAGAAAGGACGTCGAGAAGAAGGGCCTAAACTCTTATCATTATACTTATTGTAATTAGTGACTTATGAAAGTTGTAATTATTTTCCTTTTGATGAAAGTTAATATAGTTGCAATTTTTTATTTTCATATAAGTAAATGACCAGATTTAGTCTAAGTTAGAACTTAAAAGATGAAACTGAAAACACTCATGATCTATAAAGTGTTTTCCAGTAACTTAGATTTTTTTTTAGACTTAAATCGACCAAGTGTTTTCCAGACATACAAATTTGTATATCTATAAGTCTGAAAACACTTGCATTATTTCTAAACAAATAGGGGGAATTTGTTAGGTCCAGATTTAGTCCAGACTTATTGGACTGGCTCCAGACTGGACTACTGGAACCTTATTTAGGTTTGTTAAGAAAACTTGTTTTGCTGGTCTCGCTCCAGACCCGACTACTGGAGCCTCACTGAAGATCTAACCAGAAAACGTTTCTCTACTGGACCTACTCCAGACTTGGAATCTGGAGTCCCTCTGAAGATTTGTTCAGAAATAATTGAAGACTAGTGAGCATTTACTTGTATAGGTAATCTGGAGCATTCTCCAGATTAGCTCACTGAAGACTTCACCCCAGTCCAGATCTACTCTACTGAAGACATTCTGACTGAAGTCAAAGACTGAAGTCTGAAGGAAGAAGACTTAACAAATGGCGGAGTCCACTGGAAAGTCTTACCAGATCTGTACACTGGAGGATTGTTAGTGTTCTAGATCCTGCAAGTCTGAACACTAACATCGAGGTTTGACTTTAGCCTTTAACACACTTTCCAAAGAACAATCCACTTGTTCTTTAACAAAGTATACATGTGTTAAGGTGGTTGGATAATAGGATACACTTGCACTTGATGTGACTTTATCCTTATTCCTTATCCAATACATTTAATGTTCTTGTCGGATCATTAAATGTATGCCAACCATATTGTACGGCACAAAATTCACTGGTGAATTTTGTTGCCTATAAATACAAAGTCATTTCCTTGACAAAAATACTTTTAAGCATATACTTTGCATTTAAGTGAATTTGTCTAAATACTCTCGATCTTAAACAGGGATACTTCACAACTTTAAGTATCTCGATCCTAAAGAGCTATTTGACAAATATAGATCATTTGTAACTCATAGGTTGTTAGGATACATACTTCATTGTATTATCTTGATTCCGCAACAACCTTGTATTTTATTTAAACATCAATAAATAAAGTACCCATGAAAACTACATAATGTTCCACTTTACTTGTTTATTGCTTTAAGTCTTGTATTACTTTCTTTATATACTTGCATTTATATTAAAGTAATACTAGTCCATTCTAGTGCTTATTAGACTTGTTGTATTTACACATTCTTGGGTTAACCATCTCGTAATTAAGGGACTCACACTTTCCATCAGATGTAGCCTTGTACAGCAGCGTGATGCGAATGGAGTAAACTGGTCAACGGGAACATCTTCCACAGGGTTACCGAGCTCATCCAAGAGCTTCCTTTGTGCCGCATTTCTGACCCCTGATTCCAAGAAAGTAAGCATGCATTTTCAATCATAATTAAGTTAGAAATCAATTATTTAAATTAAAATACAAATCATGTGTAGAAAATCAATCAAACTAAACAAATAAAAAAGAAAAACTTACACAAATGAAACCCCTTTATATCTTTCACAAGGGCTGCTATCATTTGTTCATCTACATCACTCAGATATGCCAATTAGACCAACTACAAAAAGTCTCTTCTTCATATAGCTACTTTTATACTATTAAAATGAAGGATTTGAAATTATTCATAATAATAAATACAAAAGATATAGAATATTGAATTGTTAAATGGATGTTTACCAAAAAAATACATGAATTGTTACGAAATACGTTGGTGAAAGTTTATGCAATAAATTTAATGTTGTATTATTTTTACAATGGCGATAAATCCCATAATATAATAGCATGAAAAATAAACAACCACCCTTAGTCTTTTAGTCCCAACCCAGCGAGAATTAACATTCAAATGATTCATGGGCTATTCAATTTCTATAAAAGTATACTCTCAATTATGACTAAATTATACACATTTATGACAAATCTCTCACTGCTTGTCTCTAAAATCTATATCTTTGGCTTGATATTCTTCATGCCAAATGACAATTCATTAGTAAAAAAACATAATGTTCCACTTTAATTGTTTATTGCTTTAAGTCTTGTATTACTTTCTTTATATACTTGCATTTATATTAAAGTAATACTAGTCCATTCTAGTGCTTATTAGACTTGTTGTATTTACACATTCTTGGGTTAACCATCTCGTAATTAAGGGACTCACACTTTCCATCAGATGTAGCCTTGTACAGCAGCGTGATGCGAATGGAGTAAACTGGTCAACGGGAACATCTTCCACAGGGTTACCGAGCTCATCCAAGAGCTTCCTTTGTGCCGCATTTCTGACCCCTGATTCCAAGAAAGTAAGCATGCATTTTCAATCATAATTAAGTTAGAAATCAATTATTTAAATTAAAATACAAATCATGTGTAGAAAATCAATCAAACTAAACAAATAAAAAAGAAAAACTTACACAAATGAAACCCCTTTATATCTTTCACAAGGGCTGCTATCATTTGTTCATCTACATCACTCAGATATGCCAATTAGACCAACTACAAAAAGTCTCTTCTTCATATAGCTACTTTTATACTATTAAAATGAAGGATTTGAAATTATTCATAATAATAAATACAAAAGATATAGAATATTGAATTGTTAAATGGATGTTTACCAAAAAAATACATGAATTGTTACGAAATACGTTGGTGAAAGTTTATGCAATAAATTTAATGTTGTATTATTTTTACAATGGCGATAAATCCCATAATATAATAGCATGAAAAATAAACAACCACCCTTAGTCTTTTAGTCCCAACCCAGCGAGAATTAACATTCAAATGATTCATGGGCTATTCAATTTCTATAAAAGTATACTCTCAATTATGACTAAATTATACACATTTATGACAAATCTCTCACTGCTTGTCTCTAAAATCTATATCTTTGGCTTGATATTCTTCATGCCAAATGACAATTCATTAGTAAAAAAAACATATGTAAATACTTTAATTGTTTATTGCTTTAAGTCTTGTATTACTTTCTTTATATACTTGCATTTATATTAAAGTAATACTAGTCCATTCTAGTGCTTATTAGACTTGTTGTATTTACACATTCTTGGGTTAACCATCTCGTAATTAAGGGACTCACATTTTCCATCAGATGTAGCCTTGTACAGCAGCGTGATGCGAATGGAGTAAACTGGTCAACGGGAACATCTTCCACAGGGTTACCGAGCTCATCCAAGAGCTTCCTTTGTGCCGCATTTCTGACCCCTGATTCCAAGAAAGTAAGCATGCATTTTCAATCATAATTAAGTTAGAAATCAATTATTTAAATTAAAATACAAATCATGTGTAGAAAATCAATCAAACTAAACAAATAAAAAAGAAAAACTTACACAAATGAAACCCCTTTATATCTTTCACAAGGGCTGCTATCATTTGTTCATCTACATCACTCAGATATGCCAATTAGACCAACTACAAAAAGTCTCTTCTTCATATAGCTACTTTTATACTATTAAAATGAAGGATTTGAAATTATTCATAATAATAAATACAAAAGATATAGAATATTGAATTGTTAAATGGATGTTTACCAAAAAAATACATGAATTGTTACGAAATACGTTGGTGAAAGTTTATGCAATAAATTTAATGTTGTATTATTTTTACAATGGCGATAAATCCCATAATATAATAGCATGAAAAATAAACAACCACCCTTAGTCTTTTAGTCCCAACCCAGCGAGAATTAACATTCAAATGATTCATGGGCTATTCAATTTCTATAAAAGTATACTCTCAATTATGACTAAATTATACACATTTATGACAAATCTCTCACTGCTTGTCTCTAAAATCTATATCTTTGGCTTGATATTCTTCATGCCAAATGACAATTCATTAGTAAAAAAAACATATGTAAATTATAGTTATTCTCTCTACCCATGGCTCCATAAACTTTAAATATATGCTAAACACATACCAAGTGAAGTATTCTTGCAGAGCTTTCATAGGGGGCGTTATTAGCATCTGTTGGTCCAAGTTCCGTATGCACTACCAAACTCATCGTATCCTTCCTTATCTTGCACATCAACATCTACAACACATTTGCCCAATAAAAGAGCCACTTCTTTCACCATATGATGAAAGACTAAAGAGTTTCACAACGCTTTATGGTAATTATAATAGAAGTAGGAAACTGTTTTATAGACAGTCTTGAGTTCTAAGCTCCAATTACATCATAAATAGGTTGGTATCACAACCTTGTGCAAATTTAGGAGATACAGGTCCAAACTACTATCATCTTATAAAATTACATGATATCCTATCTACGTGCTTATAAATCACAGTAAGTAGAGCATAATTCACATAGAATTGTCTAGTTGATGTGCACCCACTGCGAGCAAAGTGATTAATCATTAACCTTTGAGACTTCTGATTTAAGCTTATCCTTAGATCTCAAACACAAACCAATCATATACATCCACAACTAATTCGTAGATACTCTGAACCTACCTATAATTTATTATGATACCATGCATCACACAGAAAGTGTAATCAAAATTACAGTAATACATTAATATAACCTCCTTAGATAAAATTTTGTTTCCTACTTCAAAAATTTCACCACCTAGCAAATCATTACACTATAGTAAGAAATTCAAAAACCATAACTTAAAAAGCTTATAAATACAATGGCAAAATGAAGCTCTCAATTGCACTCGTCACTAAAACCATAAGCCAAAATTATATATAGGTACTTCTCCAACACCGGGTTGTACAAAGGTTCATCGAATATAAAGCTCTCTAATCATTCGATTCTAAAACTCATTAATTTCATAAAATCTGTCATATCTCATAGATAGTTATAACAGTAGAAGTTTGGAAACCTCACCATGTAGTGAACGCTTGGATATTTGACCACTCGCTCACTTGTGGATGTTTATTTGTTGGCGGTATGTTTATTTGCTGGCATAGGTTTATTTGCTGCAGTAGTATCACAGAAGGAATCACCATGAGCATTTTTTTAAAAATAAAAGTACATATAAATAATATTATACAAATTTTTGCATACCAAGGAGACTGGTGACGGAAAAGAGTGACATGGCGACCATGGACAAGTGAGCGGGGTGGTCAATATATTAGCATTACTTAACCAAAAATAAATAAATGAATCAAAAAGCACGACTTTCAATTCCACTCTATTAAAAACGCATGACACTCCCTCACTACGTACATCCTACAACCACTTTGTATAAGTGCTACAAAAGCCAACTCTCCCTTATTACATACAAAGGGATCTACCTGATTCAAATTGAAGTTATATTAAGCAATCTCACGACGATTATAGGTGTAATATCTATCATACCTTAAAACTCTATATCTTTCAGACAGTTCATCAAACCACTGCATTCATGTGTTTCCATCAATATCAGGATCCTTGAGTTCCAACCACACCACCACGCCAGGTTCCTCCTTTTTCACCTTCTCAAATTCCCTCTCCACAAATTCAACAACACCCCAAATTGCTAGCCTCCCCCGCATTATCCGCATCTTCATTGTCCGAATTCAAATCTATATCAGAAATATCCACAGAGATTAAAGAGGTCATTATCTATGTGATACAATATGTATTTAGCCTACATTACATCATATATACATACATAAATGACTATATACTAACGAAATACAACGATTCATCAGTTGATCAAAACCATAAGACAAAAACAAACAATGTCCCTTTAAAATCAATTGTTTTTGTTAATACTTTTATGTTTGGTTGTATCTATACATCTAGAAGCAAACAGAGTACGAAACAAATTAAGAAAACTCGATTTTCATGTTTAAACTATCATCGAATACTATAATTAACAAAAACAATAGTTTGATCTATTGCCAAAGGTGATGCAGCTATATAGTCATTGTACAGACCAGGCGTCCAACATTGGCACAAAACAGACCAGTAAAGCATCAAACCAATATTACAGACAAGTCAAGAGGACGACAAGCCATCTCAAATACAAAAAAATGTTCTCACATCAAACCAATATCAGTAAGCATTCTATGATACATATCGAGTATGGGCATGTCATACATCAATTTTTATGGTCCTGACAGTATCTTTAACAACTATATAGCATGTGATTTTTGAAATTTTAGGACAATACTTCAAATTGAAGAAAAAAGCGATTACACATGAACATCAGTTCACAATTTATATTTCCAAAACACATATTACATCAAATAGAATTTATATATACAAATACCCAAAAGCGATTACACATATGAACATCATTTATGGATTTATATTTCAAAAACAAAATTAAATTAAATATGATTTATACTGATATATATAAGAATATTTATGAGATCGATATACAGATACATTAAAGTAAACACACATGAGATTGAAAAAACAAACCTGGATGAAAGGATCGAAAGTATGATACTGAAAGTGGAAATAGAAAATGTTTGAATGCTGAAATATATATTGATTATACCTAATTACCTATCTTACTTAAAACCCTAAATCCCTAAGTGTCGAATTTGAGGTTTTCATCAGCAACGAAAATGGCAAAAAATATGGAGGGCTGAAATATCGGTATGTAGAAGGAACGAATTTGCAGCAACGAAAATGGCAAAAAATATGGAGGGCTGAAATATCGGTATGTAGAAGGAACGAATTTGGGATTAATTTGTTTCCTAAATTTTAGAGATATGTAGCAAAGAATGATGATTTATCTATAGTGGCTTTCCTTTTCAAAAACAAAACTAAGGTTGGTTAAGGTGGTAGATACGCTTACACCAGAACCTGGAGGTCGCGGGTTCGAACCTACCTCCAGATTTTTTATTAAAAGCTGGTTTATGCGAATCTATTGCTTAAGTGGACACTCCACATCAGCAGATAAGTTGTCTATATGGCTGCTGATGTGTCAATCAGATCGTTATGGTGATGACACATAAGAAAATGCTGACATGGCGGGCTAAGAGAGCGCCACCCGAGCACTTTGTGATAGCCTTATATATATAGAGAGAGATTTTGGGGGTGGCTTATATAAAGATCGGAGACACAAACATTAGGAGGAGGCTGCGCATTCTTTCAAAGAGATATCAGCAGCAGCAGCAGCTCACACAGAGACGCCACATTTAATTTTTATTTTCTTTTAGATCATCTATCAACAATGCACATCTAGAAAAAACTCTTTCACCATCATCCATCTCCACTACCACCATCTCTATCTTAAATTTAAACCCACCATTTCCTTATCTTAAAATTAAAGGGTGACACTTTGATTGGAAGATTTAGGGCTTTTTGTTGGGGTTGAAGATTGAAGATAGTTTCATCTCCATCCATCCATCCATTGTTTTCTATTTGTGGGTTGTAATCTCTACTCTTATTTTCGTTATTATAAACATGATTTGCATATGTCTATGTGTGTACTTGATTGTTTATGTTATTGATATGGAGTAGTGATTCTTATATGTTTGCTTAGACAATATAATGTTTTTCCCTTGATTGTTTATGGTTGATTGGTTGATAAACATTTATTTGTGGGTTTTGACTTTTTTGGGTCAAACTTTGATTAGTTGATAAACTTGGTTAATATGATATGTATTAGGGCTTTGCAAATGAACGTTTGATTGAACTAGTATATGTTGGTGATTTTTCACCATGGTGTTTATGAACGTAAAACCATATGTTGCCTTTGGAGTCGATTGATCAAATAAGATTCGTAAATTAATAAGTTGTAATTGCATTAAAAGATGACCGTCTAAGTGTTTTTATAACTTGTTAGCTCGGATTGGATACATAAAGGGACACCAACTTGTATTTTGATCTAAGCCTCTTGAGTCGTTTTTTCATGCCAAACGGTGGGAATGGGGAATACTTGTGACCGCAATACTTATTTCCATCGTTTCTAGTGATTTCAACGTTTGAGTCTTTTGTCGTAGATGACCGTCTAGGCAATTGTTTTAGATGTTTGTGTCACGTTGTTGCTCAAGCAAAGGTCAAGTCCCATAAACAAGTGTTTGTCAACCCAGTTTCATTGTCTATTTAAATCAACCATGAACATTGCACGATAGGGGAAAACATGTCTAAGTGAACATATATGTTGATATTTGATCGCTTGTTTATTTTGTTTGTTTATTTGCTTAGTTTAGTTGTAATTTGCATTTTATGTTTTATTTTCATAGTTTAAAAATCACCTTTCAAATCTTTTGTTTAATTAACAAAATTCATTTTCAAAATTCAAATATTCGCTTAAGTTTTCAATTCACCACCTCCTTGTCGACACTCGAGTCATACTTGCCATATACTTTTGTATTTGGTCAAGTTTTTGACTTTCTTTCCATCATTTCTTTTTCCACCTCCATTATTATTGACCGCGGCCTGTTGATTTCCGACGACGTCATTCGGGCCCGCGTCAATTGGCGCCGCTGCCGGGGAGGTTGGTGTCCGATTATCTTTTGTGGATTATTTGCTTTTTGTGTGTATTTTGTGATCCTTCACTAGAGACTCGTCTCTTTTGAAGTTACTTGCTTTATTTGCTTCTTTTCTTGTTATTCGTGCTTTTTGGCGGTGCATCTCTATGGTGTATGATTCGTGACCCCATGTTTCATTATCAGAACACGGTGGATTGGAACCAATCTTCATATGAAGATTGGTCCAATGGTCCTTACTATCACGAGTTGTCACCTCCTCCTTCTACCTCTTATGCACCGCCCCCTCATATGTCCACAGAGGACATATTGAGGCAAAACTTGGCTGACCAACTATTGTTCTATCAAAGATTTTCTGAAAGGAAAGATCAACTTGATATTACTCTTGAACAACATGCTACTTCTCTTAATAAGATTCAAGAAGGTCTTGATTTAATTGTTAAATATATTGAAAATGAGGATCGACTTGGTTCATTGCCAAGTAATGCCCCAATCTCCACCGAACTGCCACTTGGTCCTATGCCACCTCCTCCTGCACCATGGAGTGAGGAAGAACCGGAGACAATAATGGACGAGGCACATGATTCTTGTCCACAAAGTACCATGCATGTCCCACCTCCGGTTGGACCTTGTGATTTCTCATTTGAGCCTGTTATCACTCATGATGAGTGTTTCATTAACCCATCATGGTGGATTCCTGGTGGTCATGTGGTGGAGTGCACTGATGACCCGATTGACCATGCTAAAGGCTTGAGCGGTTCGGTGTCTCTTTTAGACTTACTTCATAAGCACCCATATGTTTATATTGATCCATTTGATGATCCACGGGATCATGTTGGGTTGAAGCACTATTTGGAGCATCCCGTGGATGGCTCCCATCATTTTAACTTGTCGTCTGCTTCAACTCGACCCATGGATCGTATTTACCCTTCCAACTTTTGGGATTGATCCCTTAAGTTTTGGTTGCCATTGGCCTGGATATAAATAACCCCACGAGTCAAGCTAGTGACTCGTTAATAAACTAGCGCTTCCGGGAGGCAACCCGTGTGTTTATTTTCTGTCTTTTATGCTTTTAAGTAGTTTATTTTGAATAAGTTTGTGTTATTTGGGTCACTAGTGAGTCGGTGGACTTGCTTAGTGATCTCTTATTTCACGTTTTTCTTTTTGTTTGTTTTGTTTAGGTTACATCTTTTGAATAAAGTGGATGTGTTGGAGTGTTGGAGTATTGGCTGGCTGCTTGGAGCATGATTCGGTTCTTGAAGATTGCTTGCAATTTGAATGATCTTACTACTTATGCGCATCTTCTGGGAATGTTAAGCATCATGCGGGAGTTTTCTCAACCTTTCTCTCTTTTACTTTTATGTCAAATTGCCATGCTTGGTCCATATTACTTAGGTTATTTTGCATGCTTAGAATCTTGGATATTGAGATTGATTGATGTTGATGATTGTGGCATTGAGCATTAGAAACTAAGTAGGACCTAAGTGTGGGATCTTATTGCCTTTAACACACCCGTTGGTTGAACACCCATTATGTTTTTTTTTTACCATAAGTGTGGGATTCCCACCTTTTGGCTTTTCACATTTTGGGATATGTTTGACTATAAGTGTGGGATTGGTCCTTTTTGGTTAAATATGGGGTTCCATTTAGCATTGTGATTTGCTTGACTAGGTTGTGGGGCTTTGTTGCCATATGAACATGTTAGAAATCCAAAAATAGTGATAAATTGTAATCTAGATTAGATTAATTTCTTGTTGTTAAGTCATAGATAAATGATCACTAAGGTTGAGGGGCTAATAGTGAAAATTAGCATAATTGTGTAATTAGACTATAAATAGCCCTCTCATACCTTAGAGATCATAACTTTTCATACATTACAACTTTAATACCAGATTTACACACAGTTACACACAATTCTCTCTCAAAACACACACAAACACCAAGAACACACACTCACCAAATCCACCATTGATGGATTGAATTCAGTAGTTAAAATCGTGTTATAACAAGTGGTATCAGAGAGAAACATCAATCTGATGACGATCCATAACTGAATTCATTCACAATTTCATCAAAATCAAACTTAATTTCAAATTCTGTTCGTCATTTTTGACCTACTGGTTCAACAAAATTAACACATCAAATCACATAAAATCACAGTTGTTTGTTCATCAATAGATTCGTGGTTATTGACAACATAATCCTGTCAAGTTTCGAGTTCCAATTCAATCTAAATCTCGAGATTGAATTTTGAGTTTTGGCGCGTAATTTCAGGGATTTGAATCTGTTGTGTTTTATGTTGAATTTTGTTCATAATCGTGTTGCGGACATGAATTAAAACAGTTTGCCAGTGATTTCATGCTCTAACTCCTAGTAATTCAAAAATTATCGAAGTTTTAAAAAGTTGTTAATGGAGTTTTTCTGGAAATATGTTCAGATGAAGAAGATGACCAAGACGATCTTCCTAAGATCGTTTTAGTTCAGTGATTTGTGGCTTGTTAAGACGATCCTCACAAGATCGTTTTAGTAAAGAGTGTGTTGTGGTAGTGTTGATTCTGGCTAATTAATCCGAAAGGATTGGTTTGGTCATTTCAATCACTTAGAAGTTTTTGAGAAAGAAAACAAGACGATCTTCATATCAAGATCGTCTCATTTCCTACTTACCCAGAACGATCTTCAAACCAAGATCGTTTCATTTTTTTTACCTAAGACGATCTTCATCTAAACCGTTTCATACCTTCAAAACTCAAGACGATCTTCATCAAGATCGTCTCATTTCCTTGAATAATTTCAAACCAAGATCATTTTTTTTAAGACCGTTTTAGTTTTCAAGACCGTTTCATTTTTCATACTTAACCAAAATTTCACAAAAAATTACCTAAGACGATCTTCTCAAGATCGTTTCACATTCTGTTCTTCAAGATCGTTTCAAGTTCTATACTTAACCAAATTTTCATTAAAATTCCAAGACGATCTTAATCAAAGACGATCTCACCCAGAACGACTCTGTCAAGATCGTTTCATTTCCAGTTCTTCTCAAAGATCGTTTCATTCCCAAGTTAATTCAAGATCGTTTCATTTCATAATCTTACCAAGATCGTTTCATTTCCTGTTTTTAACTCAATTCAATTTTCAAATCAAATCAAATTCAAATGGCTTCTCGTGAAGCATTGGCATTGGGTTCAGATACAAGACCTCCAGTTCTCTACCGTGGTTCTTACGGACTATGGAAGAAAAGATTTATGGACTATGTGGAAAGTCAGACAAATGGTCATATGATGAAAGATTCCATCCTGAATGGACTTGCCGTTCATCGCCATCCCACTACTAATGCAATTATTCTGACTCCTGATCTGTTAAATGCTGAACAAAAGGATCGAACAGCGGCAGATAACAGAGCTAGGTCATGCCTATACAAAGCTCTACCGGATGAAATCTATGGCTCTGTTGATTCTTATGATACAACCAAGGAGATATGGGATGAGGTGGCTAGACAGATGGAGGGAGCTGACGTGACTTCGACCATAAGATTGACAAATATTCTGACTGAGTTTGACAACTTCTCCAAATTGCCTAATGAATCTCTTGAAGCTGTCTACTACAGATTCTGCAATGTCATAAATGAACTGAGGAAGAACAATGTCAAGAAAACAGAGATTGAGTTAAACATCAAGTTCATCAAAGCTCTTGGTCCAGAATGGGAAGATTTTGGAACACAGATCAAGCAACATCAAAATCTGACCAAGTTCACCATTCATACTCTTTATGAATCCTTCAAACTCAATGAAACCAAGTCCTAAGCAAAGCTTCATCAAACAAAATGCCAGAAGTTGTATCTTCTGATCCTTTGGCATTGATAGTTGAGAAGAAGATTTCTGAAGCTCTTAAAAGGCAAATGGTGGTTGTTTCTTCGTCTGATGAGGAGGGAGATGATCTGATGGCTACACGAGATGGTGTTTCAGATGAACTATATCAAGCTCTTGCCGCAGTAACAAAGCATTTCAAGAGGAAATTTTACAAAGCGAGGCCAACAAACAACAATCTCCGCACTTCGTCTACAAGTGCATTTCCCAAGAAGGAACACTATCATCCAAGGAGCAATGAGCAAGGTGAAGCTAATGGATCAAAGTATGCTGAAAGGAAGGAAGCCTATGAGAAACCAACTGTTGAGAAGGGTAAGGCATCAGACAAAAAGTGCTACAATTGTGGTATTCCTGGACATTTTGCTGTTGACTGCAAACAACCTCGAAAGCGGGACTATGAGTATTATAAGCAGAAGATGCTGTTAGCCAAACAAGTTGAAGCAGGACATGCATTGCTTGCCGAAGATGACAAATGGCTGTTGCTCACTGATGATGAAGATCAAGATCTCTCTGCTAATGTTTGCTATATGGCGAGGTTGGCCAAGAACAAAGTCTTTGAAGAAGAAAGCACTGATGATGAATACCCAGATGATGAGGTAAATCTCGACTCTACTTTTTCTTTGGTTAAGGATAAAGAGTCTTGTAGATTAGCTTTATCTAATTTAACAACTCATATCAAATCTTTAGCCAACAAAAATAAAAAGTTGACAAATAGCATTTCATTTTCTAAAAGTGAATTTACAAAACTTCTTGAAGAACATTCAAAATTACTTTTTGAATATGATGCTATTAAACAAGATTTTCAAGCTTACAAAGATAAGATGTTGGTTAAAGAATGTGAGTTGAATGTCTCTCCTGATTCCAAGTTATTACAAAGATGTCAAAATCTAGAAAAGACCATTCATGATCTTGAAAAGGCCAATCAAGATCTTGAAATTCAAAAGACCAATGAATGGCTTCGGGCAAATGCAAGACAAATGGATGTTGATATTCTCAATAAAAAGCTTCAAGAAGCTAAACCGAACAATGTTGAATTCGAAAGGAAGATTTCTGATTTAAATCATAATTGTTTTCTGAAAGACGTTGAAATTGAGCATCTTGAAAAACAAGTTGAGGAATGTAAAAAGAATATACTTTTCTATCAAGAAAAGTTATATAAAGTTGAGCAAAATCCTTTCTTGAATTTCACCGCTTATTTCAACAAGTCAAAAATTGACAAAACAGACCTTCTTCTCGGGTTGGGATTTGAGAATATCACACCATTGCAAAAAGCCAAAGAGGAAATTGAACCCTTGTATGATGAAAAATTCCTACGACTTGGTATGATACAACAATTTATTCGTCCATTGAACGACGAATTTGAGACTGATGAAGTTGAGAGAATACCAAAACAAGAATTTTTGGTTAATTATAATGCAATAAATGATTCATACAAAACTAAGGAATCTTCAATTTTCAAATTGGAAGAGATTGAATCAAATTTTCAAAACCAAGAATCTGTCGGTACTCCACCTAAACCAACTAAAATGTACTTTCCAACCACATTTTGGAAAAACAAATAGAAGGTTTACAACAAAAGGTGGAATCTCAACAAAAAGTTATCGATCATCTCAAGTCTCAAAGTCCGAATTCAAAGGATAAATATAGTGTTGTTGATACTAAGAAAGTTTGTGAGAATGCTTCTACTCACACTGACCAAAGTGTTTTAGTAGACAACTCTACCCAAACTACTTGTGATTCATCTACCAATACCTCTACCCAGACCTTGACTGATTTTCTTGAATGTACTTGTCAAAATCCTGCTACATTTATAGCTGATGATTATGTGCAATCTGAATTATCTAATGAAGAACTTGCACATAGTTTAGTTTTGATATGGTACTTTTATAGGTTTTTCACAAACAACACTGTTGATGAGTTAGTTGTTCACCCTAAGCCTAGTGCTAGTATAGGTGTTGATACTTCTACTCAAATTTCTTGTGAAACCAAAGATGTGTCAGTTCAATTTGACCTAATTTCCGAGACTACCCATAATGTGAAGTTGGACACCAAGATTCCTGATTTTTCAAAACTTTCAAATGAATCTGAAACCAATCAATCTCCATTGAAATTTTCTTTTTCCAACGATTTCACAAAGAATGATTTTGATAAATTCATGGAGGGAGAATATGTTTTTGATTCAGAAACTGAGAAAAAGATTGAATCTACCAAAATCAAAGTGGAAACAGAAATGGAATCTCAAAAACCATGGTCCAAAGCTCCAACTTCATATTACTCAAAGAAACGAGTTAAGACCAAACTCGTCAAGACTGAACCAAAGACCATTAAGTTAGAAACCTTTGTTGCTACCCCATTGAAACATGTCAAAGAGGAACAAGCTGAGACCCCACACAAGACAAAGTACACCAAAGTGAAACTTCCGAAAGACTACTCTACTGCTTCTCAATCTAGCTCTCAAACTAGTTTTATACCTAAGGTGTCTAAGTATAGCTCAGTTTTGCTAACTAAGGATGCGTCAAATGGTACAACTAGATATAGGGATAGATATGGATGGTTTTCTCATGATAAACCAAAGAAGCAAGAAGTTTCATCACCTCCAAAAGATTCCAAAAAGATGAAAGTGTCTAAAACTCCTAGTTCTAATCTTCTTAATTTCAATTCAACAGGTGGAAAGAGCTTAACTAGTGGTGCTAGATGGGTTGCTAATACTTTAGTACCTAAGGTCACTAGTAATCTAAAGAATGTTGAGAAAAAGAAGAATAGAAGGAGGAGAAAGTCTGTCAATAGGAGGAAAGGTGTTACTGTAAATCAAAACAATTCATCGTTGTTAAATAATGTTGAATGTGCCAAGGCAAGGCCTTGTGAGCTTGTAAACAATTTTAATTCTCGTGTGGTTGATGTGAATGCTTGTAGACATGTTACTTTTAATTCTCATGTGAATGTTCGTACTTTTTATTCAAATGTGTTTGTTGATAATGTGCTTGTCAATGCTTATGTTGATTCAAAAACATGTTTGAATGCTAATCCTAAGTTATATACCCTGCCTGTTTTAACTAACCATAAAGGACCCGTCTTCAAGTGGGTACCTAAAAACGGTTAAATTTCGTTGATTGCAGGAAATAACCATCTGTGTTTGGATACTCGATTCCGGGTGTTCGAAGCACATGACTGGAAATAAATCTTTGCTCAAGAATTTTGTTGAAAGATTCATGGGAACTGTTCGCTTTGGAAACAACAATTTCGCTCCCATCTTAGGGTATGGAGACATTGAACGAAATGGAATTACCATCAAGAAAGTTCACTATGTTGAAGGATTAAGTCACAACTTGTTCAGTGTTGGACAATTCTGTGATAACAATCTTCAAGTTCTGTTTCGAAAATCTCTTTGCAAAGTCCAAACTCTAGATGGAGTTGATATTCTTTGTGGTGATCGTGATGATAACCTTTTTACAGTCAATCTCGATGATAACCAACCAACAGATAATATTTGTCTCATTTCAAAGGCTACTTCAAAGAATTCTTGGTTATGGCATAGAAGGCTTTCTCATCTGAATTTCCAAACTATCAATACTTTAGTCAACAAGCATCTTGTTGAAGGCTTACCTGACTATAAGTATGAAAGTGAGTATGTTTGTCCTTCTTGTGCTGTTGGGAAGATCAAGAGAACTTCTCATAAACCGAAGAAATCTCCAAATTCTTTAGCACCTCTTCATTTGCTTCACATGGATCTTTGTGGGCCGATGAAAGTACAAAGCCGAAATGGGAAGAAATACATCTTGGTTATTATTGATGATTATTCAAGATATACTTGGGTTAAGTTTCTCGCATTCAAAGATGAAACAACTCAGATGTTGATAGATTTCATCACCAATACTCAAGTAAATCTTCAACTTCCAGTTCGTTACATCCGTTCGGATAACGGAACTGAGTTCAAGAATGCTGTTTTTGATGAATTCTGCAAATCCAAAGGTATAACTCATCAATTTTCAGCAGTTCGCACCCCACAACAAAATGGTGTTGTTGAAAGGAGAAATCGATCGCTGGTGGAAGCAGCAAGGACAATGCTTGCTTATTCCAAGTTACCATCCAATATGTGGGCTGAAGCCGTTGACACTGCTTGTCACACTCAGAATCGGTCCATTATCAATCAGCGTTTCGAAAAGACTCCTTATGAGGTTGTTAACAAACGCAAACCCAACATTAACTATTTTCATATATTTGGGTGTGTTTGTTACACGTTGAATGATCGGGAGAATCTTGGAAAGTTCGAGAAGAAAGGTGATGAAGGATATTTTGTTGGTTATTCCAAAACATCAATTGCCTACCGAATCTACAATCGCCGAACAAACACAATTCAAGAAACAATGAATGTTTGGTTTGATGAGATGTCAGGCATGATTTTTGAGCAAGAAAGTTTGCTACCAACAAGTAATGATCCAAGTGCTTCAAGTCCTTCTACAAGGAATTCTACCTTAGCTTCTAAATTCAAGAAGTTTCCAACTCCTACAAGTGATGAATTAGATATTCTTTTTGATGAATTCTGCAAATCCAAAGGTATCACTCATCAATTTTCAGCAGTTCGCACCCCACAACAAAATGGTGTTGTTGAAAGGAGAAATCGATCGCTGGTGGAAGCAGCAAGGACAATGCTTGCTTATTCCAAGTTACCATCCAATATGTGGGCTGAAGCCGTTGACACTGCTTGTCACACTCAGAATCGGTCCATTATCAATCAGCGTTTCGAAAAGACTCCTTATGAGGTTGTTAACAAACGCAAACCCAACATTAACTATTTTCATATATTTGGGTGTGTTTGTTACACGTTGAATGATCGGGAGAATCTTGGAAAGTTCGAGAAGAAAGGTGATGAAGGATATTTTGTTGGTTATTCCAAAACATCAATTGCCTACCGAATCTACAATCGCCGAACAAACACAATTCAAGAAACAATGAATGTTTGGTTTGATGAGATGTCAGGCATGATTTTTGAGCAAGAAAGTTTGCTACCAACAAGTAATGATCCAAGTGCTTCAAGTCCTTCTACAAGGAATTCTACCTTAGCTTCTAAATTCAAGAAGTTTCCAACTCCTACAAGTGATGAATTAGATATTCTTTTTGAAGAATTCTGCAAATCCAAAGGTATTACTCATCAATTTTCAGCAGTTCGCACCCCACAACAAAATGGTGTTGTTGAAAGGAGAAATCGATCGCTGGTGGAAGCAGCAAGGACAATGCTTGCTTATTCCAAGTTACCATCCAATATGTGGGCTGAAGCCGTTGACACTGCTTGTCACACTCAGAATCGGTCCATTATCAATCAGCGTTTCGAAAAGACTCCTTATGAGGTTGTTAACAAACGCAAACCCAACATTAACTATTTTCATATATTTGGGTGTGTTTGTTACACGTTGAATGATCGGGAGAATCTTGGAAAGTTCGAGAAGAAAGGTGATGAAGGATATTTTGTTGGTTATTCCAAAACATCAATTGCCTACCGAATCTACAATCGCCGAACAAACACAATTCAAGAAACAATGAATGTTTGGTTTGATGAGATGTCAGGCATGATTTTTGAGCAAGAAAGTTTGCTACCAACAAGTAATGATCCAAGTGCTTCAAGTCCTTCTACAAGGAATTCTACCTTAGCTTCTAAATTCAAGAAGTTTCCAACTCCTACAAGTGATGAATTAGATATTCTTTTTGAAGAATTCTACAATTCAAAACCGATTCATGATCAAGAACCTCAAGTCATCGTTGAACCAATTCACACCAATGAACCTCTTCATAACAACGATCCAGTTCCTGACAATATTCATGAATCTTCATCAAGATCTTCAGAGCAAGAATCCTCTTCTACTGATACTCCTCCACCATCCTCTCAGGATAATTCTTCTCAAGTGAATGTTCAAGAACAACCTTCTCAATTAACTCAGACAACCAATCCATCGAACACTCCAAGTGTGTATGTTCCACTTGACTTTGATCATCCAGCTTATGAGGAAAGAATTACACCAAGTTATGATACCATCTCTCAACATAACTCAAGCTTTCATGATGATGATGTTGATCTTCAACAACAAGATATTCTTCCTCATGATCACAAGTGGACACGTATGCAGAAATACCATCCTACTGATCAAATTATTGGAGATCCACAAGCAGGAGTAACTACTCGTACTTCAGTAAATGAGTGTCTTGTTGCACTTTCTCTTAGCAATATCGAACCCAAAACAGTATCTGAAGCTCTTCGAGATCCAGAGTGGGTTAAGGCAATGCAAGATGAACTCGCATAATTTGAAAGACTGAAGGTATGGAGATTAGTTCCAAATCCTAGAAAAGATGATCCAATCGGAACGAAGTGGATATTCAAAAACAAAAAGGATGAGAATGGAGTGGTGGTAAGGAATAAAGCTCGACTTGTTGCAAAGGGTTATTGCCAACAACCTGGTGTTGATTTCGACGAAACTTTTGCTCCAGTAGCAAGAATGGAGGCCATTCGAATATTCTTAGCTTATGCCGCATTCCGAAACTTTACTGTGTTTCAAATGGATGTGAAGACTGCTTTCTTGAATGGTGACCTCAAAGAAGAAGTTTACGTTGATCAACCAGAAGGTTTTGTTGATCCTCAAAGGCCAACCCATGTCTACAGGTTAGACAAGGCTCTCTACGGTCTTAAGCAAGCACCCCGAGCATGGTATGATTCTTTAACTACTTTCTTACTAAGAGGTGGATTTACCAAAGGCACAATTGACCCTACCTTGTTCATTCGCAAACAAGGTAAGCATGTTTTACTTGTTCAAATATATGTTGATGACATTATCTTTGGGTCGACCAGTCAAACATTTTGCCGAAACTTTTCATCTCTGATGGTAAATCATTTTGAAATGAGTATGATTGGGGAAATGAATTACTTTTTGGGTCTTCAAATCAAACAATTACCAACTGGTATTTTTATATCACAAGGTAAATACATAAATGACATGTTGAAAAAGTTTGATATGACTTCCTGTTCTTCAATTTCTACCCCAATGGCTGCTCGAACAAACATAAATGCTGATACAAATGGGAAACCATTTGACCAAAAGAGATATCGAAGTATGATTGGGGAAATGAATTACTTTTTGGGTCTTCAAATCAAACAATTACCAACTGGTATTTTTATATCACAAGGTAAATACATAAATGACATGTTGAAAAAGTTTGATATGACTTCCTGTTCTTCAATTTCTACCCCAATGGCTGCTCGAACAAACATAAATGCTGATACAAATGGGAAACCATTTGACCAAAAGAGATATCGAAGTATGATTGGCTCGTTGTTATACCTAACAGCATCTCGCCCAGATATAATGTTTGCAACATGTATGTGTGCTAGATATCAAGCTGCTCCAACTGATTTACATTATCAAGCTGTGAAACGAATCTTTCGTTATCTAAAGGGTACACCCGATTTAGGTCTCTGGTATCCAAGGGATACTGGATTCAATCTAACTGCATATTCAGATGCAGATCATGCAGGTTGTAAACTTGATCGCAAGAGCACTTCCGGTACTTTACAATTTTTAGGTGATAAAATTGTGAGTTGGTCTTCCAAGAAACAGAATTGCGTGTCACTATCAACGGCTGAAGCTGAATATGTGGCTGCGGCTAGTTGTTGTGCTCAAGTGTTATGGATGAAGACACAACTAACTGATTATGGTCTGAAATATGATCATATACCTATCTATTGTGATTCTCAGAGTGCCATTGCCATTGCTGTCAACTCAGTAAACCACTCTCGCTCAAAGCATATTGACGTTAGATATCATTTTCTCAAGGATCATATTGAGAAAGGTGACATCGAGCTCTACTTTGTGGGAACTGACTTTCAACTTGCAGATTTGTTCACAAAACCATTGGATGAAAAGAGGTTTAACTTTCTTATCTCCAAGCTTGGTATGTTAAATCTCAAACCTTAATTCTTTTTCCATCTGAAGGAATTCTTGACACATTCCAGAAAAACAAAATACAAAATTTGAAAAGAGAAAATCAAAAACAAAATATAAAATTTTTCAAAAATAAACAAAAAGATATTTATTTCAGTGGCTTGCATATACTATGTATGCAACCCGTTCTTAAAAGATATATTTATTTTTAGAGTGTTTTTACATTCTAAGATATTGTTATTATACATATAAATTGATATAAGATAACAAGGAATCGAACGCCTTTGTGTACTTCCAAGTGTTCTTATATGAATATGTATGTGTAATAGCAATCAAGTTTTTCAAACAAAGTTTTCAAACTCTCAATTGTTGATATGAGATGCAAAGGATCGAACGCCTTTGTGTACTCCCTTGTTGTCTCATTTTGAACAATTGATTGGATTTTCATTTGCTTAAATATTTTAATTGCTTCCAACGTGTTGTTGTAAGATGCGAAGGATCGAACGCCTTTGTGTACTCCCTAGCTATCTTACTCTCAACATTGTTGTTGATGCAAAACTTTGTGAAAATATCACAACAAAGATTTTACTCAATTTTTGTTGATCTCACAAAACCAATTTTTGCTCCACCTTTCTATGAAAATTTTTGATCTATCCTTGCATAGATTAAGGAGGAGTTTGTGATTTCAACAACCTTCAAAACTTCAAATGTGTTTCAAATTTTTTTCATACACACATTTGATGTTTTTCCAATGATTTTCAATCAAATGGAGTTCGGAGATTAGTTTGCACATGAGTGATAAGTTTTTCTCAAATTTTACTCCATGAATTTCATCATCGCCGATGAATTCTAACCCCGGAGTATTCACTTCTTTCATTAGATAGTGAGGGTATTTTGAGTAATGTTGTATTCGTGCAAATAGGATGGAGGGAGTAATGTCGAAAAGTGAGAGGTTAAGGTGATATGATGTGAGAAAGGGCTAAAAGAAACAAAAGCCCTCCCCAAATTCTCAAAAAGCCGGGTAAAACACATTCCTATCGGATTTCATTTGTTGATATCTCGATATTGAAAAAGCCTTCATGGACCCAGTGAAGCAATGCACATCTTTCCTAACCACTCAAGTATTTCTTAACAAATGCTTGTTTTATTCTCACGGAGATTTTCACACTTTTATTGACTCTTCTTTTGGAAGACGTTGATATTGAAAAAGGGCGACATTCTTCTCCTGTCCCCGACTTCATTTGTTCACTGTGTCTAGAGCTATATTGCTTGGTCATTAATTTGATCATTATTCATTTTCTATATAGGACACAATCGAGTCATATCTTTGTGATATAACTGCTTATCTTTGTGATATAGCCGGAACATTCGTAGTGATATCTTAAATTGATATTCCACGATGATCGAATGGAAATCCTACCAATGCTAACATCTTTTCCAACATTGAACGTAGGTCTCATAATTACATTTATGTGATTATTGAGTTAACGAGAAGTCTAAGTGACCTCGTTTTTCCCTAAAAAGTCTTTAAGGATAAAATTGTGGTTATCAAATGCTTCGGTAGTGTTAGCCATGATTTATATTCTTTGAAGCAATCTAGTGGTTGCAAAGCCGCAGACCGAACTATGTTAGAGACTTGTTTTGTGCATATCTCAATGATACATAGGAAATCCGAAAAATGTTATACATTTCTATCGGTCATTTCATTAATCCTTTTGATTTTTGAACATGCAAACGGATCATTCTTATCCGGTTTCATTTCTCTTCACACAAACACAGAAAACACCAACACCATGATATAACGTTTGTCCCAACAACTTCAATCTTACCTTTTAGTCACCCCTAGGATTTCTTGGGTTGAGCTACTAGTTTGGGTTGATGTTTTGATGGTTGACATTTCTTCAGGACTTATTATTCCTTGTGACATTTAATCAATCAAATGTATACATAATGACATTGATTCCCAATTTTGTCATTATGAGGGGGAGAAAATATTATGATTGATTCATAGTCATTGTCAACTGAGCTTTTACTTGAGATTTGCTTGAGAGATGAACTTGGTATTGTCTTCAAATGATACCTTCTCTCTATCATAGAAATGGAATGAGAGTCTATATTGAGAAATTTTTGTTTTGGGTGTTTCAAATGGGAAAAGGCTTATCAAAGTTTGTGTATAGGGGGAGAAAATTGTTCATGATGAGTCAATAGTTTCAGATTTTCACTAGAGTTTAGTTGATTGAGAATTTTGTTTTAAAAAGGGGGAATCTGAATTGACAATCAAAGATAAGAATGAAACCGAAGATGAAAAGATTTTCACTCAAGATGCTTCAAAAGTTCAAAAATGCTCCAAAAGGTGTATACTCATGAATTGAGGGGGAGCATGATTACTTCATAAGAATTTCATCTTCATCAAACACACTTCATTCAAGATCTTCAAGTCATACAACAACATTTTATCAAGAAACTCCAATGCATACATCAAGGGGAGAGTTCATATTCATGAAACTTCATTTCAAGAAGATGAGATTCATTCAAGAATTAAATCCGAAGAATCAAAAAGTTGAATCTCACTCGAGAATCGAAGATTGATACATTCGAAACAAAGATTCATACCTTCCGCATTTCAAAAGACAACTCTGATTCATGATTCAACAACTTTCGAAGATTTAAGTCACACACATGTGTTCGACTTCATGATACTCTTTATTCAAGACTCAGACACATTCATTATTCTCTGTTCTAAAAGAACATTGAGAATCCTCACATGATTTAACTTCAAGAAGTTCAAGACCAAGACCAAGACTGAATCAAGTTCTCCAAAGACAAAAGAGAAAGCTTTGAAGAATTGTTTCAACACCCTAATTGTCTTCACCACCGGGCTCATCAAATTCATTCCTACAAGACATTATAACACGTACTTCATTCATTACAATATATCACTAAGGGGGAGAATGTTAGAAATCCAAAAATAGTGATAAATTGTAATCTAGATTAGATTAATTTCTTGTTGTTAAGTCATAGATAAATGATCACTAAGGTTGAGGGGCTAATAGTGAAAATTAGCATAATTGTGTAATTAGACTATAAATAGCCCTCTCATACCTTAGAGATCATAACTTTTTTCATACATTACAACTTTAATACCAGATTTACACACAGTTACACACAATTCTCTCTCAAAACACACACAAACACCAAGAACACACACTCACCAAATCCACCATTGATGGATTGAATTCAGTAGTTAAAATCGTGTTATAACGAACATACTCGGGTTTGGACACCCTCTTTGTCATTCATAAGTGTGGGATTCCCCACCTTGTGGCTTGGAACATTGAGGACACTGTTCGAACTTAAGTGTGGGATGTGGTCTTCATGCTAAGAATGAAGTCCCATTTAGCTTGCTCTTGATTAGAAGTAAGACAGTTGGATTGAAAGTGTTGTTGAATTTTGAAAGTGGTTGTGATTGACATTTGCTTGACCTTGTAGTAGACTCTCGTGACCCTTAAGCCCCGCTCATCCATTTTCCATTAAAATTTTTGAAATTCTCTACCATTTGCACACATTCTTGATAAACTTGGATTTTTGTGAAATTTTTGAAAATTTTGATGCTAATTTTTATGTATATAGTTATATAAAAAAAATAAAAAAAAATAAGAAATAATAATAATAAAAATTTTAAGTTTTAGAGTTTGATTTGGGGGTGTTCATTAGATGAGTAATCTTGGTTTAGCTTGTTCTTGGGTGTTGACCTTGACCAAGAAAAGTCAACATTACTTATTAAATGGCCATTCCCCACTTTTAAACTCGACATTCTTTTGACATTAGTCAAGTGTGGTCAATGGTCCTATATTAGATATTAAACGTCATCGTAGGTGATAATCGACTTTAAAAGCCCATATTCTATGATTTGTGGCTTTTCACTCCGTAGAATGCATGGCTCATAGGACATAAGGAACGTCCCGCGGGTTTGGTTATCCATAGTTATTAATCTTTAAATGAAAACTTTAAAATGTATACTCTTATTAGTAAATATAGTTGAGAGAAGGATATCCAAAATTAGTTCTATGTTACTTAGTTGAAGGCAAGTAACGAATGAGAGGACCTTGTGGCAACCCTACATTATTATATATCATTAATCCCAAGGTTGTCACAAGGAGCGGTTTTGATCTTGCAACGCCCTACATTATATGCATATCTTTATATCAAAGGCGTTGTGAGATCTTCAAACACTTCAAAATTTGCAAATGTGACTCAAAAGGTGGCATTGAATTCTTGATTTTAGCCTCAAAAAGTCTTTACTTGCTTTTCAATTAAATAAGATAGGATTAAGTTTGAATATGGTTCTCAATAAACTTGAGCTAATAAGGGGGTTTTCATTTAAGGCTTAGTAACTATTGATAGGCAAACCTAAGGGGCAAGTAATTATGTGTCTCGGCTAGAAAACGATTTATATATTGGAGTGGAAAGTGTTTTCTAAAACCCGCCAATGGCAAAACACAAATGTAGGTATGGGTGGTTTAATATCTTTTAGTTGGACCATTGTTAAATAATGCCACATTCGGAATGTTTAATATGTATTTATATGTAAATATATAGTTTTCCTTTGTTTAAAGTTGATGGTGCATCTAAGAAATGCACCATTCATCATTAGCATCATAATTTTAGTGATTATATCACTTGAACTTCATTGAAAAAATCATATTTATCCTTGTTTAGCGCCTTCATTTTCATAAGGTCTTGAATGTGTGTGGGAATTCAAGACCCCTTTGGTAGAGTTTTTCACCATTTTTTCCATAGCCCATTTCACTACATTCTATGCTTAGGGTCATCTTTATTCAAATCATTTTGAGAGTTTGCTTGAGGACAAGTAAATGTTAAGTGTGGGATGTTGATATTAGCCAAATTATACATATTTTTAGTATTTATTTTGAGGCTAATATCCGTTACTCAATGCATTTTATGTTCGTTTTTTGTAATTTTGGTTCCTTATTGTTTTGCATAAGTATCTTGTAGGTACTTTGAGTGATCATGGTAATTTGGAGCTATTTAGGAGCTAAAATGGGCAAAAGACGACTCAAAAATGGCGAACGCGTGAAATGATATTTTTCGGGTCTTTCGATGGAGCTAGCTAAATAATGGGCCGAAAAGACCGAGCTATGAGACTACTATGTTCCAATATTTCGGAAGCCCACCAGAAGCCCAGGTTCCCCATTTCAATCTTATGATGGGCCGATCTGAAAAGCAAAAGCTGCTCATTTGTGGTTGACATGCTTGACCGAGAACCCAAGATCCTTAATTCCATTTTTAGTTGTTGAATGTTGACCAGCCAATGCCATCAAGCCACACAGTCGATCCTCAATTTTCTTTCACTTATTTTGTTTCTTGCGGCTGAGAGAGGGACACGTACACCCACTGCCTACTCTCGATTATTATTTTATTGGAGGATGTTAATTCTATTTTGGGGGTGGCTTATATAAAGATCGGAGACACAAACATTAGGAGGAGGCTGCGCATTCTTTCAAAGAGATATCAGCAGCAGCAGCAGCTCACACAGAGACGCCACATTTAATTTTTATTTTTTTTAGATCATCTATCAACAATGCACATCTAGAAAAAACTCTTTCACCATCATCCATCTCCACTACCACCATCTCTATCTTAAATTTAAACCCACCATTTCCTTATCTTAAAATTAAAGGGTGACACTTTGATTGGAAGATTTAGGGCTTTTTGTTGGGGTTGAAGATTGAAGATAGTTTCATCATCATCCATCCATCCATCCATCCATTGTTTTCTATTTGTGGGTTGTAATCTCTACTCTTATTTTCGTTATTATAAACATGATTTGCATATGTCTATGTGTGTACTTGATTGTTTATGTTATTGATATGGAGTAGTGATTCTTATATGTTTGCTTAGACAATATAATGTTTTTCCCTTGATTGTTTATGTTATTGATATGGAGTAGTGATTCTTATATGTTTGCTTAGACAATATAATGTTTTTCCCTTGATTGTTTATGGTTGATTGGTTGATAAACATTTATTTGTGGGTTTTGACTTTTTTGGGTCAAACTTTGATTAGTTGATAAACTTGGTTAATATGATATGTATTAGGGCTTTGCAAATGAACGTTTGATTGAACTAGTATATGTTGGTGATTTTTCACCATGGTGTTTATGAACGTAAAACCATATGTTGCCTTTGGAGTCGATTGATCAAATAAGATTCGTAAATTAATAAGTTGTAATTGCATTAAAAGATGACCGTCTAAGTGTTTTTATAACTTGTTAGCTCGGATTGGATACATAAAGGGACACCAACTTGTATTTTGATCTAAGCCTCTTGAGTCGTTTTTCATGCCAAACGGTGGGAATGGGGAATACTTGTGACCGCAATACTTATTTCCATCGTTTCTAGTGATTTCAACGTTTGAGTCTTTTGTCGTAGATGACCGTCTAGGCAATTGTTTTAGATGTTTGTGTCACGCTGTTGCTCAAGCAAAGGTCAAGTCCCATAAACAAGTGTTTGTCAACCCAGTTTCATTGTCTATTTAAATCAACCATGAACATTGCACGATAGGGGAAAACATGTCTAAGTGAACATATATGTTGATATTTGATCGCTTGTTTATTTTGTTTGTTTATTTGCTTAGTTTAGTTGTAATTTGCATTTTATGTTTTATTTTCATAGTTTAAAAATCACCTTTCAAATCTTTTGTTTAATTAACAAAATTCATTTTCAAAATTCAAATATTCGCTTAAGTTTTCAATTCACCACCTCCTTGTCGACACTCGAGTCATACTTGCCATATACTTTTGTATTTGGTCAAGTTTTTGACTTTCTTTCCATCATTTCTTTTTCCACATCCATTATTATTGACCGTGGCCTGTTGATTTTCGACGACGTCATTCGGACCCGAGTCACATCTTCTTTCTTTCTCTCACTAAAATTGAATGCAAGACTTCTCTTCACTCTCTCACTAAATTCTTACCCTCATTAAATGTTGTTTAAGTTGGATTGGTATTAAATTCATCATCATGATCATCACCTAATCATCATATCAAAAATTTGGACTTAAAAGTGCAAGGAATCACTATTTTTGACTCATTTTCGGATTTAAGCTTTTGGTGGGAGTTTCGGTAAGTTAAACTCAATCAAATTTATCATTTCTTGTCGTTGCCTATGTATCTTGGTCAAATTAAAACGAAATTGGGTCGGTTTTGGGTTCAAGAACAACATAGGGTCAAAATTAGGGTTTTAAGCACCAAATTAAGTCAAATACGAATTTGAGTTTAATTTTCAAGTTATGGAATGAAATTGAGAGTAGGGTTAGAGTCATTCATGTTAATTATGCCTAATATTACTCAAAACATGTCTTGGGATTCCTTAAACTGAAATCTAAGTCGAATTAGGGTTTGTTTAATTAAAATGGGTCATGAACAATTTTCTTGATCATTAAATCTGCTATGGATCGAAGTTTGGAAGGTGGGTATTGTTGTTTATGTTTAATCATGGATGTTTAAGTATGAAAAGGTGTTTGAAAGGTCCCTAAAACGAGTTCAAGGTCAAATGGGTGTTTGTGTGTGTTTTGGTGGGTGTTCTTCATCATGTGGCTGCCCAGATTGACCCCCTGCACCACCGTCTGCTACGGCAGTAATGGCGTCCCAGACGCCACCCTTTTCCCTCCAGCGTCTCCTACGGTCAATGGACCGTCCGAGATGGTGCCCTGCAACTCGCAAATAAGCTTTACGCCCAAACCTTCTGATTTACGCCATACGACACGCCAAAAACCCTTTTTCCCTGCCACCGTCTCTTACGGTGGATCCCACCGTCCCAGACGCCAACCCATGGCTGGCCTACCGTCTGTTACGCCGTTGGGACCGTCTGTTACGCCGGCTGAAATTAAACCACCGTCTGAGACGCCAAGTTGGCCGTCTCTTACGGTGCTCTACAAAAATGGTTTCCCTCCTTTTTCTAATTTAAAGCCCATCTTCTTAGGGCCGAGCTGGGCTTTTTCGTTGGGCCTTTTTCTCGACTCACTTGGTCACGTATTAGTGTCATAGTAATCGTTCAAAGTCGAGATTTACAAACCCAAGTTTAATTAAAGACGAATGAAAGTGAACCAATTTATAAACGAATATGTATATGTATATATATAAATATATACATATAATAATAATGAATAAGTAAGATTATATGTGAATATGTACATATACATACATATGTATATTAATACGCTTGTCGTATAAACAAAATGATAGGTCGTGATCATTGAGGATTTCGGAACATTCTTAGCTCGTCAAATACTCATAATTCAATTATAACTTGACGATACAAGGCAAAGGTGAGTTTCGTAGCCCCTACGTTTACTTTATTTGGGGTGGAAAGTGTACTTGTTCGTTTAAACGTTTGTCGGTCGATACAATTGATAACCATAAGTATCAAACAAGTTCTAGGACGTCAAATATGTCCATTTGTGTCTCACAAATGTTCTCATGTTATCCAAATGTCATCAAGCACTTAGAGTACCCGTTCATATGTCATCATACTTATCTTGTCCATCAATGTCCCTCAACATACCACAATTGTCCATTAGTGACTCACAATGTCCACCACACATGTATTCACAAAATGAGCTACTCAAAGTAGTTAGAATAAGCATAATAAACAAAAACAAGTAATGATGAATACAATAAGTGTCATGCAAGTCCTATATTGTCAAACAAGTCCATCTATGCCCCTCAATTGTTCTCATGTCATCCAATTGTCATCAAGTACGTAAGTACCCGTTTAATGTCATCAAGTACGTAAGTACCCGTTTATTGTCATCATGTCCATTATGTCCATCAACTCAACCATCCATCACAATGCACATACATTTCATACGACTTTACATTTAAGGAATCATAGATGCTTATATATAGGGTCACCCGCAGCCTTCCCACCACATCTACAACACCTTAAAGGCATCATCGTCTTCCATGTATGTACAACTATCCTAATCACAACATATAATCATAATCGAATGCACAATCCACCAAGCGAATAGTCAAATCGTCAATCAAATCAATCAATCAATGTCACCAACAAGACATGTCATCCGTATGCACAATCAAACTATGTCATCATTTAAGGCAAACACATAATTGCACAATCAAACTATGTCATCATTCAAGGCAAACACATAATTGCACAATCAAACTATGTCATCATTCAAGGCAAACACATAATTGCACAATCAAACTATGTCATCATTCAAGGCAAACACATAATTGCACAATCAAACTATGTCATCATTCAAGGCAAACACATAATTGCACAATCAAGCAAGTCAACACACAAAACTTGTACACTTTTCAGCCCGAATCTCAATTGAGTAGGGAGCTACGGAACTCACCTTGCTTTCCGAGCAAAACGGCAAGTTAATATCGAGTTATAAATGTTCAACGATCGCTACGTGTCCACAACTAAATCTTCTACCAAATGCTTAACCCGAATTTAATGTTCTTGCACTTTTGATGACCCATATCTTGATATGATGTAAAGGAGATGTAATAGATGATGTTTCTAGCACTAATCTAACTTGAAACCATAATCTTGGTGTAAGAATCTTAGAGGGAGAGAGACATTTGTGTGTGTGTGTTTTGTTCTTGCAAGAAGGAAGAAAGAAAAGATAAGGGGAAGAATGAATGGATGGGTGGAAAATAAGGAAGTTAGTTGGGTGATGGGTCATGGGTTTGACCCATGGAGGATCCATTTAATGTTTCTAACTAGATTAAATGTCGTCTAGCACCGTAAAGCCAATTATATCGACCAATTGACCCGAAATTGAACACATTGCACATAATGAAATCATAAATTGAACTTAAATCATATGTTATCAAATAGATGGTTAATCAAATTGTACACACGGTCAATGAGTCCAAAATCACAAATGTTACATCATTCCCCCGTTAGAGGAATTTCGTCCCGAAATTCGATAGAACCCAAATCACTAAACAAATGCGGGTATTTAGACCTCATATGGTCTTCCCGCTCCCAAGTGAATTCGGCTCCACGTCTAGCTTGCCTTCGGACTTTGCCTATCGTATAACGTTTGTTCTTTAACTTCTTGACCTCACGATCCAAAATTTCTACCGGTTCTTCAACAAAATTGAGCTTTTTGTCCACTTGAATCTCGTTCATAGGTACATGTAGTGTAGGATCCGCCAAGCACTTTCTTAAGTTACAAATATGAAACGCGTCATGCACATCACTAAGTTCTTGAGGTAGCTTTAAACGGTATGCCACCTTGCCCACTCGTTCAATGATCTCAAAAGGTCCAATGTATCTTGGTCCAAGCTTGCCTCTCTTCACAAAATGGACAACACCTTTCCACGGGGAGACTTTCAAAAGTACATGATCACCGACATTGAACTCCAACGGTCTACGCCTTACATCGGCGTATTTCTTTTGTCTCTCACGGGCCAATTGTAATCTCTCCTTAATTTGAGAAATCACTTTTGTTGTTTCAACTACTATTTCTGGCCCAATAAATTGGCTTTCACCAATCTCGGCCCACGCGAGTGGATGACGACACCTTCTACCGTAAAGTGCCCTAAACGGGGCCATTTGAATACTCGCATGGTAATTATTATTATACGAGAACTCAACTAATGGCAAATGATCTTCCAAACTACCACCGAAATCAATTGCACACACCCTCAACATGTCTTCAAGCGTTTGAATGGTTCTCTCTCAGTTTGTCCATCCGTTTGAGGATGAAACGCCGTACTCATGTCGAGTTGAGTACCCATTGCTCGTTGAAAGGCTTTCCAAAAATTTGAGTTATACCGGGTATCTCTATCGGAGATGATAGAAACCGGAACTCCATGTTTAGACACCACTGCTTTGATGTACAATCGTGCCATGGTGTCAAACTTATCGGTTTCACGAATGGCTAAGAAATGAGCCGACTTCGTTAACCAATCCACTATCACCCAAATCGTGTCGCGACTACTCCTTGTCTTCGGTAACTTCGTAATGAAGTCCATTGCGATATGTTCCCATTTCCATTCGGGTGTCACCGGTTGCACCAACAATCCGGGTGGCTTCTGGTGATCGGCTTTCACTTGTAAGCAAGTAAGGCACTCGCTCACATATTTAGCCACATCACGCTTCATGCCTGGCCACCAATAAAAATCTTTCAAATCAAATACATTTTATCCGATCCGGGATGGACCGAATAAGGCGATCTATGGGCTTCATTCATAGGAAATGTTCTCAAATTGCCGAAAATGGGAACTCAAAGCCTCTCAACTAGATATAGCCCATTGTCTTCTTTCTTATCAAATTGTTGCTCCATGCCATCAAACTTTTCATTACCCAAGTACTCCGGTAAGGTCGCTTATACTTGAGCTCCCATGATCCGGTCACGAATACTTTGTCCCACCGTGAGACTCATGGCTCTTGCTCTTCTCGGCTTGACCCTTTCCTTTCTACTCAATGCATCGGCTACGACATTTGCCTTGCCCGGATGGTAGCGAATATCACAATCATAATCGCTAAAAGTTCAAGCCATCTTCTTTGTCTCATATTCAACTCACTTGATTGAAAATATGTTGAAGACTTTTATGATCGGTGTAGATTACACATTTGGTGCCATAAAGGTAATGTCTCCAACACTTCAAGGTGAAAACGACCGCTCCCAAATCTAGATCATGAGTGGGGGTAGTTTTTCTCATGCACTTTAAGTCGACGGGAGGCATAAGCAATGACCTTGCCCGTTGCATAAGCACACACCCCAATCCTTGACCCGAAGCATCACAACATGTCCTTGAGAGTTTGAAAGGCAATTTCTTGCTTCTCGCCCCTCTCAACGCCTCCAATTCTTGACCGCTTCAATCTTGCTAGGATCTACATGAATTCCATCTTTGCTCACCACATGACCGAGGAAATGAACTTCTTCTAACCAAAACTCGCATACAACTTCTCTTTTCTAAGTAATTCTAGCACTTCGCGTATATGTTCGGCAAGATCTTCCTTCATCCTCGAGTAAACAAGTATATCACTAATAAAGGCAATGACAAACTTGTCCAAGTTGGGTCGTCACACCCGCTTCACCAAGTCCATGAACACCGTCAGTGCATTAGTCAACCCAAACGGCACAACGGTGTATTCTAAATGCACATACCTTGCAGGAAACGTCGTCTTTGAGATGTCATCTTTATGGCTGAAAAGTGTACAAGTTTTGTGTGTTGACTTGCTTGATTGTGCAATTATGTGTTTGCCTTGAATGATGACATAGTTTGATTGTGCAATTATATGTTTGAACTATTCTTTTGTGAACGTTTGATGGGCGTGCTCCTTATGCATTTTTGTATGATTCCGGTACTTGTAATTGATTGAATTGTATGGATTGTCCAATCCTTTTAATGCATTTAGACTTGCCTCTACTTAATTTCCATGTCGTGCTGTGCTTAGTATGTAACCCTCATGATTCCGCCTTGTTGGGGTGTTACAGAATGGTATCAGAGCCAGGTTGTAGAGAATTAAGAGGATTGACCTAGCCTATAGCCATTGCACCCACATTTCATATTAACATGCATGATAGGAAATTTTGTGTGCAAAGTGAATTGTATGACGCATAAAACTTGTTTAAAACGGAGTTCGTAGGTTTCTCATGACTTGTTGACTTGATTGCTATGTGATGACTTGATTGACGTGTGTAGTTGTGTCGGGATATCACCATGACTTGCAAAATTGACATTGACGCATGTTTGATCCAAAGATCGCATGGACCTTCGATCGGGAACAAGGAGGGGTTTTGACCGATTTATTGGCGATTCCCTACCGGTGTAAAGCTTTGAGAAGCTTAACGCCACTATATCGGAGGTGTTTGTGTTGGCGGTGGAGGATTCTCCATAGAAGAGAAGCCGGCCACCTTAAGTGTTTGGGAGAATGAGGCTTTGTATTTCGGGGGTGGAAAGAACTTGCCTTTATTCATGGGGGAGACCTCTATTTATAAGAGGAGCTTATCTTGGGGGATAAGCTAGGGTTTTAGGGTTTTTAGGGGGATACCCTAGTTATTAGGAAGAGATTTGGGTAAATCCTTTTCTTTAGGAGGAAGAAATAAGAGATTTCCTCCATATTTGGCGGAGCTCCGTTCTGACTGAGTGCTCCGTTCTGATGGGCGAGCTCCGTAATAAGATCTGAGGTGAGCTCCGTTCTGACGAGGTGAGCTCCGTTCTGACGGAGGTGAGCTCCGTTCTGACGGAGGTGAGCTCCGTATTTCTGGCAGAAAACATCCTTAAGCAGCCTCCGTAATAGCAGATTTACATACGGAGGTAGGGCTCCGTATAGGGTATATCATCAAGCCCCCAGTCTAATAGGAGAGACTGGCAAGAGGCTGTCGTGTTAGACTCCAAGAAAATATCAACTGTCTTCAGATCCGAATAAGTTCTCCATGATTGATGTCTTTCGTCTGGTATGTTCCGTCTTTGTCCTTTAGCCATTAAAACATTTGGTTTTCCGGCTTTTTCCTCTCTAATAATTAGGGGAATTACCTTGATGTTATGGTTGGACTGCTGGAAACTTCTGTCGGCATGATGATCTGCAGATGAGACTTTTATGTCCATCGGGGTTGATGTTTGTCATCGTCGGCTTTCTTCGTAGGTGCCCGTGGTACTCTTAGGTTCCTTTTACAATACTTCTTCCGGAGTTTCCTAGGTCACTTCAAAATCTATGTATCCCTTGTGTACTTTATAGCTGTTTCCAAACTTATATCCCTGATAGTGGGTCTAAGCCTGTTAACTCGCTGGGATCAAATAGGATGCTTCTTTATGTCGCCCAAGTGTCTGCGTATGCCATGTCCGTAGGTGATGAAGAAGCTTCATGTGTGAACTCATTGTTTTCCTTAGTTGCGTCACTTTTTTCTAGGAAGTTCCTGATGGTGGGTTGGTGATGTTGTGATGTAGTATATAGCTTCGGCTTTGCTGTTGGTGAAAAAGGTTTGTAATGGATAGTCGGTTCTTGAGCTGCGTACTTATTTAGGATTTTTGCGAATATATATGGCTTGTGTGACGGTAGTAGGGTGGATGTTGAGGCAGGGTTTATCCGGGCTCTTGTTGCTGAAGGTAGTATTGCTCTTAATGGTCTTCTTCTAACTGCGTTCTCCTTCGCATAAAATGTGTTTAGGCAACATATCAATGTTGAATCGTCGTCCGAAATATGTTTGAAGTTCACTCTTCCGTTTATCTTTGTCGAACCATATCAATGCACAATAAAACTGCTTGTGCATATTTCTTCTTATTTTCGCCATGTGTAGACTGTGTAATCTGACCATCATCTGAGGCCATAGGTTGTTCCGGAAATTACTTAGTGCTCGGGGAGCTCATAAGTTGGCATAGGATGCAAAGACAAACTTGGGCCCTTCAAATTCTTCAATGTGTTGATGTCTATAGGCCAGGCTGAAATCGTCTTCGTTTGCTGAAGTTTTTGATGCTTGTTATTCAGTCTTCGGGAAGGTTTTGAAATTATTCCTTCAGCTAACATGCTTTATCTCTCTGCAATTGTTTCATAATAAATGTCGTGCTAGAGAGTTTCAGCATGGTCTTATGTTGTTGTTCAAATGGCTCTCTATCTTTTGCTTTTCACACCTCGACAGCTTCGCATATAGCCATACGAATTTTTCTTAAAAACTTTTTACAAAGTTTCTAAGAGCTGTCGATTTGGATCGGCTAAGATGTAAGAGGCGCTCATTCGTCATGATTGGTTACTTCAAATCGGCTTCCGCTGTGGGTTATATGTCGCCCTTGTTTGTATCTCCGGAGGTCCGTGTCTTTAGTAGTGAGTTGTTTCTTCCTTGGTAGCTCCGATTAGTAACCTTCTTCTTGAATTTTTTGCATTGGGATTATCTTTGGGCGTTTGCCTTTTAAAGATGCTGATCAGGCTATCTATTGGCTTTTGCCTTTGCAAGACTATTCCACGATGCTCAGATTTGCACAAGATTTGCCCTATTGACTTTTTGTCGCCAAGGCTTTATCTGTGATAATGTCTTATGACAGTCGCCTTATGACGTGATTGTCTTATGGCAGTCGCCTTATGACGTGATTGTCTTATGGCAGTCGCCTTATGACGTGATTGTCTTATGGCAGTCGCCTTATGACGTGATTGTCTTATGGCAGTCGCCTTATGACGTGATTGTCTTATGGCAGTCGCCTTATGACGTGATTGTCTTATGGCAGTCGCCTTATGACGTGATTGTCTTATGGCAGTCGCCTTATGACGTTCTCTTTATTTGTTCTCTGGGCGTCCCCTTGAACATTTAAAATTTATTTGTACGTACTTATTTATAATATTTGCGAAGGGTAGCGACCCAACTTCGCTTATGTTAGCAGAGCTCAGTAAGCATCTGGCACTGAGTTATCTGCTTGGTGCCCACGTAGGGTCTTATAGTAGTGACAGAGATGTGTACCTTTCAAGCAGCTTTGTTGTCGGAAGGTTTCGGCTCTGTCGTCTTTTGATGTGATCGTTGGTTGCGGTTGTTGTGGCTATCCGCTGATTGAATGCTCCTCCTTCGGCGTGCTTTGTAAATGTTGCGCCAATTGCTTGATATAGTCTTCTCCGAGCTTCGGAGATTATAATATAGTCTTCGTTACGCGCAGAGCTATGCCAGAATATCGGAGAGTACGTGTGATATGGTCATCCGCCTTAGGTGTTACGACCATCTTTGTAAACGTATTGCCTTCGGTCCGTGCCTTTGAAGATGACATCTTTCTTGCAGATATAATATGTTTCGGCTGGAGGTAGGAGATCAAGATAAATATTGTGGTCTTCTGGATGTTGTAGTGTGCTTGCGAAGGATTGTATGTGCGTCATCGAATATCCATTCTTCTTATTATGTCGATAGTATCTTCCTTTTGCTTCATTGTAGAAAATCACTTTCTCTCCTTTTTCCGTTATCTCTGGCAAGCTGGGGTAGATTGAATACATCAATTTCTCCAACGATCTTTTGTTTTAATCATCGCGATATATTATCTAGCGATGCCATCGGGGACAAATTCTCTACCGATGGACTCTAGGGCTTAAGGATCCCAATGCGAGTTTTAATAATTCCATACACGCATTTGCGGTAATTTGATGTTAAAAATATCTCGAATGGTGCATGGCTGTAGCGTATAGTAAGATGTAATTCCTCCCTTTTGATGTGTCTTCGAGAGCATTATAAAAATAGTCTTCATAACTTGAGATATAGCGGAATACCAAAGAGCTAGCATGATGTGGCTTGTCATCACGATTATCTTTTTAGAAGGTAATGGCTCCGATCCCAGGGATTTGAACCGGTTTTTTTTTTATTAGGCTAGGAATCAAAGAAATTAATTTCCATTCTTCCAACATATACACGCGCTCTTGTCTCCATGCATATGCTCGAACTTCATCTTGGAATTGCATGAATTTCTCTTTCTTTGCATACTTAATGTACGTTGTCACGTATATAATCACAAGAATAGAGGCCATGCGTACATGCGTATGCACGTCTTTCTTCCTTAGCAGTATTCTATCGTGGGTCAAGGGCGGATCGCTAGCCGCAAGTTTCGTCGAAAGAACTTACAGCACCAACGTTTGTTGGGTCAATTTTTGATCCGGTAACCCCGTACACGCCCTCGCCATTTACAGGAATAATAACCGAGTTATGCGGCGATAGCTATTTTTCCGGTATGTCATCCGAGGGAACGAAGTAACTTGTGAACTATGGTATCGTCATGGCGATTTTAGGATCTTTATTCTTCTCATCGGTAGCTTCCGTATTCTCGTAGGTAATTCTATCATTCCTCGTAGGCTAATTTTATATATGGGATCAGATGACTTAAGTATGTAGTCCATATTCAGTTTATGAGAGTGAGATAACTTTCACCCTTGAATTCTTTTTCACCTCCACTAGTCCACGCGTTTGCCATCAACCGAGGTATTTGATCTACTTATTCTTGAATCATCCTCCACGTGTATATGATATATGGTTATAGTTATATGGAATCACAATTTGCATGGACTTCGTATAACCAAAATGCATGGATTAATTTCTTGCTACAAATTGATGAGGTCATAAGGCCATAGTATCTGGAGGGTATTTGAATGAAGCATCCAATACGCGCACAACAAAAGCTAGGTCTTGGATCTGGTTGGCTCGCATGCGTATTGAAGCGACTCCATCATTGTAGTTTCTTTCTGGTTCATGTGCCTGACAAATCGTCAAAGTAGTTTGGAAACCTACTAATGCGGCGTGTCTAGTTCGGTTCAAGACATTATAATGGATAGCCGTTGAAAATCGACACCAGTCGCCTTTTCGTGTAAACAGATCCAATAATGACTTCTTTGTGATGCGTTTCGTTTCATCATACTCGCTTGCATCGTCAAAAAAGTTTTTATCGCCATATATATAGTCGCTCGTGTGCAGATATCCCTTTATAGATTAGTGCCTACGTTGAATTTATTATCATGCAATTTGTGACAACTCGTAATTAATTAACATCGGGTTAGTCTTAATCTTAATTAGACAGTCATTAGACGTGGAAATTATTAGACTTTTGGACTTTTGACTTAGTCAAATTAGATGTATCTTGATGACGTAGACTATTAGCTATCTAGACGAATGCCGAGTCTTAAATATAACTTTAAATTAATATTTAAAGGTTATGTCTTGTACAAAATAATTAGACTGTCTAGACTTAATTTTATAAGGTTCACTTTGACGAAACTTTATTGACTTGTCTTAATTTAAATAACACGAGGGAAAATACCTTTACTTTAAATTATAACCTTTTGGTCATACGGTATTTAATCGTAAGCATTTTACCAAATTAAGGGTACCAAAATATCTCAAAATAGGCCGGCCCCTTTTCTTTGTGGCTGGAAATTAAACAACCAACTCCCTCCCCCCTTTTTCTTCTTTGTCTACATCGACACACACAAGACACACAACACACTCCCAAAAATCAACCTATTTGACATAGATAGAAATTTAAAGGAAATCAAGGAAAAACACTTTCAAATTGTTCTAATAATAATAATCTTCTTGAAATCATCATCATCTTCATCATCTTGTTCATTGCTTCAAGAACCCTAAATTGGTAAGAAAACTATATTTTTCTTTAAACTTTGATTTGTTTAAATATAATCTTATGGGTTAGTTTCAATTACTTTGATTGAATTAGATAGCCTTGGAAATGAAAAGAGTTGTTGAAAATATTGTTAGATTGATTTTTATTGGAAATTAGTCTTTGAAATCAAAAGAGTTGGAATTGTGAAATGGTTAGTGAAATGGATAGTTGTTCAGGTTTTTGAGACATGTTTATAGTCATTGAAATGGAAAGGGTTGATTAGAAAACGATTTGGTTTACGGAAAATGGTCGAAAACAAGGTTTTCACTCGGCCAGACTTAACTCGCGCCGCGAGGTACCTTACTCGCACCGCGAGGTGTGTTAAATTCGAACAGCACCTGCACTTTTAAATGAAACTCGCGTCGCGAACCTTCAGACTCGCGCCGCGAGATAGTGCCCAGTCCAGATCGCGCCACGAGCCCTCCAGGTCGCGCCGCGAGATCTGGGTCTGTTTGGCGATTTCAGTTTTGACATCTTGGACACTCGAACTTCGTTTATACGAATTGGTACTTTAGACTACCTTATAATGACAATGTCAATGACATTAGTAACTTGAGTCAAATATAATGAACATTAAATCACATTCTTGGTCGTGGCATTCTAGGGTTGATAGCTAAGTAGTTGTAAGTAGGATACTTGTCGTCGTGAGATTTGATCCTCACCATTGGTACTCATATCCTAGGTTTTGGATAGACGTGGAGACTAGACTGCTCATATTCTCAAGTTACTCGCCCTTTTAGCTCGTTGATCGCTAAGGTGAGTTTATGGCGCCCTTTTCCTTTTACTTTGGGCCTGAAAAGCATGTACTGTATACACGAGTACTTTATAAATGATTTGTCTTTGTCTATGCCATGAGATTTGGTAAATGAAATCATTTGTCTTATAATTGCCATGTTGACGGCTGTCTGAAAATGTGTATACATGTCTTATGAAATTTTGATCTATATGTCTTGACTTGCCATGTTGTCGGCTGACTAAATTGTTCTTTGTGTTTGACGAACTAAAATGTTCCCCCTTATGTAGTTATTACCATTATGAGATCCTAATGGTTGTCTTGTCAGACTTAGTTCTTGACTGTCATTGTTCTGGTCCGCACCCCATTGTAGACGGGAGACCTGTGCGAGGTATACTGGTCCGCACCCCATTGTAGACGGGAGACCTGTGCGAGGTATACTGGTCCGCACCCCATTTTAGACGGGAGACCTGTGCGAGGTATATTGGTCCGCACCCCACTTTTAGACGGGAAATCATGTGCGAGGCATATTGGTTATATTGTCGGATATTGATCCCGGCTGTCTATAAAATGTCTTGTCTCATATAATCACATGTCATTGTGTTCTCACAATGACGACAAAACTATTGTCAACATACCGTAGGTGTGGTGGGTACGCCGATGGTACACCCTATATATAAACACTGAAGGTATATTGGAAGTAGAAACCCAAGCATTTTAGTCTTATTGTCGGGTATTGATCTTAGCTGTCTTGTTTTATTATTGCCGGACTTTGCTCCCGGCTGTCCTGCCTTAAATAACTACATGTCATTATGTGCTCCCAATGACGACTGGACTTTTAGTCAAACACACTGTAAACTCACCAACTATTTCGATAGTTGATCCTCTCAAATTTCATGCTTTTCAGGTGACCAACAGTAAGTCTTGGAATCGTATTTGGCATTATAGGGCCATTCTTTTGACTTGGACGTACAATTAGCACCAGACATTTGAGGACTCTCATGTTTTAGCTTTAATTGTATTAGACTGTCCAATTTATTGAACTCGTATTCAGTGGGCCCAGTTCTAAATGAGGATGACTTGTATCCGTATTTTGGGGTCCACATTTGAACGATTGTACTTGTATTGAACATGTATTGGCATTAATGGATGTAATCTCTATTTACCTTCTGATTAGTACGCAATTATTTGTTAACCCTGTATTTCCGCTACAACGGGGTGTGACAAAAATTGGTATCAGAGACAAGGTTATAGTTAATACAGAGTTTTTCCGCTGGAAAAACTCAATCTATAGCCATTGTCGTTTCAAAAGGGAATCTAAGTCTATTAAGGTTTAGGATACTTATTTCAAGAGTTATATTATTTGTCTATAATTAGACCTAACCTGATCAACTACGTCCCGATTATGTAAAATAATATAAGGCTCGAAATAAATATCTTAGATTTTGTATATACGTTATAGTTTGGATTATACTCACAACATACTGTAGATGTGGTGGGAAGGCTGCGGGTGACCCTATATATAAGCATTGAAGGTATGTTAGGAGTAGAAACCCAAATCGTATGTGTATACATTGGACTTATATACGTGATAGTTTGGATTATATTAACAATATACTGTAAATGTGGTGGGAAGGCTGCGGGTGACCCTATATATAAGCATTGAAGGTATATTGTTAATAGAAACCCAAACCGTATGTGTATAGTCTAGACAAAGATTTCTTTTAAAACTCAGTGCGGCGTACTGTCACATCCATTTGACTTGTACTGTCTCATCCATTAGACTTATATGGATGCTTTGACTATCTTTTCGGACTCGTCATGTCGGACGGAGTTAGCTCTAATGCTGTTGTACCTGGTACACCTCCAGTTCCTTTTGTGGCAAATTCCTTTCCTCGGGTCCCTCACTCTTCTAAGAGGAACCATTTGAGGTGTCGGGCAATGAATCTCGCCCCATAAATCTGGTGTCAACATCCAGTGAATCTGGAAATGGGCATGTATCTAATCATGTTCAACCGACTCTGTCATCCGGTAGCTCCATATCAGAGGAGGACTACCGAGGGAGCTCGTCTTCCCTATGCTCCTCGAGATCCTTATGCTCCTGGTCCTTCTGCACCGGTTCAGGACAACCGTGTGTTTGGTCCTTCATTTCTTCTGGGCGATCCGTATGCTGCGGGTTCCTCCAGAGTGCCTGTTTATAACCCCAATGCTGCTAATGGGATGCCAGTTGCTGATGCAACTGATAGGTCGGAATATGCTCTCCGACAAATGTCAAGGATGAACAATTCTCTCATCCGTACAAGAGAGGCTATTGACAATCAAACCCAAGCGTTGACTGGAGCTTATCACCATGCCTCTGAGGCGATGACTGTTGCTAAGGAGGGGAAGGAGATTATTGGAACGTTGATCTGGATGTTGTCAGTCTTGGTGGTTTTGGTCGTGGCTTTGCTAATCGTCGTCCTTATCAGGATGTAATCTATAGTAGTTATGTATTGTAAGCCTAGGACTTATAACAACTCATACTTTCGTACTTGAGTTGTAGGCTATCTTTGTGGATGTAGTTCCCACATGTCTTTGGATCGTATCACTATGACTTTGTAGTCTATCTTTGTGGATATAGTTCCCACATGTCTTTGGATCGTATCACTATGACTTTGTAGTCTATCTTTGTGGATGTAGTTCCCACATGTCTTTGGATCGTATCACTCTGACTATGTAGTCTATCGTTGTGGATGTAGTTCCCACATGTTTTTGAACAGTACTCGTCAGACTATGTAAATTTTCGAACATCAATGAAATACGATCGTCTTTGTGGCTTACATACTTGTTCAAACTACGTCATATGCTCATTTAACTCTAGAAATATGATGTTCCATATTTCTTGTCTTGTCTTGTGCATGAGTTCGTACAAATCGACAAATTTTGACTTGCGTTTGTACTCTCATCTGTCTTGCAAAGCTACTTCCTATATAACTTTTCATGGAAATCTCAAAATGACATTTTTGTTCATGTCATTGACTTATGGCTCCTAAGACGCGAAGCAAAATCCAGAAAAAGACTTCAGTTAAGAAAACTGCTCAAAAGAGAGTTACTCGATCAACTCCTAGACCTAATGAAACTGAACAGGAAGAACAGCAGGGACCGGAAGTTGCTGCAGTCAATGTGAACACTGGTCCTGGATCTACCCCAATTGGGCGGAAAAATAATATGGCGGCATTTGTGACACAACAGCTATTGGCCGCTATGCCTACTTTAGTCGCTCAGATCACGGCGAGCATGAACGCCAATAATAATCATCATGCTGACAATAGTAACAATGTTGAACCTACTGCTGAACAAGTTATTCCTCGAGTTCATCTTCGAGGGAGTGACTTTAAGACCTTCACATATTGCAAGCCAAAGGAGTTCCATGGCACCGAAGGTCCTGTCGGTCTAATCAACTGGCTGGAAAGCATAGAGGCGGTGCTTCATATCAGTCGTTGTGCCGAAGAGCACAAAGTGGAATATGCTGCCACTCAATTTCAAAAGCACGCCTTGTCATGGTGGAACGAGCAGATAAGGACTCGTGGTCGAGAGCCGGCTAATAGCATACCTTGGGAAATTTTAAAAGGATGCTGATGGAAAAGTACTGTCCTCGAGAGGAAGTACAGAAAATGGAAGGCGAATTTTGGAATCATAATATGGTCGGACTAGACAACGAGAAATACACTACTCGTTTTCATGAGTTGGCAAGACTAGTTCCTCGTATGGTTTATACGGAGGAGAAATTGGTTGAAAGATACTGTTATGGCTTGTCACCTGAGATCCGAAGGTTGGTAGCCGCTTTTAATCCTTTGACTCTTCAAGCGGCAGTTAGTGCAACCAACCGGATGGTGATAGACTTGAAAAGTACCACTGGTTCTTCTGTTGGAACGTTGTGATAGGTTGTCTAGAGTTCGCGCCGATATTGGTTGTTACGAGAAGGTTGTAAGAATACCCCTTCTAAATGGCGAGACATTGATAGTGCAAGGAGACAAGTCAGGGAAGGAATTGATTTTGGTGTCGGCGATAAAAGCGAATAGATACTTACAAAAAGAATACCCTGCTTTCTTGGCACTAGTGGTTGAAAGGAAACCAGAGGGTAAAGGCATTCAAGATATTCCAGTAGTTAAAGATTTTCCGGAGGTATTTCCCGAAGATTTGACGGGACTTCCACCTCATAGACCAGTTGAGTTCAGCATAGACTTGGTCCCTGGAGCTGCACCCGTGGCCAAGGCACCCTATCGCCTTGCGCCGTCAGAAATGCAAGAATTGTCCAAACAACTTCAAGAGTTGTTAGCTAAAGGACTGATTCGTCCAAGTTCATCACCGTGGGGAGCTCCAATCCTATTTGTCAAGAAGAAAGACGGCTCCATGCGCATGTGTATTGACTATAGAGAATTGAACAAGTTGACTGTCAAGAATCGATACCCTTTACCTCGTATTGACGACTTGTTTGACCAACTGGAAGGTGCATCACACTTTTCCAAGATTGATCTCAGATCTGGGTATCATCAACTCAGAGTCCGAGAGACAGACATTCCTAAAACAGCCTTCAGAACTCGTTATGGACATTATGAGTTTTTGGTTATGCCATTTGGCTTAACCAATGCACCTGCTGTGTTCATGGACTTAATGAATAGAGTATGTCGACCATATCTAGACAAGTTTGTCATCGTGTTCATTGATGACATACTGATTTACTCGAGAACTAAAGACGAACATGAAGGTCATCTGAGGACCATTCTGCAACTGCTCAAGGATCAAGAACTATACGCAAAGTTCTCAAAAGTTGAATTCTGGATTAGGGAAGTACACTTCTTGGGTCATGTAGTGAATGCGGATGGAATCCATGTGATCCATCTAAGGTCGAGGCAATAAAGAAGTGGGAAGCCCCTAAGACTCCGACAGAAATCCGTAAATTTCTTGGACTGGCTGGCTATTACAGGAGGTTCATTGAGAATTTCTCTAAGGTTGCTCAACCTTTGACTTTGTTAACTCAGAAGACTAAGGAGTTTATTTGGCAGGATGCCCAAGAAAAGGCATTCCAGACGTTAAAAGACAGACTATGTAATGCTCCTATTCTAGCATTACCAAATGGCATTGAAAATTTCGTGGTATACTGTGACGCCTCACATCAGGGCATGGGGTGTGTACTTATGCAGGAAGGTAAGGTCATTGCTTACGCTTCTAGACAGCTCAAAATCCACGAAAAGAACTATACAACCCACGATCTCGAACTCGGAGCGGTTGTCTTTGCATTAAAAATTTGGAGACATTATTTGTATGGTACCAAGTGTACTGTATTCACGGATCACAAAAGTCTTCAGCATATCTTCGATCAGAAAATGCTAAATATGAGACAACGCTGATGGGTAGAATTACTAAGTGACTACGACTGTGAACTCAAATATCATCCCGGTAAAGCAAATGTTGTTGCTGACGCGCTAAGTCGAAAAGATAGAATTTCACTATCTGTCATAAAAAGAGCAAGTTCTTATCTTGGCTCGTCATTAAGGGATAGAGTTTTAGACGATCAAAACGAGGCCCTACAGCCAGGGCGTATCGAGAAAGAAGCATTGTGGAATGCTGAACGTTTATTTGAATTGGATGGCGATGGGATCCGACATGTTAAGGGCAGAGTGTGGATTCCCAAGTATAATGGACTTAGAGAACTCTTAATGAACGAGAGTCATCGATCTAAGTATTCAATCCATCCTGGCGTTGACAAAATGTACCATGGACTAAAGGACTTTTATTGGTGGCCTGGTATGAAAAGAGATATCGCCACGTATGTCTCAAAGTGTCTAAATTGTTCAATGGTCAAGGCGGAGCACCAAAAGCCTTCTGGGCTGCTCCAACAACCCCAAATTCCTGACTGGAAATGGGAAGAGATTACTATGGACTTTATTACTAAGCTGCCTCGAACCCTGAAGGGATATGATACTATTTGGGTCATTGTCGATCGATTAACGAAGTCTGCTCATTTCATTCCAATACGGGAGAATTGGAAGATAAGGAAATTGTCTCAGTTATATATTGAAAAGATCGTATCACTTCATGGCGTTCCTTTGTCTATTATCTCTGATCGAGATGGTCGTTTCACTTCACAGTCATGGAGACATTTTCAGGAAGCCCTAGGCACTCAATTGAATCTGAGTACGGCTTACCATCCACAGACTGACGGACAAAGTGAACGTACCATCCAGACTTTAGAAGACATGCTTCGGGCATGTGTCATTGACTTCAAGGGTAGTTGGGATACCTTTTTGCCGTTAGCTGAATTTTCATATAATAACAGCTATCACACTAGCATCAAATGTGCTCCTTATGAGGCTTTGTATGGACGGAAATGTAGATCTCATGTCTGTTGGCTTGATGCTGGCGAACGTCGTTTGTACAAATATGGACTAGTTCAGAAGACTACTGATCAAATTGTTGAAATTAGGGCACGGCTGAAGGCGGCTCAAGATCGCCAAAAGAGCTATGCTGACCGTAGACGAAAACCACTTGAGTTTCAAGTGGGAGACAAAGTCATGTTGAAAGTGTCGCCTTGGAAAGGCACTGCACGTTTTGGCGTGCGAGGAAAACTTAGTCCTCGTTATATCGGACCATTCGAAATTGTTCAAAGAATTGGTTCCGTGGCTTATAAGCTCGATTTACCCAAAGAGCTAGAACACTTTCATCACACGTTTCATGTTTCAAATCTTAAGAAATGCCTGACTGATGAAACATTAGTCGTACCTGTCGAAGAACTGCAAGTGAACGACTCTCTTCAATTCGTCGAGGAACCTGTTGAAATTCTAGACCAACAGCTCAAACAACTTAGACGAAGTCGTATCAAATTGGTCAAAGTTCATTGGAACTCAAAACACGGACCCGACTCGACTTGGGAACGTGAAGACTATATGAGGGATAACTATCCTCATCTTTTTACTGAGCAAGACTTGATTTCGGGACGAAATCCTTAGAAGTCGGGGATGCTGTGACAACTCGTAATTAATTAACATCGGGTTAGTCTTAATCTCAATTAGACAGTCATTAGACGTGGAAATTATTAGACTTTTGGACTTTTGACTTAGTCAAATTAGACGTATCTTGATGACGTAGACTATTAGCTATCTAGACGAATGTCGAGTCTTAAATATAACTTTAAATTAATATTTAAAGGTTATGTCTTGTACAAAATAATTAGACTGTCTAGACTTAATTTTATAAGGTTCACTTTGACGAAACTTTATTGACTTGTCTTAATTTAAATAACACGAGGGAAAATACCTTTACTTTAAATTATAACCTTTTGGTCATACGGTATTTAATCGTAAGCATTTTACCAAATTAAGGGTATTAAATATAAAAATAGGCCACATGGGCCGGTTCTTGGTTGTGGCAGGGAGGGAAACAACAAAACAAAACCCCCTCCTTTCTTCTTTTTCTTCTTTAGGTCGACACACCACACACACAAAACACACACACAAAAATTCAATCAATTTGACAAGATAGAAATTTAAAGGAAATCAAGGAAAAACACTTTCAAATTGTTCTAATAATAATAATCTTCTTGAAATCATCATCATCTTCATCATCTTGTTCATTGCTTCAAGAACCCTAAATTGGTAAGAAAACTATATTTTTCTTTAAACTTTGATTTGTTTAAATATAATCTTATGGGTTAGTTTCAATTACTTTGATTGAATTAGATAGCCTTGGAAATGAAAAGAGTTGTTGAAAATATTGTTAGATTGATTTTTATTGGAAATTAGTCTTTGAAATCAAAAGAGTTGGAATTGTGAAATGGTTAGCGAAATGGATAGTTGTTCAGGTTTTTGAGACATGTTTATAGTCATTGAAATGGAAAGGGTTGATTAGAAAACGATTTGGTTTACGGAAAATGGTCGAAAACAAGGTTTTCACTCGGCCAGACTTAACTCGCGCCGCGAGGTACCTTACTCGCACCGCGAGGTGTGTTAAATTCGAACAGCACCTGCACTTTTAAATGAAACTCGCGTCGCGAACCTTCAGACTCGCGCCGCGAGATAGTGCCCAGTCAGACTCGCGCCGCGAGATAGTGCCCAGTCCAGATCGCGCCACGAGCCCTCCAGGTCGCGCCGCGAGATCTGGGTCTGTTTGGCGATTTCAGTTTTGACATCTTGGACACTCGAACTTCGTTTATACGAATTGGTACTTTAGACTACCTTATAATGACAATGTCAATGACATTAGTAACTTGAGTCAAATATAATGAACATTAAATCACATTCTTGGTCGTGGCATTCTAGGGTTGATAGCTAAGTAGTTGTACGTAGGATACTTGTCGTCGTGAGATTTGATCCTCACCATTGGTACTCATATCCTAGGTTTTGGATAGACGTGGAGACTAGACTGCTCATATTCTCAAGTTACTCGCCCTTTTAGCTCGTTGATCGCTAAGGTGAGTTTATGGCGCCCTTTTCCTTTTACTTTGGGCCTGAAAAGCATGTACTGTATACACGAGTACTTTATAAATGATTTGTCTTTGTCTATGCCATGAGATTTGGTAAATGAAATCATTTGTCTTATAATAGCCATGTTGACGGCTGTCTGAAAATGTGTATACATGTCTTATGAAATTTTGATCTATATGTCTTGACTTGCCATGTTGTCGGCTGACTAAATTGTTCTTTGTGTTTGACGAACTAAAATGTTCCCCCTTATGTAGTTATTACCATTATGAGATCCTAATGGTTGTCTTGTCAGACTTAGTTCTTGACTGTCATTGTTCTGGTCCGCACCCCATTGTAGACGGGAGACCTGTGCGAGGTATTCTGGTCCGCACCCCATTGTAGACGGGAGACCTGTGCGAGGTATTCTGGTCCGCACCCCATTTTAGACGGGAGACCTGTGCGAGGTATATTGGTCCGCACCCCACTTTTAGACGGGAAATCCTGTGCGAGGCATATTGGTTATATTGTCGGATATTGATCCCGGCTGTCTATAAAATGTCTTGTCTCATATAATCACATGTCATTGTGTTCTCACAATGACGACAAAACTATTGTCAACATACCGTAGGTGTGGTGGGTACGCCGATGGTACACCCTATATATAAACACTGAAGGTATATTGGAAGTAGAAACCCAAGCATTTTAGTCTTATTGTCGGGTATTGATCTTAGCTGTCTTGTTTTATTATTGCCGGACTTTGCTCCCGACTGTCTTGTCTTAATAACTACATGTCATTTTGTGCTCCCAATGACGACTGGTCTTTTAGTCAAACACACTGTAAACTCACCAACTATTTCGATAGTTGATCCTCTCAAATTTCATGCTTTTCAGGTGACCAACAGTAAGTCTTGGAATCGTATTTGGCATTATAGGGCCATTCTTTTGACTTGGACGTACAATTAGCACCAGACATTTGAGGACTCTCATGTTTTTAGCTTTAATTGTATTAGACTGTCCAGTTTATTGAACTCGTATTCAGTGGGCCCAGTTCCAAATGAGGATGACTTGTATCCGTATTTTGGGGTCCACATTTGAACGATTGTACTTGTATTGAACATGTATTGGCATTAATGGATGTAATCTCTATTTACCTTCTGATTAGTACGCAATTATTTGTTAACCCTGTATTTCCGCTACAACGGGGTGTGACAATTCATACATATTGCATGTATATAATTCATGGCAACAATCGTTGTTCCAAATTCCCAAGCTATATCATAAAAAGGAGCGGGTGACCTGTAGAATTTGGTGATGCTCAGTCGCCTGGTTGATGTGATGGGGATGACACTTCGCCCAAAGTCGATTGATGTTTTCGAGTTTTTGTCATTTTTCTTGATCCTCTGCAAGCTTGTACATTGTGTCCATGTCTTTAGCAGGTTTGTCAAGCGAGGATTTCGTCCCTGATGTGGCTATAGGTCACAGCGGCGCCATGGTGATTCCTTTATTATTATTATTATTATTTTGTGAACTTTCATGGACCAAGGCTTTTGGTGCTTGAGACATGGTCTTTATTTGCACTCTTTCTAGCCTTTTTTGGGAATTTATTCATCTTCATGGCGGCTGTTGTTGCGGCTTCTTGGTGGTGGCTAGTGATGGCGGTTTGTAGTTGACGGTGACCAAAAATCGGTTTTCGCCATCTTTTTCACTTTTCTTCGTCTTCAAATATTTCTTTTCTTCATTATTTGTTGGTCTTCCACAATCTATTGCTGCGATATGAAGCATCTTGTTGATTGCTGGTTGCTGGTCCAGCGGCGACGGCTCGAAGTGATTCGGAGTTTTTCGCTTGTTCGCCTCACCTCTTTTTTTGCTAGGATTTTAAGGATCCATTTATTTAATCATTGATGTGGATCGCGAGATGGTCCACGAGATAAGCCATCATTAACTGCTTGTGTACGTCCTAAACTTTCGTCGCTTCACCGATCTTCTTTTCGAGAACCAGCTTTATGAGCGTTCTTCTTTTTTTTTGTTCATGGTGTTTTGCAGCTGTGGTTTTGAGGACGTTTTTTTTTTTTTTAATGTTGTTGTAGATTAGGGGATGTAATTGAATTCGGCACGTGGACTCAAGGCATATAGGTGAAGGTTTGGAATTGATTTTGAATTGTGGAGCCGCATGAATTTAACTAGCTTTTATGCAGAATCAATTTTTGTTTTTGATGTTGGGTTTTTATGAGATCTGGTGGTTGATTTCGTGAGATTTGACAAATTTATGTCAATAATTTGTGATCTGGGGTGGGGTTTATATTATGTGGAAAAGTCGCTTAAAAGCGACAGGATTGGTGAACATTGAATCCAGGTGGGGAACAAAGAATAACAATTGGTGTTTAATTCTTTTTTTTTTGGAAAAAGGTTGAATGATTATGTGATTAAGAACGGCTGGAGATCTAAACCAGTAGAAGAGATGGGGACGCGTAGTGTATGTCCCACGGATGGCGCCAATTTGTTTGATCCAAAGATCGCATGAACCTTCGATCGGGAACAAGGAGGGGTTTTGACCGATTTATTGGCGATTCCCTACCGGTGTAAAGCTTTGAGAAGCTTAACGCCACTATATCGAGGTGTTTGTGTTGGCGGTGGAGGATTCTCCATAGAAGAGAAGCCGGCCACCTTAAGTGTTTGGGAGAATGAGGCTTTGTATCTCGGGGGTGGAAAGAACTTGCCTTCATTCATGGGGGAGACCTCTATTTATAAGAGGAGCTTATCTTGGGGGATAAGCTAGGGTTTTAGGGTTTTTAGGGGGATACCCTAGTTATTAGGAAGAGATTTGGGTAAATCCCTTTTCTTTAGGAGGAAGAAATAAGAGATTTCCTCCATATTTGGCGGAGCTCCGTTCTGACGGAGGTGAGCTCCGTTCTGACGGAGGTGAGCTCCGTATGACGAGGTGAGCTCCGTTCTGACGGAGGTGAGCTCCGTTCTGACGGAGGTGAGCTCCGTTATGACGAAGGTGAGCTCCGTATTTCTGGCAGAAAACATCCTTAAGCAGCCTCCGTAATAGCAGATTTACATACGGAGGTAGGGCTCCGTATAGGGTATATCATCATTTTCCAAGATTGCCCAACCTTTGACCTTGTTGACTCAACGGGAAAGAAGGTTTGATTGGGGCGAAAAGCAAGAACAAGCATTCCAATTGTTGAAAGACAAGTTGTGTGATGCACTCATTTTAAGCTTGCCCGATGGAGCTGATGATTTTGTTGTTTATTGTGATGCGTCCGGGCAAGGATTGGGTTGTGTCTTAATGCAACGAGGTAAGGTGATTGCTTATGCATCTAGACAATTGAAGGTGCATGAGAAGAATTACCCGACGCATGACTTGGAGTTGGGAGCGGTTGTGTTTGCCTTGAAATGTTGGAGGCATTACTTGTATGGCACCAAGAGTGTGATCTATACCGATCATAAAAGCCTTCAACACATTTTCGACCAAAGTGAATTGAATATGAGGCAACGAAGATGGCTTGAACTTTTTAGTGATTATGATTGTGTTATCCGGTATCACCCGGGTAAAGCAAATGTTGTAGCCGATGCTTTGAGCCGAAAAGAACGTATAAAGCCAAGACGAATTAGAGCCATGAGCCTTACCGTGCAAAGGAGTGTCCGTGACTCCATCATTGAAGCACAAAGGTTGGCAACTAGGTCGGAAAACTTCATCAATGAAGCTTTACATGGCTTAGAAGAACAATTTGATAGGAAAGACGATGATGGGTTGTATTTTGTTGAACGATTGTGGATCCCCGTTTTTGGTGGGCTTCGGGTGAAGTTGATGAATGAAGCTCACAAGTCGGCCTACTCGGTTCACCCGGGTTCCGACAAGATGTATTTTGACTTGAGAGACTTGTATTGGTGGCCGGGAATGAAGAAGGACATTGCTAGATACGTTAGTGAATGCATCACTTGTTTACAAGTAAAAGCCGGCCACAAGTGTAACACCCATCATTTAAAAATACGGATTTCCAAAAATTTTCGCCTAACGGCGTCAAAGAAAGCGGAACAAATGTTTAAAAGTCCAAACCAATAAATTCAGTTTGGTTTATTCATTAAATGGTGTTACTTGCCATATCATTGAAACAAGTCTAAATGGAAATCCATCGGTTGCCCAACATAAAACAACCGATCACAAGTCTTAACAATTCATAAAAAACATGACATAGTTCAAAGGTCTAAAGGAGCAGCCACTATGGGTAAACTATGATCATCCTCAAGCAATCTACCCATGCCTCGCTCTTTATTCATCAATCCTCAACGCTTGCTAAACCTGAGGGAACAACATATTTCAAGAAACAAGTGTTAGCTAACGAATTAGCTAAGTAAGATAACACATCATTAATAAAACATTTGTCCATTTAAAACTTTATAGAAAAGTCATTGAGATCGTTAAGGCACATATCATCAATCATATCATCTCACATACATATCATAGCATCAACATCTTTCATATTAGGATGAACCACCCTAAAAGTGCCTAGTCATCTTTCATATCTTTTTCACATATCATCATTGCAATTGTGACATAAGTCACACACATCATATAACATATACATCTCATTACGTGTGACATAAGTCACACACATCATATAACATATACATCTCATTACGTGTGACATAAGTCACACCCGACTAGATGGACAAACCTTACGGCAGTACATCAATGTCGTTAAGGAATGGCAAGCCAATCCCGGAGTAGTCCGCATGTTCAAAGACATTGGTGGTTAATCACGCCACCCGGAGATACTCATACCACTTAATTATGTTGCAAGGAGCCACCCGAGCAACCACATATACGCACCCGCCGGGCAAGGGCAAGTACGGGTTAAGCTTAACACTTTCACATCATTTACGAGCTCGATTTACATCACATATAGTTTAGGTGTCCACATTACCTAAACATCATCACATATTCATCTTTTACGTTTGGGCCCTTAAATGTGCACGTGTCATGGCAACTTAATAAGTCTAGTGAACTAGATGAACAAGCCATGTAATCATGCACATTTCACATACCATCAACATATATCACATTTCAATTCATCTCAAGACATTACATAGCATTTCATAGCATATCATTACATCTCGTATCATTGCATAACATTTCATAGCGTATCATTACATTTCATATCATAGGGACTGCATTTCAGGCCTCAATAGTCATGTACATAGCCCATATCACCTCTCGTGTAACCCCGAATACCCATAAGCAATCAAGATAACATTTGAGAAGTTATTATATGAAAACTATGTTTTTGTTGAACCCTCAGCGTGTCAAAGTAGTGTATCTTACCTCGTGACGAATACAACGAGCAATACGCAAGGTTAACTTGACTTGTGTGTGTTTCCATCTAACAATAGCATCATACAACCAATAGGTAACATAAACGTGGCTTCAAAAGACCTCTCTAAGTTCCCTATATCATAAGGTAACCTAAACATAAGGTCTATGGGTCAAACGAGCATGAAAACAAGCCATGTAATCATGCACATTTCACATACCATCAACATATATCACATTTCAATTCATCTCAAGACATTACATAGCATTTCATAGCATATCATTACATCTCGTATCATTGCATAACATTTCATAGCGTATCATTACATTTCATATCATAGGGACTGCATTTCAGGCCTCAATAGTCATGTACATAGCCCATATCACCTCTCGTGTAACCCCGAATACCCATAAGCAATCAAGATAACATTTGAGAAGTTATTATATGAAAACTATGTTTTTGTTGAACCCTCAGCGTGTCAAAGTAGTGTATCTTACCTCGTGACGAATACAACGAGCAATACGCAAGGTTAACTTGACTTGTGTGTGTTTCCATCTAACAATAGCATCATACAACCAATAGGTAACATAAACGTGGCTTCAAAAGACCTCTCTAAGTTCCCTATATCATAAGGTAACCTAACATAAGGTCTATGGGTCAAACGAGCATGAAAACAAGCCTATACGACTGCCCGACCTGAATATGCACCGCATGGATCTTCCATGCGCCGCATAAACTTGAACAGAAACACCCAGACCAATCTGTGCGCCGCACAGAATTCCTGTGCGCCGCACAGCGGGGCTCAATCAGCAACTTTGATTTTTGAACATCTTTAAACGATTCCCATTCGATCTCAAACCCTTACCCCGACCTGGAGACATCAAATTGACCTCTTTTAAGACACAATTGATGACTTCAAACCATCAATTGATTCCTTGATCCATTACAAACATAAATCACTTGATTGATCACCCGAACGACATAAGATCCGTAACTGTTTTGCAATTAAATCATACCCAACCCTTCTTGGCCAGGAACAAATGAACAAACCTAATGAAAAGACTCATCAATTGATCAAGAAATCTTGCTTTACCTGTAGGAAGGATTAATGGGTCGAAAACTATAAGAAATCACCATCGAATTGCTCCCGAATCACACAAATCTTGGGGAGAGGCTCTAGGGTTCTTGAGGGAGAATTGTTTTGTGATTACAATCTGATTATGGGGCTTATGGGACGTGATATGACCCTAAATCAGCTGGGCCATCTTTCTAAAACTTAACATTTAGGCCCTTGGACTTTCTTACAATTCGTTTCGTCACCTAATTGCTCGTTTTACACATACGGGAACTCTTAACGACTCACCAATCCTATCGGAAACACTTTTTAACTTTATTCATTATCATTCCTCGATATTTTCATTACTTGGACATATTTAATGAAATTAATCATTAACACGTAGGCACGTTAATCATATATAATGACCGTAGTCATTATCACATAGACATATTTATCATTAAGACGTATAAATCCAACGGAAGGCAAACGTTGACTAACGACATGGTCAATGGTCGACATAAAAATGTTTGGGATGTTACAACAAGAAACCACCCGGTTTACTAGTTCAACCGGTAACACCGGAGTGGAAATGGGAACGAATCGCCATGGACTTCATCACGAAGTTACCAAGAACGAGTAGTGGTCGGGACACCATTTGGGTGATAATTGACCGGTTGACTAAGTCGGCTCACTTCTTAGCCATCCGGAGGACGACAAATTTGACACCATGGCACGTTTGTACATCAAAGAAGTAGTATCCAAACATGGAGTGCCGATTTCCATCATAACCGATCGGGATACCCGATTTACTTCAAAGTTTTGGAAGGCGTTCCAAAAAGCAATGGGTACTCAACTTGACATGAGTACGGCGTTCCATCCTCAAACCGACGGTCAAAGTGAAAGAACGATCCAAACGCTTGAAGACATGTTAAGGGCTTGTGCCATCGAGTTTGGTGGCAATTGGGATGTGCATTTACCGTTGGTCGAATTCTCCTATAACAATAGCTATCGTGCTAGTATTCAAATGGCGCCGTTTAGAGCTTTATATGGGAGAATATGTAGGTCACCGTTAGCTTGGGCGGAGATTGGTGAAAGCCAACTCATTGGAGCCGAGATTGTTATTGAGACAACCAAAGTGATCTCACAAATTAAAGAGAAATTGAGAGTGGCCCGTGAAAGACAATTGAAGTATGCAAACGTGAGGCGACGACCACTCGAATTTGAGGTGGGTGATTATGTGTTGCTCAAAGTATCCCCGTGGAAAGGCGTGGTCTGGTTTGTGAAATGTGGCAAGTTGGGCCCGAGGTATATTGGCCCATTTAAAATCCTTGAACGAATTAGCCCAGTAGCGTATCGCTTGGAACTTCCTCAAAGTTTGAGTGGAGTTCATAATGTTTTCCATATTTGTAATCTCCGGAAGTGTTTGGCCGATCCAACACTTCATGTGCCTCTTGAAGAAAATCGTGTCGATAAAACGTTGAAATTCGTAGAAGAGCCGGTAGAAATCTTAGACCGGCAAACTAAAAAGCTTAAGAACACTCGGTATACGATTGTTAAGGTGAGATGGCAAGCTAGACGTGGACCCGAATTTACTTGGGAACGTGAAGACTCTATGAAAGCCAAGTATCCCCACTTATTCGACGAGTCTAGTTAGATTTAAATTTCGGGACGAAATTCCTTTAACGGGGGAATGATGTAACATTCGTGATTTTTAGGCTTGTAATTAACGTGATTAGACGTGCTTAAAAATAATATAATTTCACGATTTAGTGAAACCTTATCGGATTTGACCCGATGACTTGACGAATGACTTGATTTAATTCATTCTTGAATAATGATATGTTGAGTATTATTTGACGATTTTATGTTACGTGTAATACTAGTCGCATTTACATTGACGTGTTAATCGAATTCGTGACGAAAGATGACGTTTAATTTAACTAGAATTGTAATCGGGTGATCCATGGGTCGACCCATGACCCATGAACCACCACATTTGACCCAACCCTATCCAAACCACCCAATCCCACCCTTCCACCCTTATCCATTCATTTCATCTTCTTTCTTTCTCTCACTAAAATTGAATGCAAGACTTCTCTTCACTCTCTCACTAAATTCTTACCCTCATTAAATGTTGTTTAAGTTGGATTGGTATTAAATTCATCATCATGATCATCACCTAATCATCATATCAAAAATTTGGACTTAAAAGTGCAAGGAATCACTATATTTGACTCATTTTCGGATTTAAGCTTTTGGTGAGAGTTTCGGTAAGTTAAACTCAATCAAATTTATCATTTCTTGTCGTTGCCTATGTATCTTGGTCAAATTAAAACGAAATTGGGTCGGTTTTGGGTTCAAGAACAACATAGGGTCAAAATTAGGGTTTTAAGCACCAAATTAAGTCAAATACGAATTTGAGTTTAATTTTCAAGTTATGGAATGAAATTGAGAGTAGGGTTAGAGTCATTCATGTTAATTATGCCTAATATTACTCAAAACATGTCTTGGGATTCCTTAAACTGAAATCTAAGTCGAATTAGGGTTTGTTTAATTAAAATGGGTCATGAACAATTTTCTTGATCATTAAATCTGCTATGGATCGAAGTTTGGAAGGTGGGTATTGTTGTTTATGTTTAATCATGGATGTTTAAGTATGAAAAGGTGTTTGAAAGGTCCCTAAAACGAGTTCAAGGTCAAATGGGTGTTTGTGTGTGTTTTGGTGGGTGTTCTTCATCATGTGGCTGCCCAGATTTTCTGACCCCCCTGCACCACCGTCTGCTACGGCAGTAATGGCGTCCCAGACGCCACCCTTTTCCCTCCAGCGTCTCCTACGGTCAATGGACCGTCCGAGATGGTGCCCTGCAACTCGCAAATAAGCTTTACGCCCAAACCTTCTGATTTACGCCATACGACACGCCAAAAACCCTTTTTCCCTGCCACCGTCTCTTACGGTGGATCCCACCGTCCCAGACGCCAACCCATGGCTGGCCTACCGTCTGTTACGCCGTTGGGACCGTCTGTTACGCCGGCTGAAATTAAACCACCGTCTGAGACGCCAAGTTGGCCGTCTCTTACGGTGCTCTACAAAAATGGTTTCCCTCCTTTTTCTAATTTAAAGCCCATCTTCTTAGGGCCGAGCTGGGCTTTTTCGTTGGGCCTTTTTCTCGACTCACTTGGTCACGTATTAGTGTCATAGTAATCGTTCAAAGTCGAGATTTACAAACCCAAGTTTAATTAAAGACGAATGAAAGTGAACCAATTTATAAACGAATATGTATATGTATATATATAAATATATACATATAATAATAATGAATAAGTAAGATTATATGTGAATATGTACATATACATACATATGTATATTAATACGCTTGTCGTATAAACAAAATGATAGGTCGTGATCATTGAGGATTTCGGAACATTCTTAGCTCGTCAAATACTCATAATTCAATTATAACTTGACGATACAAGGCAAAGGTGAGTTTTGTAGCCCCTACGTTTACTTTATTTGGGGTGGAAAGTGTACTTGTTCGTTTAAACGTTTGTCGGTCGATACAATTGATTATGATATGAAATGAGACGTTAGTTATCTAATTGTTTGCTTGTGATACGTGTATTTGGACGTTTATATGTGACGAAAGACGTTATATTATGTTATATAAGGACGTTTATTATATAATATGTAAGACGTGGACGGTGGATTGACGAATCCACACCCGGTATGATCATTGCCACATTATGACGATATTTTATTAAAACGTATATTATATATTATGTAAGACGTGGACGGTGGATTGACGAATCCACACCCGGCATGATCATAACCGTGGATACGGGTTGTTTAACCTGCGTATGGACGATATTATATATATGGACGATTATTGGACGTTGACGTTGACTCGTATTGATTTGTGATAACGTGAGACCTTTTAGGGTTTCCTTGGACGTGATTAGGTATTCTAATCCTCGTATATCGTTAACGGTTGATATCCCGACACTTGATTTTCATTACTTAAACCTACGAACTCACAAACTTTATGTTGACACGTTTTAGTACACTTTTCAGGTGAACAGGTTAATCAAAGACGTATTGGATGATTTATTGCTTGATTGTGCTAGGATTGGACTTGGACTTCATGGATCCGTGATTCATAATTCCCGATTATGGGTTATGCTTAGGATCATTTACCATCTTTTGAACTATTCTTTTGTGAACGTTTGATGGGCGTGCTCCTTATGCATTTTTGTATGATTCCGGTACTTGTAATTGATTGAATTGTATGGATTGTCCAATCCTTTTAATGCATTTAGACTTGTCTCTACTTAACGTCTGTTGTGCTTAGTATGTTACGCCGTTGGGATCGTCTGTTACGCCGTTGGGATCGTCTGTTACGCCGTTGGGATCGTCTGTTACGCCGTTGGGATCGTCTGTTACGCCGTTGGGATCGTCTGTTACGCCGTTGGGATCGTCTGTTACGCCGTTGGGATCGTCTGTTACGCCGTTGGGATCGTCTGTTACGCCGTTGGGATCGTCTGTTACGCCGTTGGGATCGTCTGTTACGCCGTTGGGATCGTCTGTTACGCCGTTGGGATCGTCTGTTACGCCGTTGGGATCGTCTGTTACGCCGTTGGGATCGTCTGTTACGCCGTTGGGATCGTCTGTTACGCCGTTGGGATCGTCTGTTACGCCGTTGGGATCGTCTGTTACGCCGTTGGGATCGTCTGTTACGCCGTTGGGATCGTCTGTTACGCCGTTGGGATCGTCTGTTACGCCGTTGGGATCGTCTGTTACGCCGTTGGGATCGTCTGTTACGCCGTTGGGATCGTCTGTTACGCCGTTGGGATCGTCTGTTACGCCGTTGGGATCGTCTGTTACGCCGTTGGGATCGTCTGTTACGCCGTTGGGATCGTCTGTTACGCCGTTGGGATCGTCTGTTACGCCGTTGGGATCGTCTGTTACGCCGTTGGGATCGTCTGTTACGCCGTTGGGATCGTCTGTTACGCCGTTGGGATCGTCTGTTACGCCGTTGGGATCGTCTGTTACGCCGTTGGGATCGTCTGTTACGCCGTTGGGATCGTCTGTTACGCCGTTGGGATCGTCTGTTACGCCGTTGGGATCGTCTGTTACGCCGTTGGGATCGTCTGTTACGCCGTTGGGATCGTCTGTTACGCCGTTGGGATCGTCTGTTACGCCGTTGGGATCGTCTGTTACGCCGTTGGGATCGTCTGTTACGCCGTTGGGATCGTCTGTTACGCCGTTGGGATCGTCTGTTACGCCGTTGGGATCGTCTGTTACGCCGTTGGGATCGTCTGTTACGCCGTTGGGATCGTCTGTTACGCCGTTGGGATCGTCTGTTACGCCGTTGGGATCGTCTGTTACGCCGTTGGGATCGTCTGTTACGCCGTTGGGATCGTCTGTTACGCCGTTGGGATCGTCTGTTACGCCGTTGGGATCGTCTGTTACGCCGTTGGGATCGTCTGTTACGCCGTTGGGATCGTCTGTTACGCCGTTGGGATCGTCTGTTACGCCGTTGGGATCGTCTGTTACGCCGTTGGGCCACCGTCTCTTACGGTGGATCCCACCGTCCCAGACGCCAACCCATGGCTGGCCTACCGTCTGTTACGCCGTTGGGACCGTCTGTTACGCCGGCTGAAATTAAACCACCGTCTGAGACGCCAAGTTGGCCGTCTCTTACGGTGCTCTACAAAAATGGTTTCCCTCCTTTTTCTAATTTAAAGCCCATCTTCTTAGGGCCGAGCTGGGCTTTTTCGTTGGGCCTTTTTCTCGACTCACTTGGTCACGTATTAGTGTCATAGTAATCGTTCAAAGTCGAGATTTACAAACCCAAGTTTAATTAAAGACGAATGAAAGTGAACCAATTTATAAACGAATATGTATATGTATATATATAAATATAATATATGTTTAGTTAGAGTTTTGGATTTACCTTAAATTTTTAGAACACATCAAAATCGGAACTTGTAAGCATAGTGGATGATGGCAAATAACCTTGTGATTTCGGATCGTAAACTCAAATTTTTGAAGTCTTCATGTTAATAACTTATTATAATTAATATAAGTAATAGGAGTTGAGATTATGAAAAATAAAAATAGGAGTAAATTATACTCGTATTGATTTGTGATAACGTGAGACCTTTTAGGGTTTCCTTGGACGTGATTAGGTATTCTAATCCTCGTATATCGTTAACGGTTGATATCCCGACACTTGATTTTCATTACTTAAACCTACGAACTCACAAACTTTATGTTGACACGTTTTAGTACACTTTTCAGGTGAACAGGTTAATCAAAGACGTATTGGATGATTTATTGCTTGATTGTGCTAGGATTGGACTTGGACTTCATGGATCCGTGATTCATAATTCCCGATTATGGGTTATGCTTAGGATCATTTACCATCTTTTGAACTATTCTTTTGTGAACGTTTGATGGGCGTGCTCCTTATGCATTTTTGTATGATTCCGGTACTTGTAATTGATTGAATTGTATGGATTGTCCAATCCTTTTAATGCATTTAGACTTGCCTCTACTTAATTTCCATGTCGTGCTGTGCTTAGTATGTAACCCTCATGATTCCGCCTTGTTGGGGTGTTACATTAAAAATTAATGATGTCATAAAAATTTTGTTTTATTTATATAGGAGATAGGTTGACATTTATGGAGCTCAAAGTTATTAACTTGATAATTCTTACTCTAGGTTGGTTCATACGCTTTTAGATAAATATATATGTTGGCTCATAGAAAAATCTAAAAACTACACAAATTTTTCTAACAAAAATATCAACTCAAGATGGATATACAAAGACATAAAACATACGACGATTTATGACTTTATTCTGAGATTAAAATATAAAGATTTAGATTGAAATTTACGGAACTCCTTTTAATGGTAACTTTTAGATTTACGATTTATACTTTCGTCAATGAGGCTGGTGTCCTATAGGTAAAGTCTTTGATAATATAATGATTTATCCGGCACAAATCTCACTTTTTATATTTATGAGAGTGATTTTAATATAAAGTTTTTTGAGAGTTTTAGATTTCATCGAAAAATAAACAATAGGAGTAAATTAATACTCGTATTAGTTTATTGGTAGATAAGTAAATTGGTCCCTAATTTACTTTTCACACGTCATAATTCGGATCTTATTTAACAGAACCCGAACCATTTTTTCGGATCCATACTCCATCTCTCCCCTTCCCTTTTTAACTCCGTATCTAACATTCTTTACACGCATATCATCTTCCATAAGCCGTCTCCCCCAGACACACACACTCAGGTTTTTTTCTTCACACACACTCTCTCTCATTCAATATATGTATATATATATTTATCTCTAATATATAATATTAATACATACAAATATACAATATGTGTGCAAGTTTACTTGTTTTGTTTTTGTTTTTTTTAGTTCCTGTTAAATGTATACATAGTTTTGCCCTAATTATGAATACATCTTAATAACATAACTGTGGCTAGGATTTATTCAAATTAGTTTTTAAATAAATAAAGTATATATTTTTAGGGTTTGTTTACCACAGTAATAGTATAGGGTTAAGCTCATTCGAGAACCTTTTATTTTGCGAGAACTTTTAAATGACGTGTTATATTAAATGTGGTTAAGTTCATTCACATATGAAAAGCTACCGAAGGTTAATAAATTTAGGTTTTAATTCACATGTTATTGAATAACAAATGATAGAACACGTAATTAAAAGCTCTCGTCAAAAAGGGTTATTGAATGAACTTTTTTTACACGAATGAGCTACTTTGGGCGTATGATAATTTCTAATTGTTAACAATGGCGGTTAGTTCAGAATGTATTATTACTATTCGTGCTGATGGGTAATTGGGAACCAGTTGATTTTCCTTTTCTAACTTGATGTGTGGTCATTGGTCATGCGTGTGATAGTGCAAGTCCGGTGGTCCATGTGTGTATATATATATATATATATACATAAATACATATAAGTGTTTTCTCTACATGTCAGCTATCAGCTTGTAGTGACTGATCTGTTTATGCCGTAAAAGTTATTGATGACTGATGGTTTGAATTTATGTTGCAGCAGATCTATTTGCCATCATGTCTTGGTGCACCATTGAGTCTGATCCCGGTATGTTTTCCCTTACTAGATTGTTGTTTTTCAATCTAACAAGGTGTATGGCACTAGCTATGGCAGTCAAGTTTAAAACATGTGTTTTTTATAGTAGAGTTGGAGCTTATTCATTATTGACACATGGGAACATTTTAAACAACTCTTTAGAGAGAAGTTTATTTGTCCCGTTTGTAGTATTGCTTAGGGTTTGCATAAAAGATGGTCTCTTGTAGCATCCTCAATAAAATTTTGAGAGAGATAAAAGGGTAGAATAGTTATAGATTGTATTCACACGGTTATTTAAAGTTCGGATCTTGTATTTCAAATCTGGAACTCTGGAATATCATATGTTTTTCTCTTTTTATGGACATTGTACGAGTTTTAGTTAATAATGACCGTAACCACCATCTTCTTTACTAGGTGTTTTTACTGAACTCATACAACAAATGCAAGTAAAAGGTGTGCAGGTATGTTTTACTTGATATTCTTCTATTTTCTACCCTGTTTGTGTTTCTTTGAGGGCCCTAATTATTTCTTGTGTGTCATGCATTTGTACCTTCCAACCAAAAAAAATTCTCACTACATCTGTATCATCGTTCTCTGTTTGCAATGTTCATTGTAATGTTTCATGCATAAATTGTTATAAATGAAAGCCATATACTCAATAAAATATTATAAATGTTGATAATATGAATATGAATGTTAAAAATGTGTAACATGATGTATTATGCAGGTTGAGGAGCTGTATTCTTTGGATATTGATTCACTTAACAGTCTTAGGTAAATCCCTCATTAGTTGTACACTTGTACTTCTGGTCATAATGGAATAATTTTGTTGATTGTTAGAATGTCTTGTTTATAATGGTTCTTGAATTTACAGACCTGTTTATGGGTTGATTTTCCTGTTTAAATGGCGTGCTGGAGAGAAAGATGAGCGTCTAGTAATCAAAGATCCAAACCCGAATTTGTTTTTTGCTAGCCAGGTTGGTTTACATAACTGTTGCTCTATGAAGAAAGCAGATATCTAACCCATTTACCTATGACCGTTGGGTTACTTTTTATTCTTAACTGGTCATATAGGTTAACTACAAAAAGTAAGCTATAAAGGAATAGGTTGAAAGTCTACTAAAGAGTATTTAGTGCTTTTAACCTACTCAATGCTTTAAGGATTGAGATTCTTTAAAGTTGATCCAACTAGCTATAAAGGAATAGGTTGAAAGTCTACTAAAGAGTATTTAGTGCTTTTAACCTACTTAATGCTTTAAGGATTGAGATTCTTTAAAGTTGATCCAACTTTATAGGATCAAGTTTAATATCGAATTTTAACCTTGACCATTGTTGATCCTAATGTTGGATCAACTTCAACCATTGGATTAAATCCAATGGGCAAGATTTAATATCGAATTTTAACCTTGACCATTGTTGATCCAACTTTAGAGGATCCTAAAGTTTAATATCGAATTTTAACCTTGACCATTGTTGATCCTAAAGTTGGATCAACTTTAGAGGATCCTAATCTTTAATCCGGAAGTTTATATTCTTATTATAATATGTATCTTAATCATGTTTATCTAAGAAATTGTTTGTATTAATTTAGGCAGCAAGTGTGTAGACCCACCCGACCAGTATAAAAAGTTACCCATCTTGACTCAATACTTGATCTCCAACTGGCCACTTTTTTCGATCTCTAGCAAAAACAGATGGTAACAATTGATGCACATAGTTTTAGCAACAAGAGCCAATGTGCATTTTGTAAAGCGCATATATCTTCATATGGTACAACTACTAGTGTTTTATGTAGGATTACTGTGTCTATTGCTGATATAATGACCATTACTCCTGTTTGTATCAACCTGAAAGAATCATTGATAATAGAGGTGGAAATTTCAGTAGATTGGGCTATAAATTATTGAGCAACATTTGTCGTTGCCAATCCTGTTGACACTTTGAACTGAAGGATGAACAAATGCCCTCACCATCAGATTAATTTCAATAAACCTCATCTTCATACTACCATGGGGGTCAACTGAGTAACTGCATGCCCTCGTCCAAATGGATTTTAGTTGAATCTTGAAATGAGGTATTGTTTTGTTTGGGTTGAGTCAACTTTGCTCAAAACTCTTGTATATGTTCGCAAAAATTGTATTGTTTCAAGAATGATCTAACTACTTGAATGATTCAGGAGGTTTTATTTCATTTGTCCTGTTCCCGTTTTAGCTCCTTTTTTTTAATAGTAATCATTATTATTTTATTCTTTATAGCTACGACTTGAACTAAACTAACTTATTCGTTACTGAATGTTTGAAACTGCCACCTCTAGTTATTAACTTAAAAAGCGGAAACTCCTGACATATTTTGAAATTATGCTCTTCAGGTCATTAACAACGCATGTGCTACTCAAGCAATCCTCTCCATTCTTTTGAACTGTCCAGAAGTCGATATTGGTCCTGAATTATCAGCCCTAAAGGAGTTCTCCAAAAACTTCCCTCCTGAACTCAAAGGTTTAGCCATCAACAACAGTGATGCCATCCGAACAGCCCACAACAGTTTTGCAAGGCCTGAGCCTTTCATCCCTGAAGAACAAAAAGCAGCAGGGAAAGATGACGATGTCTATCATTTTATAAGCTACATACCGGTAGACGGGGTCCTTTATGAGCTTGATGGACTGAAAGAGGGCCCGATTAGCCTGGGTCCTTGCTCAGGTGGTCAAGGTGATCTGGATTGGCTGAAGATGGTGCAACCCGTGATTCAAGAAAGAATTGAAAGGTATTCACAAAATGAGATACGGTTCAACCTCTTGGCTGTAATAAAGAACAGGAAAGAGATGTACACAGCTGAGCTTAAAGAATTACAGAGGAGGAGAGAGCGGCTGCTGCAGCAGCTCGGGGCATTACAAGCGGAGAGAATGGTGGATGGCAGCAATGTGGAGGCACTGAACAAGTCGCTTTCTGAAGTGAATGCTGGGATTGAGGGTGCAACTGAGAAGATTTTGGTGGAGGAAGAGAAGTTTAAGAAGTGGAGAACGGAGAATATTCGGAGGAAACATAATTACATACCGTTCTTGTTTAATTTCTTGAAGATTCTCGCTGAGAAGAAGCAGTTGAGACCTTTGATTGAAAAAGCAAAGCAGAAGGCTGGCAACCCGAGGTAAGTTGTTACGTTTTGGTTCGGATGTGAGTTCATGGTAATTGTGTTTCTGTTGAAAAGGATGCTTTAACTTAGGCAAAACGTACGTTTACCAAGGATTATGTTATGGAGTTTGAGGATGATGTTACTTATGTACTAATTTTTTAGTGACTATACTTTATATATCTGTTAGAGTCTATGTATGCTTGGTTTTAAAAAGCGATAGGGTCCATTTCGGAAGCAAAGCGCTAAGCGCAAAAGCGGCGAGCTTTTCGTACGCAAGGCGCACACTTATGAAGAAATTTTATAAATTATTTATATAGTATTTATAACACATAAAATACCAAAACAACATCAGTAAGATACTCGTTTAAGTCCAGCTTTGATCAAATTTGGTATTTATAAAGAAATTCTCAAAAGATTATTGTTCTCGTTGAGGAAAAAGAAAGGAGAGATCAATCTTGTTGAGAAAGAAGAGGTAAGAAAAAAAAATTACTTATTTTTATAAAAAAATCCTCTTGTGTACAAAAAGCTCACGCTTTTTAGCGCCTAGGCTCACAAAAAAGGCCCAAAAGCGCGCGCTTTCTGTACACCCTGCGCCTTGAGTACCAAAAAGCTCTAAGGCTTGCGCCTAGGCGCGCTTTTTAAAACTAAGTATGTATGTCTTAAAAGATGACTAAATGGTTGGTAACTATAAACCTGCCACACCAGCGTATACAATCCGAACATCCCTCTCATCGTTTAATTATGCCCCCTATTCTCTCTCACCAAACTCGACAGATGAATGCTTTTTGCACCAGCAATGGTGGTGCGTACACTAGGATTTCTTTTGACTGTGATGCCTGCATTTTGTCATATTGTGACGATTGCTGGACCTGTTTCAGGTTGTTGCTGCTTACGGTGGATGTTTAAAACTAGTTATTAAAAAAAAAATATGATAAATTGACCCAAAGATTAGCGAAAAATCAGCCTAAAACCTAAAAAATTTGACTGTGGATTTCATTAATTTTTATAGTTTAGGCTAATGAGTTAGGTTATTTTTTTTAACATTAAAATATATTGCAATATGTAAAAATAGCAAGATGTTATAGGTTACATATAGATCTGGCAATCCTTACCCAAATCTATTGAATTGGGCTTCATTGGATAATACATTTTATTGATTGGGTATAAATGGACTTAAAAGAAATTATACATGCGGGTCTTAATTTTACCTCCTAAAGTTGTTGATGTATTTGAGCGGGTCGAACGGGTCTTGAAAGCAATGAGCGGTCACTCATCCCCAATTTTGGACTTATACACACCGCCAAAACAATTGCTATTATACACACAAGTACACAACCGCTATACTTATTCACCCCCAATTTGGAATGGAGCTCAATTTGTTAATGGATGTTGAATCAATTAATTAAGGTGAGTTATTATTTAGACTCACATTTAATTCTTTTTCTCAATTTTCCCATCAACGAAGGGGATGAATAAAAAAACAATAAAAATATTATTATTCTTATTTTTATGTTTATTATTTTTATTTTTATATATTATTATTATTATTGTTCCAAGAATCACAAGATATAATGTGAAGTTGCTTGTCTTCCAGTAGTGTGTGTTTGTAATTTTGAAGCATTCTTTACTTAGCTAGTTTATTTACATTAATTAAATAATAAATGAAATGGAAAAAAACTTGTCAGTTTGTAACCCTCTTTTTTTATACTTCACATATATATATACATACCAGAAGAACTTTAGTTTTTTCTAATATAAATATATGGTCTGAAAATCATAGTAGAGAAACTTTAGTTTTGATATGTTTATAAAATATGATTTTTAGTTCTCTAGTTGTTAAATCAAAGAATTGGATAAAGAATTGCCGTAAATATTCATTCTATCGTTTTCTTATTTGTATGTTATATGATTAAAAAAAAGTGGGTCGACCTGCACCTGACCCGCACCCGTTTGACCCGCATTCTTGAAATTACCCGCTTGGACCCGCACCCGTTTTGACCCGTTACCCAAATCCGCCCGACCCGCCCATTTTGTCAGGCCTAGTACTTACATACAAAGGAATATGAATTAGGAAAAACAATTGCTTGAGAAGTACAGAGAAAACAAAAGAGAGAGAGCTAGACTTCTAAAAATTAACAGGGCTCTAGTAGAAATCCAAGAAAAGCTAGTAGTCTTCAACTCTTTTATTGCGACCCTCAGTGAGGGAGTCTTGTTACATAAAAAGCTAGTAGTCTTTAACTCTTTTATTGCGAATCTGGGTGAGGGAGTCTTGTTAAAGAAAAGCTAGTAGTCTTTAACTCTTTTATTGCGACTAGGGTGAGGGAGTCTTGTTCCAAGAAAAGCTAGTAGTCTTCAACTCTTTTATTGCGACCCTCAGTGAGGGAGTCTTGTTACATAAAAAGCTAGTAGTCTTTAACTCTTTTATTGCGAATCTGGGTGAGGGAGTCTTGTTAAAGAAAAGCTAGTAGTCTTTAACTCTTTTATTGCGACCCTAGGGTGAGGGAGTCTTGTTACAAGAAAAGCTAGTAGTCTTTAACTCTTTTATTGCGACCCTAGGGTGAGGGAGTCTTGTTACAAGAAAAGCTAGTAGTCTTTAACTCTTTTATTGCGACCCTAGGGTGAGGGAGTCTTGTTACAAGAAAAGCTAGTAGTCTTTAACTCTTTTATTGCGACCCTAGGGTGAGGGAGTCTTGTTACAAGAAAAGCTAGTAGTCTTTAACTCTTTTATTGCGACCCTAGGGTGAGGGAGTATTGTTACATAAAAAGCTAGTAGTCTTTAACTCTTTTATTGCGAATCTGGGTGAGGGAGTCTTGTTAAAGAAAATGCTTTCGTTTCGAATTTTCCACATCACCCAAACAAAAGCAAGAGAAATGACTTGGATGATCTTCTTTTTGCACGAGCTTATGGGAAGGTTTTGGTGGAATTCCATGAGCTCCAATCTGGTTTGGGGCTTACGATATGATAGTTGGCACCAAAAAGAAGGAAACTCCATAAGTAGTCTACGAATGGACAATGTAGAAAGAGATGGTCGACTGATTCATCATGGAGATTGCATAGATTGCAGGTAGTGGACATCACCGCGATGTTTCTGTTTTGCAGTTGATCTTTGGTTGGAAGACGGTTCATCTCAAAACGCCATCCGGGAATGTTTGCGTTGGGAGGAGCTGTTTTGTTCCAGGGAAAAACCCATCTTTTGGACCAAATTCTGCAGATTGTAACACATTCTTCATCGATTTGACTGTGAAACCTTGTGATGGGTTCGAATTCCATCGCCACGTGTCTCATTTAAAAGATGGGTATCTTGTATCTGTGAGAGTAAACCTTGGAGCTGTTGAAGTTCAAGGGGAGTCGATGGAGGCCTAGTCCAACTCCATTCCCATTGAGAAAAAAGTCCACTTCCTGTACATCTTTGCTTACCACACAACCTTTATGTCTTTCAAGACAGAATAAATCCGGGAAGCTTTTGTAAAACGGTATGTCTCCATTCCAGCAATCGATCCAGAATATGAAATCTTCACCATTCCCTAAGCTACCTGAAAACATGCCCTCCGAAGAAATATCAAAGTGGCTTAGGCGGGAGCTTACACCCACAATGGATTTCCATGTTCCCACTAAGCAATTTTTAATAGGGACAGGAGAGCACATCTTTGGGGAGGAGTGGATAGCAGTGATAACACGATGCCATAGGCTATCCGGTTCATTATGATAGCGCCACCACCATTTATACAATAAAAAGATATTTTTCGAGGTCAAACAACCCAACCCAAGTCCGCCTGAATCAACAGGAGCTATAATTCTATCCCACGAAATCCAATGGATTTTTTTATTTGAACCAGCGCCCCCCCAAAAAAAAAGAAATATATATATATATATATATATATATATAGGTGGGATAAATTGAGTCCAGCTTAATTTGAGTCCAAAAAGGGTCCATGTAACTTACACATGTGTAAGTTAACTTACACATGTGTAAGTTGTGGTGGCGGTGGTCGCCGTCGCCGGAAAATCATGGTGGTGGTCGGAGATGATGGTGGTGGTGGTAGGAGGTGGTTGGAATTTGAGGAGATGGAAGAAAATCAATGGACTCAAATTGGACTCAAAATAAGCTGGACTCATTTTATCTTTTCCCTATATATATATATATATAATTTACACATATATATATATATATAATATTATATAAATATATATATATATAATATATATATATATATATATATAGGGGGATAAATTGAGTCCAGCTTAATTTGAGTCCAAAAAGGGTCCATGTAACTTACACATGTGTAAGTTAACTTACACATGTGTAAGTTGTGGTGGCGGTGGTCGCCGTCGCCGGAAAATCATGGTGGTGGTCGGAGATGATGGTGGTGGTGGTAGGAGGTGGTTGGAATTTGAGGAGATGGAAGAAAATCAATGGACTCAAATTGGACTCAAAATAAGCTGGACTCATTTTATCTTTTCCCTATATATATATATTATATATATATATATATTATTTATATAAAATTAATTCGAGAACTCAATATTTGTCGAGAACCACGAGAAATATTTTTCCATTTAATATGCAAGGGTAAATTTGTATTTATATATTTTGCATTAAAGCTAATAAACAATTTCATTATTAATGCCATGAATTTCTCATTATCAGTTATTTAATTTTCTCGATTTAAATATCACAATCAGAATTATATGGATTTTATGTTAACCAAATCAAACTCGTGAGGTGGACAAGATGTTGAAATCTCTCTGATATATTTTAACCAAAGCTACAATATTATATTATATACATGTACTAGTACTAATATATGTCTTACACCCATCTACAAATGGGTTATAAACATCACCATGGATCAAGCCTGGTGACACAAAAGGATTCTGAAACCCCAGCTTACTCACATTCAGCAGCTGCCCAAACCTTGTAATGGCTTAACTACAAAGTCTGGGCAAACTTCGTGATAGGCTTAACATACGAAGTTGTTGATGTGGGTAGAAAGGGTTAGGAGTTCCATACACATACATAATAAAAATATTGTCTAAAAAAGCGTATATACGCTTACACATCAAACATGTTCGCCAAAAGCATAAAGCAGATATACCTAGGGATGGAGTTGTAGAAGTTCATCAATGGAAGCATCAGGATTTGGAGCTTAGAATATTAATAAAAGGAAACGCAACCTGTTCCCACTCTAAAGCACCTGCAACAACTTTCTCAGAAGCACCAGGCTTATAATCCGCACGTCTGCTCAAATCAACATGGCCTTCAGCAGCAAACTCCTCTAATACCCTGGTCCTCTCCTCCTCACGATTGGCAGAAATACCATCACCAATGGACTGACACACTTCACGACTGCCCAACAAAGTTTTGCACGCATATGGAACAAACTCAGTAATCAACCTCTTACGATCAAGCTTCAAAGACTCTACCTGGGTAGTCAACAGATCAACATTTCAACTCAAAGAAGACAACTGCTCAGCAAATTCAGTAGACTTGGCTTGCAACTCAGCCTTCAGCTTGGCATTTTCCTCAACCTTGGAAGACAGCTCACTACCTTGCAACTTCAACGCTTCAGTTTATGCTTCAAGTCAGCAACGGTTTTTTGATCGGAAGATGAAAGCTTGGTCTCAAGCATTTGAGCAAATTTTTGGAGGTCCTCACTCCTATCCTTCTCCAAAGCAAGATCTTTTAGAGCATCCCCATATCTCAACATCAGCTGCTGCACCATCAAGCTATGAACATCACAGTCTTCATTCATAGATTTCAGAAATTCTTGAGGATCTTGAGCACGAGCCTCAGCAATCGACTTTTTGGGAAGTGAATAACGAAAGATCCACTCAGATTCATAAAATCCGGGGACTGCAACAACAACAATAAGAAATTATCACCACATAACAACAGAGAAGAATAAAGTCTGACAAGACATAAGCATAAGCAAGATATATTTACCTTTTGAAGAATCGCTGGTGGCTGCACGAAGATTTCTACGAATTGGCTTGCCCACAAGTTTTCCCCTCCTGGGAGTAGCATCAGCATTATGATTAGAAGCATTGTCACCCAGCCTATCAGCAACAGCAGCAATCCTTGCCCTTTTAAGACGCCCAACAATGGTAGCAGCAGATGGGGCATCATTCCTCTTCTTGGAAGCATTATCAGGCAAGGCCTCAACATCAATGGTGTTTTTCGGGGAAGGAAGTCGACTAGCAACCTCCCCACTGTCAGCAACAGCTTCAGTTGCACCTCCAGCAACAGAAGGTTCAGCACGAGGGATTTCAGACACCTCTTTGGCACCTTTCCTCACAAATTGCAAGTAAGACATATCTGCAAACAACACATTTTAGCCTCAATACAAGAAAAACACAAAAACAAAGCACATACAAAAACACCTACCATCAAATTCTTCCTCATCTTCAGCAATACTATCTACAACCTTAGCCTTCAATAAAATCCCTTCCGGATACAAATACACAGTCATTCCCTCCCTAAGCAACACCCTGAGTATATCGCCGAAATTCTTACGGGGAATACCATCAGTAAACCACCCTTTTTTACGAACCACAAGGTTTTCCCGATCAACCAAAGACTGATAATTGTCAGGAATCAAACTACTTTGCATATATATAAACACATCCTTCCAATCACGGATGTCAACCCCACCTTTAACAATAAAATCTACCCTTGACCTATTCGCTATTGTTATCCAATCCCCAGCAGCGCACACATTACACAACCTCCTAAATAGAGACACAGTGGGAACACTACCATGGGCTCGACACACAATTTCAATGGCCATAATACGAGCACACCCGAGCAGATGCATCATGGATATGTGACAACCATAGTATCTCAAGACATCAAGAAAGAATTTAGAGAATGGGAATCTAACACTCCCATGTGTGAACATCTTAATATACACACCTACATAGCCGGTAGGGGGATCCATCATTGTACGATGTACGGATTGATTGTATATATTGTACAATTGATTATAAATACAATTGATTATAAAGATTGACAATATTGTACGGTTGATACTTTATAAAGAAAAGAAAGTTTGAACACGCTTCATCATATGCATTTGGTCTCTCAATAGTAGCCTAATAATTAGAAACATGTATCATAAACGTATTTATCAATATATATTATTTCCTTTGATATTGATAATAGTATAACAGAAGCTAGTCATTGTGTTAAAACATAATTCGTATCATTCTATAAATTTTAATAACGTTTCGTTACATTAGTAGATACATAATTAATAAGTTAAAAACATGAATAATTAACTTAACATACTTTATAGAGTAGGATAATAAATAACTATTATATATTATCACAAACAATATCGCACAAATGATAAGAATACATGGTTTGTAAATTAATTTATATTTATGTTAACAATGAATATAATATGATCTATAATAATTTTTTCTTAATTATATTAGATATCCATCTATATCATCTACCGGTCTTTTTTATTTTCTAACATAGTCCATCGTAAATGACATAAAATAAACATCAAGTGAATGATTATATAATAAAAATAGATGTTCATAGATTGAATAATAAAATGTGCACAAAAATGAAAATAGTTAATGTTTGTTACAAAAATGTTACAAAATTGATTGAAATTAAACAAAACTTAACTAACTTTACTATATTATAAAATATTTTGAGCCTTATATTTATGATACGTCTTAACTTTTAGATTTTGAAATGTCCAAAATGCTCTTAATATATGAATGTCCCTAACAACTAAAACACATACTAACAAAAAAAACTCTTAATGAATTAATTTACAACATTTATCTTTTAACTGCCAAAATAACTACATTATTACCATTTATATCAATAACTTACAATTCTCCCAACGCCACCACAGTCGCCACCACCACACTGCCACCGCCACCATCCCGCCGATGTATCATGTGGATCTATCTAGTAAACATAAAAGGAATAATAGTGACCCAAAACTTCTTTGAACTGAAAGGGTATTTTTTTCATCCGATAAAATAAGTTTCGTTCTAAGATTGAAACCTTACTATTTTATAGATCATTTGTGAAGTTCATTAAATTTTAGTATTTAAATGTCAGATGATTCCAATTTCCTATCGGGTATTTTTATATTTATTTTTAAAATTATTTATTAATTGTGAGACTTTCTTTTTATAATGGTAACACTTGACTATATATAATGTATTTTATCCAAATATAATAAATCTTTACAACATATAAACATGTATAGACCTTGTTTAAGACTATTTACTCAACTTTATCAACGTAAAAGGAAATTCTTGATACAGATAATTAAGAACTTTAGCGTTAAAACATTTGCTAGTTTTTTATTTTTTTAATATTTGATATGACAAATAACTGAATATTCAAGAAAAAGTTATCGAAAAATCGATTGAGCTATATTAAAAAAAATATATTTCAATATAAAACTCAAAGTTTTAATATATAGATCAATTTTTTATTACTAAAAATAGTGAACTAAACTTTAAACCATAATAAATTAATATCTAATATTGATAACGTGTATTGACGACCTAAAATCTAGTATATATTAAAAGAAAATTGACCTAACAACAATTGACCAATCATATTTTTATTTTTTTTGTTTTACACTATAAATTTACACTTTTAGATTTCCATAAAAAAAATTTTTTACAAAATACTTAATTTATAAGTTAAAAATTATATTTTTAGCTTTTCATGATTATTAATAATTAAATTATCGAAAAACACATCTTCACAAAAAAAAAAAATTTTAAAGTTATGTATGTTTCAATTGATGATACATAATAATTTATATTCTCATGCTAGAAAATATAAAGTATTATCTATCAATTTGTTTTTTCATACATTTCTAAATTTGAATTTAAAAGGTTTTTTATTTACATTTATCTAAAAATTCATTTTATTTTAAAAGTGTTATTTATTTGACATGAGATTAAATCTAGTTTTATGTAAACACTAACTCCTTTTATATGTTACTTTATTATTTTATATAACAAATTTTTTTATATATGGGAAAAGTGAAGGTGGTGCTGTTATGCACCCAACTTGGGTGAAATCCCTCTCACATACTAATTTTTTAATATTTAATATATAATGAATAAATAATTAAAAAGAAGATGACTTATTATGAGAAATATATTAATATCAAAATGGTTGTATATATATATATATATATATATATATATATATATATATATATATATATATATATATATATATATATATATATATATATATATATATATATATATATATATATATATATATATATATATATATATATATATATATATATATATATATATATATATATATATATATATATATATATATATATATATATATATATATATATATATATATATATATATATATATATATATATATATATATATATATATATATATATATATATATATATATATATATATATATATATATATATATATATATATATATATATATATATATATATATATATATATATATATATATATATATATATATATATATATATATATATATATATATATATATATATATATATATATATATATATATATATATATATATATATATATATATATATATATATATATATATATATATATATATATATATATATATATATATATATATATATATATATATATATATATATATATATATATATATATATATATATATATATATATATATATATATATATATATATATATATATATATATATATATATATATATATATATATATATATATATATATATATATATATATATATATATATATATATATATATATATATATATATATATATATCTCACAAATAATATATAATAAAACATAGTAGAAGTTGAGTTGAATAATTATATATCAAAAAATAGACGTTTATATAGATTCAAGTAGGGATGTGCATGATCCGATTTGACTGGTTTTAGCTTAAAATATTAACCAAACCAATATAAACGGTTTAACGATTTTCCAAACCAACCCGACCAAATTGTTATGAAAAACCAAACCAACCAATTAACCGGTGTGGTTTGGCCGGTTATACGGTTATCCTATTTATGACATATAATAGTAGTATCAAATTGCGAATGTCACACACAGACAACATATTTTTTTGAAAAATAAAAACTGGAACAAAAGGTAAAACCGATTTATTACTCTCATCTCTCAACAACAACGATTCAACGAACCAACGATGTTTCCATCTTTGTTTTCTAGAAATTTGACTGTTAACCACATCATAACATATCTATAATCTACATAACTTCAATTAGCTTAGGATCGTATTTTTTTAAAAAATTAAGATTGGCATTTTAATTACTTTCACGCTCGTACAAGTTAATAATTTATAATCTATAACTTATAACATTAATAATTAAGATGGTAATATAAGGCTGTTAGGTACCCAATGGTCCCTTATATATATATATATATATATATATATATATATATATATATATATATATAGAGATATATATATATATATATATATATATATATATATATATATATATATATATATATATATATATATATATATATATATATATATATATATATATATATATATATATATATATATATATATATATATATATATATATATATATATATATATATATATATATATATATATATATATATATATATATATATATATATATATATATATATATATATATATATATATATATATATATATATATATATATATATATATATATATATATATATATATATATATATATATATATATATATATATATATATATATATATATATATATATATATATATATATATATATATATATATATATATATATATATATATATATATATATATATATATATATATATATATATATATATATATATATATATATATATATATATATATATATATATATATATATATATATATATATATATATATATATATATATATATATATATATATATATATATATATATATATATATATATATATATATATATATATATATATATATATATATATATATATATATATATATATATATATATATATATATATATATATATATATATATATATATATATATATATATATATATATATATATATATATATATATATATATATATATATATATATATATATATATATATATATATATATATATATATATATATATATATATACAAGTTAATAATTTATAATCTATAACTTATAATATATATATATATATATACATTAATATCAATAAATGGTCCGGTTTGATAAACATCTAAAACCACAAACCAAACCATAAGAACGGTTTATGGAAAAAACAAACCGACGGTCTCAGTTTTTTATTTAAACCCGACAATCCGTCCAATTACTTTGGTTTAAACGGATTAGCCGGTTTCAACCAAACCGTGCACATCCCTAGATTCAAGTATAAATGTCAACAAAGCGGAAGATATTAAACATTATTACAGATAAAAAGTTTTAAAGATCAAAAGAATTATACATACTCCGAACTTGCCTTTTCTTTTGTTCGAATCAAATAAGAAACAAAAGTTTGTTTTATTATAAACATGCATGTGATTTAAGAGTGGGGTAGATTAAAAGTCGTTCTAAAATTTTTATTTTTTGTTTCTTGCTAAGAACTAAATTATTATTTTTTTAAAATGAAGTTTTGTTCCTTCTTCTCGCCGAGCAAGTTGTTCACAAAACCAATGAAACAAATGTTTTCCTTTTTACTACGTTGTTTGCTCTCTTTTTGTTCGGATGACACCAAAATAACCAATTGATTTACCTTGTGCGGTTGTTTAAGAATCATTAACTAAAAGTTTTTGATACGAACATTTTCAATTATTATCTTTTTAATTACTATTGTATTATTTATAATAATGAAATAATGACAAACAAACTTAAGTAGTTTCTGCATTAGAAGTTAGAGGTCATGAATTTTAATCTTGCTTATGTCTTTTAATTTGCTTTTAAGTTGATTATATATATATATAGGTATAAATTGTTTTAAATATATATATATATATATATATATATATATATATATATATATATATATATATATATATATATATATATATATATATATATATATATATATATATATATATATATATATATATATATATATATATATATATATATATATATATATATATATATATATATATATATATATATATATATATATATATATATATATATATATATATATATATATATATATATATATATATATATATATATATATATATATATATATATATATATATATATATATATATATATATATATATATATATATATATATATATATATATATATATATATATATATATATATATATATATATATATATATATATATATATATATATATATATATATATATATATATATATATATATATATATATATATATATATATATATATATATATATATATATATATATATATATATATATATATATATATATATATATATATATATATATATATATATATATATATATATATATATATATATATATATATATATATATATATATATATATATATATATATATATATATATATATATATATATATATATATATATATATATATATATATATATATATATATATATATATATATATATATATATATATATATATATATATATATATATATATATATATATATATATATATATATATATATATCTCTCATATATATATATATATATATATATATATATATATATATATATATAGTATCCAAATGTCACATATGATTTTTTAAGACGACCTGTACACTCTTTTTTGTCTAAAAATGTACGATATTTGAGATAAAAGTTTTCAATGAATCAGATGAACATTTTATGATTTTAAGATCAATGACCAGGATTGATTCTCACGTTAGAGATTCTCAAAATAACTCACCCATATAGATTTAAGGTATACGACTAAAAACTGATGGTGTACGAATCATTGCTCATATAAAAAACCTATGCTATGTGATTTTACAAAAACAAAATAAAATATTATTAGCAATAATATGGAAACTTACTTAACTAATTGATTGAATTTTTTTTTCCAAACAAAATCAAAATGTTCTCCTGCTCCTCGCGCCGCGAGCTCCTCGCTCCTCGCGCCGCGAGCTTTCCTGCTCCTCGCGCCGCGAGCTCCTGCTCCTCGCGCCGCGAGCTCTGTCCTCGCGCCGCGAGCTTTCCTGCTCCTCGCGCCGCGAGCTCCTGCTCCTCGCGCCGCGAGCCCGTGTCCTCGAAGCCGCGAGCTTTCCTGCTCCTCGCGCCGCGAGCTCCTGCTCCTCGCGCCGCGAGCTCCTGCTCCTCGCGCCGCGAGCTCCTGCTCCTCGCGCCGCGAGCTCCTGCTCCTCGCGCCGCGAGCTCCTGCTCCTCGCGCCGCGAGCTCCTGCTCCTCGCGCCGCGAGCTCCTGCTCCTCGCGCCGCGAGCTTTCCTGCTCCTCGCGCCGCGAGCTCCTGCTCCTCGCGCCGCGAGCTCCTGCTCCTCGCGCCGCGAGCTTTCCTGCTCCTCGCGCCGCGAGCTCCTGCTCCTCGCGCCGCGAGCTCCTGCTCCTCGCGCCGTGAGCTTTCTCGCTCCTCGCGCCGCGAGCTTTCCTGCTCCTCGCGCCGCGAGCTCCTGCTCCTCGCGCCGCGAGCCCGTGTCCTCGAAGCCGCGAGCTTTCCTGCTCCTCGCGCCGCGAGCTCCTTCTCCTCGCGCCGCGAGCTTTCCTGCTCCTCGCGCCGCGAGCTCCAGCTCCTCGCGCCGCGAGCTCCTGCTCCTCGCGCCGCGAGCCCGTGTCCAGTCGAAGTCAGTGACTTTCTCGCGTCCCGCCTCGCGCCGCGAGCTTTCCTGCTCCTCGCGCCACGAGCTCCTTCTCCTCGCGCCGCGAGCTCCTGCTCCTCGCGCCGCGAGCTCCTGCTCCTCGCGCCGCGAGCTCCTGCTCCTCGCGCCGCGAGCTCCTGCTCCTCGCGCCGCGAGCTCCTGCTCCTCGCGCCGCGAGCTCCTGCTCCTCGCGCCGCGAGCTCCTGCTCCTCGCGCCGCGAGCTCCTGCTCCTCGCGCCGCGAGCTCCTGCTCCTCGCGCCGCGAGCTCCTGCTCCTCGCGCCGCGAGCTCCTGCTCCTCGCGCCGCGAGCTCCTGCTCCTCGCGCCGCGAGCTCCTGCTCCTCGCGCCGCGAGCTCCTGCTCCTCGCGCCGCGAGCTCCTGCTCCTCGCGCCGCGAGCTCCTGCTCCTCGCGCCGCGAGCTCCTGCTCCTCGCGCCGCGAGCTCCTGCTCCTCGCGCCGCGAGCTCCTGCTCCTCGCGCCGCGAGCTCCTGCTCCTCGCGCCGCGAGCTCCTGCTCCTCGCGCCGCGAGCTTTCCTGCTCCTCGCGCCGCGAGCTCCTGCTCCTCGCGCCGCGAGCTCCTGCTCCTCGCGCCGCGAGCTCCTGCTCCTCGCGCCGCGAGCTTTCCTGCTCCTCGCGCCGCGAGCTTTCCTGCTCCTCGCGCCGCGAGCTCCTGCTCCTCGCGCCGCGAGCTCCTGCTCCTCGCGCCGCGAGCTCCTGCTCCTCGCGCCGCGAGCTCCTGCTCCTCGCGCCGCGAGCTCCTGCTCCTCGCGCCGCGAGCTTTCCTGCTCCTCGCGCCGCGAGCTTTCCTGCTCCTCGCGCCGCGAGCTCCTGCTCCTCGCGCCGCGAGCTCCTGCTCCTCGCGCCGCGAGCTCCTGCTCCTCGCGCCGCGAGCTCCTGCTCCTCGCGCCGCGAGCTCCTGCTCCTCGCGCCGCGAGCTCCTGCTCCTCGCGCCGCGAGCTCCTGCTCCTCGCGCCGCGAGCTCCTGCTCCTCGCGCCGCGAGCTCCTGCTCCTCGCGCCGCGAGCTCCTGCTCCTCGCGCCGCGAGCTCCTGCTCCTCGCGCCGCGAGCTCCTGCTCCTCGCGCCGCGAGCTCCTGCTCCTCGCGCCGCGAGCTCCTGCTCCTCGCGCCGCGAGCTTTCCTGCTCCTCGCGCCGCGAGCTCCTGCTCCTCGCGCCGCGAGCTCCTGCTCCTCGCGCCGCGAGCTCCTGCTCCTCGCGCCGCGAGCTCCTGCTCCTCGCGCCGCGAGCTCCTGCTCCTCGCGCCGCGAGCTCCTGCTCCTCGCGCCGCGAGCTTTCCTGCTCCTCGCGCCGCGAGCTCCTGCTCCTCAAAAGTAATCTAATCTTGTAAAATATTATATATTATATGGCAAGAACTTTACTTGTTGAATTTCGGGACGAAATTCTTTCAACGGGGGAATAATGTAACATCCGCGAGTTTTGACCCGTTGACTTCACGTGTAATGTGACTAACAATTTAAGTTAATGAATAATTTGGGTCGTTTTATGATTAAATGACTATGTGGTATGTTCGTCGGGTCGATAATACGTTTAATCGGTGTTTAAATGCCTAACATTTTGTAATTTGGCTTGGGAAAAGAAACGGGTCGGCCCGTGGGTCATCCACGACCCACCAGCCCTTATGACCCATCTTCCCCCCTTATCTTTTCACTTTCACCACACATTTCCTTTTCCTTTCTCTTCTTCTCTCTAAGTAAAAGCAAGACCATCCAAACCATTTCATATCTTTCTTTCCCTTGCATCTATTTGGTGTTTTGGAACTGCTTAAGTACAAGAATCTGTATCATCTTCCTCTCATCTTCATTAAATTACAAGCTTGGATTTCATAGTGAAGGTTTTTACCCATTTTGACCTAAATTCGGGTTTGAGCTCAAGAAGGAGTTTTGGTAAGTCAAATTCATCCCATATTTATCTATTCATGTTTAGTTACTTGTTGTTGGTCAATTTGAAGTAATTACAAGTCCTAAATCGGCTTAAATCTTGTTTTGGGTCAAATTAGGGTTTAATTAGGGTTTGAATGATTTGGTTGTGATTTTGAGGTTATGAATCGAAACTAAGATATGGGTTATGTTTAATTATGTTAAAACATATTTGTTTAAGCTTCAAAATGGGTCTTGGATCATCGCTAGTCGATTTGGGGGTCGAAAATGGGGTTTGGGTGAAGTTGGATCGCATTTTGTACTCAAAAATCTCCAGGTCTGAGCCCAGTCGCGCCGCGAGCTCCTGCTCCTCGCGCCGCGAGCTCCTTCTC
>CM067173.1:98845632-98850632 GCA_034093135.1 Erigeron breviscapus | reverse complement strand
GTTATTAACTTAGTATAATATGGTGGCAACCCTAAAAGAACCCGATCAACTCTTTTATGGTCACCCAATATTATAACAGGTTAATAACATCATGGATTGCGCATGCTTGGCTTAGAGTATAATAAGGAACCGATATGCTTAATGGGAGTTGATTAGGTGGAGGGTTAGCCGTTGGTACACCCTGTATACATACCTGGTCAATAACTAGAGAGCATATCGAATTCGGATTATACTTTAAATCACTCGTGTTAATGACTTGTTTTAGTTGCTTGTAATGAGATGTGTTTAATTCGAGTAATTGGTTTTGACGATGGTAAATTGTTGTGAACTTAGCACGAGAAAATGATAGATAACGATTACTTGAGAACTTTGATATACTGTCCTTAGTGTAGTAATGTGAAACACGTAGGGTATGTTGGTATGATAACATGATATATGACAGTTAATTGAGAATATTTATATGTTGGCCTTAGTAAAAGACATTGAACATGTGTAGTGTGTCGACGTTAAAACACTCACTAATAAGGCGGTTAACATGAGAGAAACTGTGAAGCTAACCCCCGGGTCATAAACTCTAGAACTACTACTATTATTGGATTTAGTGGTGGAATGACATGTTGACTAGTATGACTTAGTAACATATATGTTATGCATGTGTGATGTGTACGTATGTATGTATGGCCCGTAGTGGTCAAGTTGAAGTCGTAAATGCTTTTGTTGTAATTTGACTTAAACGTGTTGATAAACGGTTAGGATACAACGTGATAAATATGTTGATATGCACCCTAAGAGAGTATCAAGGTTGTAAACATCCTAACTCACATGTATTATAAACAAATGATTTTCCAACACTAATGATGTTAATCGTAATTGGTGAACAATAGGGATATGTTGCTTAACAGTATGTGAAATTGAACATGTATGAGACATTGTTAAACTTGGCTGCAAGCATGATATAACGTAGCCGGTAATACACGTGTAAAATGTATTAGTAAATGGACGATTGTATAAATGAAGTTAACAAGTTAGTTTATTTTGTAGGATGTATTGACACGATTACATGAATTAAAGATAACCAATGATAATGAACTTGACATGATAAAATGATAAGTAACAAATTTCATAGGATTCTAACACTCTTACCTTAGTTTAATGATATGAAATGAGTATGTTATATGGTATGAGAGCATTAATTACTTGTGTGACTAATATGTGAGCATTGTGAGGCTAACTTTCGGGTCAACGCGTTACTTACCTTGTAGAAAATGGTGAGATCAAGGAGGAATACGACTAGCCATAGCGGTGAGCCGGATTTAGCAACCGTGATTGCCCAAGCAGTGGTAAACGCCATACCCACTATCGTAGCCCAAGTCACGGCAAGCCTCCAAGGAAACAATGAGACGCGTGGAACTAGAGTAAATATGGGTGACGAGAAGGTGTCGGGTAGAGCCTCATCGAAAAGGAAAGAAATCGGAGAATCTAGTGAGGCGAGGAGGACGGGCAGGTTTGACCCCAACGGTCATAATAAGGGTAGATTCAGGACGGCAATGGGACTGGCGAGGAGGCCTTACAAGGGACCTCATCCTTTCTGTAACAATTGTAACAAGCATCATCCCACCAATACCCAATGTGGAGCCTGCTTCAATTGTAATCGACTTGGACACATGTCCAAGAATTGTAGAGCACCGAGAGCGACACCATTGAATGTAACGCCTCTTCAAACCATCTATCCCCAAGCTGACCACCCTCGGAGCCATCAAGGTGTTTGTTTTGTGTGTGGTAGCCCCGACCACTACAGAGATGCTTGTCCTAGATGGACTGAACCACAAGCCCAAGTGGCGGTTCCTCCCGATCAACTACAAATAGTCGTTTATAACCAAAGCCGGGGCCAACAAGACCATCAAGTTCAACCTCGTAGCCGAGCTTTTGCAGAGAAGGGCAAAGGAGACCAAAGTGATCCTAACGTTGGTTAAGGTACATTCCTCCTAATGGTTGTTATGTTACTACACTATTCGATATCGAAATCGACTATGAATCTCGTTTACTCTAACGTTGCTCCTTTGAGTTACATTCGTTCGTGTGTTTTGAAATCATATGTTTGCAATTTTGAATGTTTAGCGACTCACTAACTAATTTGCTCAAATATCCCGTGTATCTATTCCGACTCTAAAAGACGACAAAACTCCTCACGTACTGGGCGCCGTATGATATAAAGATTCTTGATGAAAAAGTGAGTATAACCTAAATGCCACCGAGTGAGACAGTTCTAAAGTTGTGTAGTAGGGTTACCAGTGTAAAAATATCTAACGGTAGGATTCTTAGGGCCCCGTGTAAGTTTTCCAACTCAGACGTCCTTAGAGCTACCGTCTCAAGAGTCTGAAAAACTAACGTTGTCCTTGTTAATCTTGAGTCTCCCGAACGCTTTTCCGGGTGACTTATCGGGCTTGTCCCATCTCGATAACTTAAAATTTCGTATATGCTTCACTTCTCAACATCGCGCGCGTAGTCAAAACCCTTATAGACTTCTGAGAGGCGAATAAGCTCGTAGTGAAAGACCGGGAGAGGGATTCGAAGGAAAATAACTCATAATGGACTTCGCCGTGAAGTCGCCGACGACAAGAAGTGATCATGATACGACGAAACCAGTAAAATTTGACAACTGGGCACATTAGTATGTAGAAGAAATGGGTTAGGTACACGAAGATTCGATTTCTATCCTTCCAGATAAAGGAAGTCGCTTAACTCCAATTCTGGGAGCCATCCAATGAACAACGGGCACTCAAACCGACTTGAGACTTGATCACAGGTGAAGATAATGTACTTATAACCATGGCGGAAATCCTGTGCAATGACGGTTGTTACGCGAGTATTCGAATGTCACTGACCGAGGCACTAAGTAGTAGAGACGTTACTCTCCACTGGGACGAACCAAGAATCAAAGAAAGCCAAAGTAACAGGTCAGGATTTCTAATAGGAATGACCAGAAACAACTTCTCAAGCTAAGAGAATAGCCCAGCTAGCTCGCATGCTAAGTAAGGAGTATGCCGATGTGAGGCTGAGACCGTTAGAGTTGGAAGTGGGTGATTTTGTACTTTTGAAAGTATCACCGTGGAAAGGCGTCATCCGATTCGTGAAGCGAGGCAAACTCGGGCCGAGGTATAATTGTCCTTTCAAGATCCTCGAAAAGGGTTGGAAAAGTTGCTTATCGATTATAATTACCACAAGAGCTTAGCGGTGTACATGATGTGTTTCATATTTGCAACCTACGCAAGTGTTTGGCGGACCCTACACATCATGTGCCCGTGGACGAGATTAGAGTGGATTCGAAACTAAATTTTTGTAGAAGAACCGGTAGAGATACTGGACCGTCAAGTCAAGAAGCTCAAGAATAAGCGCTACACGATTGTTAAGGTTAGATGGAACGCTAGGCGTGGAGCCGAGTTCAGTTGGGAGCGAGAGGATCACATGAAGTCTAAGTATCCGCATTTATTTGCTAATTAGGGTTTTGTTGAATTTCGGGACGAAATTCTTTCAACGGGGGAATAATGTAACATCCGCGAGTTTTGACCCGTTGACTTCACGTGTAATGTGACTAACAATTTAAGTTAATGAATAATTTGGGTCGTTTTATGATTAAATGACTATGTGGTATGTTCGTCGGGTCGATAATACGTTTAATCGGTGTTTAAATGCCTAACATTTTGTAATTTGGCTTGGGAAAAGAAACGGGTCGGCCCGTGGGTCATCCACGACCCACCAGCCCTTATGACCCATCTTCCCCCCTTATCTTTTCACTTTCACCACACATTTCCTTTTCCTTTCTCTTCTTCTCTCTAAGTAAAAGCAAGACCATCCAAACCATTTCATATCTTTCTTTCCCTTGCATCTATTTGGTGTTTTGGAACTGCTTAAGTACAAGAATCTGTATCATCTTCCTCTCATCTTCATTAAATTACAAGCTTGGATTTCATAGTGAAGGTTTTTACCCATTTTGACCTAAATTCGGGTTTGAGCTCAAGAAGGAGTTTTGGTAAGTCAAATTCATCCCATATTTATCTATTCATGTTTAGTTACTTGTTGTTGGTCAATTTGAAGTAATTACAAGTCCTAAATCGGCTTAAATCTTGTTTTGGGTCAAATTAGGGTTTAATTAGGGTTTGAATGATTTGGTTGTGATTTTGAGGTTATGAATCGAAACTAAGATATGGGTTATGTTTATTTATGTTAAAACATGTTTGTTTAAGCTTCAAAATGGGTCTTGGATCATCGCTAGTCGATTTGGGGGTCGAAAATGGGGTTTGGGTGAAGTTGGATCGCATTTTGTACTCAAAAATCTCCAGGTCTGAGCCCAGTCGCGCCGCGAGCTCCTGCTCCTCGCGCCGCGAGCCCGTGTCCAGTCGAAGTCAGTGACTTTCTCGCATCCCGCCTCGCGCCGCGAGCTTTCCTGCTCCTCGCGCCGCGAGCTCCTTCTCCTCGCGCCGCGAGTTTCACATGTTTTGCACATCAGTTTTCAAACGTTAATAACTTTTGATCCGTAACTCCAAATAAGTCGTATGACCTATCGTTGGAATCGTAAGAGAGTCTAGTTTCTATTAGTGACCCTCTTTTTGTATGAATCCTTTCTCATTTCTAAAAAGGTCGAGTCGAATGTGTCTTGTTCTTACTCGTTTTAGTTGTAAAGGCGTCTAGGGTTTGCGATTTGACCTAATTGTGCTAAACCAACTTGTTTAAGATTGTATAGTTGACATTATGGTATTATGATGTATATTTATAGGTTGTGGCCGTGCGGATCCTATTACTCGTTATTAATCTTTTATTAACTCGACTTAAGCTTCTTTGCCGATCAAGGTGAGTTTCGTATCTCCCTACTCGCTTGAGATCCGGGCTGAAAAGTGTAAACCTGGCGTGTTTACTTGCATTTATTGATTGATTGATTGATTGATTGTTTTAGTTGTTGGATTGGTGTGATGGTTCCTTTCGTTTGATTGGTTAAATTGGTT
>CM067173.1:98842679-98844632 GCA_034093135.1 Erigeron breviscapus | reverse complement strand
CATTCGCTTCAACTGATGCACCTGTGGAAGGTGAGTCAGAAAGGCAGCTGGGCGGGCCTCAAAATAATGAGGGACCCTCCAGTTCGCCTAATGTTATGGTTGAGGATAGAGCAACCATAACTGAAGCAACACCAATCACATCTATCCCTGGTGAAGATACTTCGGTATCTGATCCACCAACAGATGCACCCATCCAGGAAACTGGGGAAGGTCATCTGGAGACTGACCAGGAACTGGTCAGCCCTCAGTTACATTCATGGATCTGGACATGAGTGTTAATGACGAGGAAATCCTTATAGATCTTCGGATTCTGAAGGTACTGAAACAGACTTGGAGATTCTTGATGCTTCTGTACAAGCTCAAGACCCTTCATCTCCAGTCTCACTTCCAGACGCATCAATTTCACTTTCACCCCCCCAAGAAAATGTGCCTACTGATATATCTTTACCAACATATACCGCTCCTTCACCAACTGGGCAATTCTCATTTGCTCGAGAAATGCCACCCCCACCGTCACCGTTGTTCACACCTGAGCATTCTCAGCATGAACAACACTTTGATTTTCCAGTCCTTTCTTCATCCACCACTCCTATTATATCTTCAACTGCTGGTTTGACAACTGGGGAGACTTCCTTTAGTTTGCCTCCTCCAGTTGCTCCAGTAGTAACTGCTGCTGGTCCAGTGACACCTTCTCCTTCATCACTGGACAGTCAAGTTGTCTCACTTCAAGCCGATCTCCAAAACCTTCTAACCAGGGTGGAGGAGATTCAGAAGACACTTGACAAAAACACCAAGTCATTCTCCAGATACCACAAGGATCATTTGACAAATATTAAGGTGGTTGATCTGGGGATAAACAAGTTTTCATCTAATGAAGACTTGGTGTTTAAAAAGCTGAATGAGTTGGTCACTGGCTGCAACAATCTGGCTGGTACTTTAAAGGAAGCCTTTGACCTAACTCACTCCAAGGTTACATCTTCAATCTCCAACTTGCTAGGAAATACTGTCAGAACTTCAGAAGTTGATTTGAAAGAGATTGAAAGGCAGGTGAAGGAACTTATTGAAAAACCTGGCCTAGATGTAACTGGACTTGGAGAGCAGTTGATGACTTTGGTTGGTCAGAAAATAGAGGATACGCTGGGTGCTAGAGAAGCACAATTGGTTGAAAGGGTGATATCTGAGATCACCAAGCTGGCCACTCTTCAGGTTGATCTGGCCCCACTCACCAGTGAGATCAACCAGTTGAGAGGCAGCATTGAAAGTTTGAACACCCAGGTATCTCTACATGCTCAATCCTTAGAGAAACTGACAACTGAAGTGGAAAATCTAAAGAAGAAAGATGATGAAGTGAAGGATAAGGTTGTCTCTGGTTTGGACGAAGACTCCAAGATCTTGAATGCATTGAAAACTGGTCAAGAACAAGTAACTGCCAATGTTTTGACCCAGTCAAAAGAGACGAACCATTTGTGGAGATCCTTCAGGATGATGTGTGGGATCTTTAAGGAGTGTAAGGACATGCAGTCATGGCAGCCTCTTGACCGGTTGCCATCTCACCCCTCTGAATGGGAAGGTATTCGGGCAGGTCTAGATGTTGCCAAGGGGGAAAGAAGTTCAGTCCTTACACCAGTTGCACCTGGAAGGACTCCATCTGGAAGAGAATTGATTGTGGCTACCAGTACTGAAGCTGGTGAGCAAAGAGTTGGTGGATCTGGTGATGATGGTGATAGGGGGAATGTTGTTTTGGATAAGGGAAAAGGTTTAGCTGGTGATGCATCTGCCCAGCCGGCCACTGATGTAATGCTTGAAACTGGTAATGCTGATATACTTCCTCCAGTTTCAGATAGTGATAGCAGAAGACTGGCCAGACTTGGTAATGATATCAAAGAAAGAAAGAAAATGAAACAAAGAAACCAAGCTGAAGCCAGGGCACATCTTGAGCAGATCAAGTTGCTT
>CM067173.1:98790179-98837679 GCA_034093135.1 Erigeron breviscapus | reverse complement strand
GAAGAAACTTTTTTAAGAAACCTTCAAATTAGCCTTTTATGAACTTGTGAATGAATTTGTTCACGTTTTTTGTTCACATGTGACAAACGGCTATATATTAGGTTTCGGAAAAAAATTTCTTCTACAATATATGTTTTTATAACGTTTCACATGTGAATGAACAAAAAAAACATGTGTTCCAATATGAAATTTAAGAGTTCTCACGGTTCTTACAAAAAAATGGGTTCTCAAAATAAGGGTCCCCTATAGAGTTTCCTTATTTTGAGAACCATTTTTTTTGTAAGAACCATGAGAACTCTTAAATTATATATTTGTTCACATGTTTTTTTTGTTCATTCACATGTGAAATGATATAAAAATATATGTTGTAGAAGAAACTTTTTTAAGAAACCTTCAAATTAGCCTTTTATGAACTTGTGAATGAATTTGTTCACGTTTTTTGTTCACATGTGACAAACGGCTATATATTAGGTTTCGAAAAAAATTTCTTCTACAATATATGTTTTTATAACGTTTCACATGTGAATGAACAAAAAAAACATGTGTTCCAATATGAAATTTAAGAGTTCTCACAGTTCTTACAAAAAAATGGGTTCTCAAAATAAGGGTCCCCTAATTATATATTAAATATAATCAATGTCCATATTTCATAACCATATATTAAAAAATTATAAATTAAAAATAAATATTTACATTATTAATAAATGTTTAATCAATACTTTTCTTTTGTTGATTAATTTAATTAATATTTGTAAAACGGTTTAATTTGAAAAGAAGGAAATATATGCATCAATTATAATTTTATTAATTAACTAGTCCTAATACTCGTACGATGTACGGTAGCTATATAGATTGTATCATAAAGAAATTCGAATATGCCTCATACATGATTCGTGAGTATGAAATAAATTCAGATTAATAAATCGATGATCGAAGCTAAATTATAATAAACAGTAATAATAATATAATATATGTTTAGTTAGAGTTTTGGATTTACCTTAAGTTTTTAGAATCACATCAAAATCGGAACTTGTAAGCATAGTGGATGACGGCAAATAGTCTTGTGATTTCGGATCGTAAACTCAAAATTTTGAAGTATTCATGTTAATAACTTATTATAAGTGATATAAGTAATAGGAGTTGAAAAATTGAGAAAGAAAAAAAGACAATTTATTAATGAGAAACATCAATCAAATAAGGTTATAATATCTTTTGTATTAATAAGCCAAGAGTTAGAGTTTAATTCTAAGTTTAATAAGGAAATTGAATCTATATACAATTAAAAAAGCTAATTTAATAAAATAAATAAATTAAAAGGACACGTGTCGATCAAGGATTACGCCACGTGTCGTTTCAAGAACATCTCAATCCATATTTATATTTATTATAGATATATATATATATATATATAATATATAAATATATATATATATATATATATATATATATATATATATATATATATATATATATATATATATATATATATATATATATATATATATATATATATATATATATATATATATATATATATATATATATATATATATATATATATATATATATATATATATATATATATATATATATATATATATATATATATATATATATATATATATATATATATATATATATATATATATATATATATATATATATATATATATATATATATATATATATATATATATATATATATATATATATATATATATATATATATATATATATATATATATATATATATATATATATATATATATATATATATATATATATATATATATATATATATATATATATATATATATATATATATATATATATATATATATATATATATATATATATATATATATATATATATATATATATATATATATATATATATATATATATATATATATATATATATATATATATATATATATATATATATATATATATATATATATATATATATATATATATATATATATATATATATATATATATATATATATATATATATATATATATATATATATATATATATATATATATATATATATATATATATATATATATATATATATATATATATATATATATATATATATATATATATATATATATATATATATATATATATATATATATATATATATATATATATATATATATATATATATATATATATATATATATATATATATATATATATATATATATATATATATATATATATATATATATATATATATATATATATATATATATATATATATATATATATATATATATATATATATATATATATATATATATATATATATATATATATATATATATATATATATATATATATATATATATATATATATATATATATATATATATATATATATATATATATATATATATATATATATATATATATATATATATATATATATATATATATATATATATATATATATATATATATATATATATATATATATATATATATATATATATATATATATATATATATATATATATATATATATATATATATATATATATATATATATATATATATATATATATATATATATATATATATATATATATATATATATATATATATATATATATATATATATATATATATATATATATATATATATATATATATATATATATATATATATATATATATATATATATATATATATATATATATATATATATATATATATATATATATATATATATATATATATATATATATATATATATATATAGATTAACATATTATATATATATATAATATAGGGGAAGTGAATATAAGGTTGTCCCATACCCAAGCTTAGGTATGAACCCTCACATACTATTTTTTTAAACCATAAAATTCATGGGGCATGTGATTTATTTATTTAACAAATATTAAAAAATTGATATGTGAGGGGTTCCATACATAAGCTTAGGTATGGAACAACCTTATATTCATTTTCCCCATATATATATATAGTGAAAAGTTATTTTAAGAACCCCCAAAATTGCAGGAACTTTTAGGAACTTTTTAAATCAAGCTTAATCTTTAATTATTCTTTACATGTTGATTGTTTTTGATTGTTTTTGAGTTATTTAGGTGCAATTTTGGATTTTACAATTATGTAGAAACATGGATTATCATCCATTATACAATTTTTGGAGACATGAACTTTTATGATCACATGTGCACGAATAATGCTTTGATCACATGTATGCAGGTCGATCATATGTATGCAAGTATTTTGTAAATTAATGTTTTAATGAGATTGGTGATGATCAAATGTATATAGATAGTTATATGAACATTTGTAAGCAATTATATAGTCATATGAACATGTGTAATCAATCATATAGTAATAATTTTAATTTAAAGAAAGTTCCCAAAGGTTCCTGCAATTTTTGGGTTCCTAATATAACCTTTCCCTATATATATATATATATATATATATAATGTTCTACGAATAGTTTCAAGTTTGGTGATTACACTTACCGGGGCCTTATACCGGGAGAAATAGTGAGTTGGAAGACTGTCAAGCACCGAACGGATGAGTGTTATGTGGCCACGAGGGAGAGAGTGGAGGCTTTCCAGAGGGATAATCGGGTTTCAAATGTTTTAATTACGGGTTCCAATTTTTCACCAAATTCATATTTGTGCCAACATTATGCCAAGGTAATTGATAGGGAAAGATCCCGGCTTTACAGTTGAGGGTGGTACAGATATCACAATCTTCACTTGACAAGTTAATTCCATGGAAACAAGACTTATGGTGATTTACCTTTAAACCGGAAGGGAGATGGAAGGCTCTCAAGATTCTGGATATGTTTTTGAGATGGGTGTTAGACCATTTGCCAACTAGATTGCATCATCGAGATATAGCAACTGAGACGTGAGTGATCGCTGGCCCTTGATTTGGAAAGTGTGATTCCAGAAATCAGTACAATGGTAGATGCTTGCTGTAAAATGTTTGAGAAAGCTTCCATGGCGATGATGAACAAGAAAGGAGAGAGTGGGTCTTCTTGTGGGACTCCTCGTTCACAATTGAACTCATGGGTACGACAACCATCTAGGGTGAGCATAAACCGAACCGGAAAACCAAAAACCCCCGAAATACGAACCGAAAAAGCCGAAAACCGAACCAAACGATTGGTTTGGTTTTGGTTTTCAAAAACCGAACGGATCGGTTCGGTTTCGGTTTCATATACAAAAACCGACCAAAAACCGAACCGAACCGAATACAATATATATTTTATTTTATCTTATATTTTATGTCAAGTTATAGTTGTAAGTAGATTGCATATATCTAATGTAAATCAATCCAATTAGATACACGAACATAGTGTGTATTATATTTATATTAATATACTAGCTTGAATAATCCTGGCATGTAATAATGGTATCTTATTTTGATCCATACCGTTTGCAGTGATATCCTATTTTGTGCCAATACTGCCAATTCATGATATACTTTGTTTTGCAAAATATGGGTCTAGGAGTATGTTTGTCTTAGTACAATTTCATATATATGTTTTGATTTAAATATGCAGAAAGATTCAATGACAGGTACCCAACCTCACTTGTAATTTATATAGTACCAACATATATGCAATTTATTTATCTTTTTTAAAAAAAACCCGAAACCGATCCAAACCGAACTGGAAAACCGACAAACCGAACCAAACAAAAACCGAATCCAATGATTTATGGTTTTCAAAAACCGAATGTTTCGGTTTGGGTTTTGGTTTTAGGCCAAAACCGATTCAAGCTCACCCTACAACCATTAATAAAAACCATGGGTCTGTAAGAAGATAAGATACCTTTGATCCAAAGGATCCATCTGCTTGGGAAGCCCATCTGGCCCATGATAGCGATGAGGAAGTCCCAATTGATTGAATCAAAGGCCTTCTCAATGTCTAACTTTAGGCATAACGCTTCTTGGTTGCTTCTTTTTATCCAATTAATGATTTCGTTGAGCATCAACGGACCATCCATGATGTTTCTTTCTTTGAGATAGGCCAACTGGGATTGGGAAATTATGGTGGCCATCACTCCTTTTAATCGATTAGCCAAAATCTTCGAAATTACCTTTTTGATGCAACCGACAAGAGTAATGGGACGATAATCAGTGAGGTTTTTAACAAAGGGAAAATCATTATGTAAAAGAAATGCAGAAATTTGCCACCACATTCTTGCAATTAGCAACTTTTAGCAAGAAATATGGTTAGCCATAGTATGATTGTTTACATTCTTTGTTTATTTTTTACAATTTGACACCATACCCTTCACCCTTAGGGGTATTTGGTACGATGAAATGGAAACAAAAAAAAAGAAATGATAATAACTTCCTTTATTTGTTTACATTTGAAAATTGAAATGAAAATGGAGAAATCAGAATTATTTTCATTCTTTCTATTTTTTTATAAATTGTAAAAAGTCAGTGAGAATATTAAAAAAATTGTTTTTTATTTTGATGATGTTATATATATTATTTTCAATTATTATTATTTTAAATTTATAAATTACTCTTATATTTATTTTTTTGTTTGTAGGAAATGTCGTAATTTTTTTTTAAAATATCTATTCTTTTTCTTATTATTTATATTTTCTACCACATTTTTATATTTTACAATTCACTTCCAGTGAATATGTAGGCACCAGTTCAATTTTCGCAGACACTGCTAGTTTATTCGAAGAACCTCAAAGCCAACCACAATGGCCTGACAGTGGGAGACAGAGTGAATATGTGGACACCGAAGCACGTATCTCAGACACTAAAAATTTCTTTGACGAACCTTATAACCAACCACAGTGGGGTCAGTATGGGAGACATAGTGAGTATGTAGTAAGCGAATCACGATTCCCAGACACACAAAGTTTTTCGGAGAACCGAATAACCAAACGCAAGGAGAAACGTCCAGCTTTGTTGATCAACTATTTGGGGGACCACATACACAGAACTTCTCTGAACCGTTTACACACAACTTCTTCGACACGGAGTCAACATGGACTGACATGAGAACATACCTAAAGCAAATACCTTTTTACTTTCAGCGTTACGTTGTAGATATCAAAAATGTTAATTCTGATGGTAACTGTGGATTTCGGGCACTAGCCGTTGCTTTGGGTGAATCTGAGGAAAAGTTCGAGTGGATTCGCAAACTAATGCTAGAGGAGTATGAGTCCAAAGTAGGATACTATAAGGTTGCATTCGGTGGTGAAGCAACACATATACATACTTTGCTTCAATTGTCTTATCCCGGTGGTCGCCCATTTAAATACTGGATGATGAATCCATATTGCGCTATGCTTCTGTCCAATGCTCTGGGTCTTATAATTATATGTTTAAGTGTCAAAGAAAACATCACATGTTTCCCTTTTTGGAAGGGGTCAGGCCAGCTATACCGTGACGAGCCGATATGCATTGCCCTGGTATCCGGAGATTCACATTTTGTTACGGTTTATTTAGACAAGAACTGCCCATTGCCTTACCCCTCAGCTTGGGGATTTGATAAACCTGCATCGCGGGCCTGGGCAGAAGATGCGAAGTACAAAGACCGTTTGGCTGAGTACGACAGACACATTCAAGCGACTAAACTACCTCCGGGATTTCAGCAGATTGATTAGTTGACTTTATTATACTTGGTTTGTATTTTTTGAACGTTTGTTAGTTGATGTATTTTTTTACTTATATTTGTTATTATGATTACTAATAATAGTTGACGTATTCTTTACATTTGTATTTTAATACTTAATGCATTTTACATTTTTATCTATAATTTACATTTGTACTTACATTTTTTTATTAGATTACTAAATATAGTTGATTTCTTACATTTTTTTTTACATACATTTTTGATTACTAAATATAGTTGATGTATTTTTTTACGTTTTTTTGTTAATATGAATATCATCATCAACACATCCAAAAAGATAAACACATACACACCACTAACATAAGTAAACAAAACATGATATATTGTTCATAACCACAAAATACTAATACATATCAACATCGTCCTCATCATCATCATCATCCAAGTTGACATGATACGATCCACCAGAGAAATGAGAGTCTGTGGCCGACTGCGCGCCCGCCTGAGGAGGAAGAGGAGCCTGTGCATAACTATCATAGTTAAATAAGCCTTCGACCCAGGAGGATTGGCTACCAGCTGCATCGATGTTCAGGTCAAGATCTGGACGTGGCTGGCCTGTCCCATGGGCCTGATGAGGCTGGGCACCCTGTCCCTGTGTTAGATGCGTATAGTCATACGCCTGGGTACCTATCTGCCTGATGACCCGCCCTATGCCGCGGCGATGCCCCGGCCGGGATCCAAGTTCGTCCATGAAAATTTGATCCTGGGGAGTTGGATTAGGTTCCCGTTCAGCCTCCTCCTTCTTCTTCTTCAGGTTGGCCTGAATCACGTTACATTATATATAAGGTTGATTATATGGACATTTAATAATAACAAATATATTCGCTTAAAATTAAGAGACACTTACATGTATTTGTTCAGCCACGGGGTGTTCCCAAGGTCGCCCATCAGCTTTTTTCTTGTGCCTTTCTTCGTACAAATCCACCAAGTCTACGTCTCTGTTTTTATGAACCTGTAAACACATCAATTTATCATAAGAATATACATTATTTAACCAATATTTGTAAACACAAGTATTTATATATCACACAAGTATATATTTGATAACAATAACAGACCTTTTCTTGGTGGACGTACTGAGAGTAGGATTGTCGTCCATGGGTCCCCGCAAGAACTTGCTTGCCCCTGTTCGTCTTGTTTGTCGCCGACAACTTCACCCGGTCTTCCCGCTGGTAGTACCTCAACAGCACCCTCCAGTCCTCCGCCGACAAATCCTCTGGAGGAGCAGCTTGCTCCAACTGTGGAACAGCTTTCAGGCCCCCCTTGGATTCAAAGTGTTTTCTCTTGAACTGGCTCTTTCTGCCCCGATACTCAGCTTTGCAGTCGGCCTCGACAGCCAGTCTGAACCCCTGTCTGACAGGGTCTAGGGGGTCAGGGGTGTCGATGAAGTGGTCCAACTTGAACCTAGTCTGCAATTTTAAAGTATTAGTTAGCGAATTTAAAAATTTATACAAACATCATACAACAAATTAAAAATTATGATGAGGCGTACGTTTAGAGTCGGGATAACAAATGCCTTTCTCTCCTGAGGCACATGGTCCCATGAGTCGTAAGTCTGTGGGACGGTTCGGATCAGGGTGCCAATCAGGCTCTTGTACATGGGGGCGTTATCACCGATCGCCTGCCACGTCTTAAAATGGGTCGTGTCAAAGTCTATGCTTAGACGACCTCTCTTCGCGAATTCCTCCTCTAAGTTCAGGTTCTGACCGGGCCCCCGCCCCTTTCCCTTTCGTGGGGCTAAAACAAAAAAAACACAAAATTAGTAAATAAACCTAATTAATTAAAAAATGAACTATAAACAACCATTTTTCTTACCGCCACTCCCTTTGCAGCCCCAGCCTTTCCTCCACCATGGTCTACGAGGGTCTTCATTACCACCATCACCGCCGTGATATGTAGCCATTTATACTGCAAAATACAAAACAAATTATACACATTTTTAAATTACATACAACAAAATGATCAAGGTTAAGAAAGATCCAAAATTATCACATATGTATTTTTTCTAACTTATTTTTGTACGAAGTCTTTAATTCTTCAATTTTTTATATTAATTCTTTTTTACTAAATTTTTAATACGTAATCTTTATTAAAACTTTTGTTATTACTTATATACTACTTTTTTAACTTACTTTTATATTTAGTTTTATCTATATTTTTGTTACACTTATTATTTATACATTTTAAGTAGTTTATTTTAATCAATTTTTTTACATAATCTTTGATTATTACTTCTATACATATATTTTTATGGTTATAATTTTATATACTTTTTAAAACTTGTATTATGCTTATATGAAGTTTTTAAACCTTTTAAATGTCGTTTTTGTATGTACTTTTTATACAAACTTGTTTATTTAGTTTTATATTTTTTTTTTCTAAATTTTTTACTTATTTCTATAATACTTTTTGAAAGTGTTTTTTATTTTTACTTTTATACTTTATTTAATACTTATTTTGAAAGTTTTATAGAAACTTGTTTTTTATACTAATATAGTTTACTTATATGTTTTTTCTACGTAATCTTTAATATTCTTTTTAACTTACTTTTTACACTTATTTATATATATATTTTCTTACACTAAATTTTGTACTAGAGACATGATACGTAATATTTCATCTAACTTAACAATACTAACAAACCTATAATACAAATCACTAACTTAACAATACTAACAAACCTATAATACAAATCACTAACTTAACAATACTAACAAACCTATAATACAAATCACTAACTTATCAACAAAAACTAAAACTAACAATACAAACAAACTTATTAAAATCCAAAAATTAACTATCAATCCTAACAAAACTAATAAAACCAAAAACAATATTAACATATCAATATAATCAATTAACAATAAAAAACACAAATAATAACAATCAAAAAGGGATAATATGGCCGGAAAATACATACCAAAAGAGATGGCCGGAAAAAACTAACGGGGGAGGAGAGCCGCCGCACTTGCCGGAAAACTGGCCGGTAAATCCACTAACACGGCGGTGATGGCCGGAAAAATATCTAGTAAATCGCTGCTAATACTTTGAAAAACAAGAAAAAGGGATGAAAATCGTAAGGAGAGGGGGAGTGTTTTTTCAAAACTTGGAATGAAAGAGACGGACGGACGGGGGAGGTTTTATTCAATTTTTGGCCCCACTCAAGTATTTGCGGCGATTATCGCTGCAAATACTTTGGTCAAACGGTCAGCGCCATTATGGCGGTAGTTAGTGGATTGCTTACGTGGCTAAACTATTTGCAGCGATTATCGCCGCAAATAGTTTAGGTCGAGACACCAATATTAAATGGTCGGGATCCTCCGGGCGTTTTTTAATTGGGTTTATAATTTGAGCATGCAAAAGACCAAAAAAAGGTCAATCTTTTTTATTTCTTACTTTAAATTAATATAGTTTTATCAATGATGAGTTGGTGGAGTGGTTTGGAGTTCCCCTGATGACCTATAGGTCTCAGGTTCGAATCTCCATTCCACCAACTTTGAGATATAGGTAGTCCTTCTATGAGGGCTTGACTTGGGTATACCCAGGTTCAAGTCTGAGGGGGCAGGGTTTACCCCTATTAATCGTCGTGCTTCGGGCGGATTAGTAGGGGGTTTTCCCCCCATTGGGTATTTGAAATAGATATTTCTACTTCGAGGGAGCTCTCTAGCGCGGACCCGGTTAAGACAACGTATGCTAGACCTCTCGCTGTCGAATCGCGACACGAAGTTTCAAGCGAAATTCACCTTTCAAAAAAAAAATATATGTTTCGGATATAATCTGATTCTAAAAGAAATTTAAGTTAATTGCAAGATTGGTCCCTATGGTTTGTACATTTTAGCATTGGGGTCCCTTTTCAAGTATCGTTGCAATGAGGGTCCCTATTTTGAGAATTTTTGCAAGATTGGTCCCTTTTTAACAGGACCGTTAGCGGGTGCCGTTAAGTCGCACGTGGCAATAACGTGTAGGGGCAATATCGTCTTTTCACACAACATAGAAGGGACCTTTATTGCTAATGAACTCAAAAAAGGGACCCCCATTGCTAAAATATAAAAGCCACAGGGACCAATCTTGCAATTAACATAGATGGTGATGTTGCGATTTTTACAATCTTTTATTTTTTTGATATTCTAGGCACGTATACATATCGATAATATCTTTTTATCTAAATATCATAAGATACTAATTAACGATATATAACTAAATACTTATAACCAATATTTATTACGTTATATGATAAAAATCCGGTATATATTTATAACCTGATAAAATGCACTACATAAAACGAAATAGTATAATGTAAAAAAAAATCAAAAAGGTGATTTTAAAAAGTATAATATAAAATTTAGAAATTAATTCATAATTATATCATTAAAATAATTACTTTCTATAAATAAAATGTAGAATTAATTTTCATAATTAATAACCATATTTAAATTTATTAAATTAAAATTAAATCTAAAAAGGTAAAAAAGGTATATGACATCATCAATTTGATCTAATGGTATTAAATAAAACTAAAACTTCATCTAAGGTCCAAACTTCTTTTTAAACTAAGAGGGTTTCTCTTCTTTATATATAACTAAGAGCGGATATGTAAAATTTATGTGGCATATTTATTTAGATGACAAATAAGATTTTTGCTTAGTTATAATTTTTTTAAATATTTGGTATTTTTTTCATGTCATGTAGACTATTAATTAACAAAGTAAATTTTGTATTATCTATTTGTAAATTTTAACTAATTTAGTCTTTTTATAATTAATATGTATCTATAATTAATTTATTTATCTCTTTCTATTTAATGTGGATAGTTTAGGGCTAATGTGACATAATTCTTTGTTTGACAACTAATTTTTTACTTATTTGTCATTTTTTATTTTATTTAAGGATTATACAATGAATAAAATCTACAAATTGTAAACTTAGTCGCTTACTTATTTAAGTTATTATCTAAAGTAATAATTACATATCGATTATATCGAATTATATTAGCATTGAATGAAATATGTATAGTGATTTTTTTTTCTTTTCATCCTTTGAATTTTAGAGAATTTATACTTTTAGTTACTAAATAAATATTTAATCTTTCACTCAAATTCAATAAATTATTCGTTTCTTGAAAACTAACTTTTCAGTTTATGCTTTATGCATTAAAAAATGAAACTTATGTTGATGATTTATCTATGAAGTATATTTTATATACTTTTATTCTTGATTTCATTTGTTATTACATGATTGCATGATTTAGACATTATTAAAAAAACAAGTTTATTGATTAGTATTAAAATACATTCATTTATGATAGAACTGTCTTTAATAAGTAAGTTTACATTTGAATACATGTTGCTACAATATTGTAGTTTATACTTTAAATTTGGAAGATGTATTATTTATTTTAACAATTGTTTTACTAACAAATTATTCACCATGCAACGCATGGGTTTAATCTAATATATATTATAAAATAACATATATTAAATATATATATATTATTATATATATATATATATATATATATTGAGGGTTACTCTGATTTTATTTTAAAGATTATTGTTATTAAGTCATTATTATATATATATAAATATTTTTTTCCATTCTCCAATTTTTCCATGTGCGTTTACACATTCATAGTTATATTTAATTAAATAAATCTTGTGTATTATATTATAGATATATATAACTAGTCCTAATACCCGTACGATGTACGGTAGCTATATAGATTGTATCATAAAGAAATTTGAATATGCCTCATACATGATTTGTAAGTATGAAATAAAATGTGGTTAAAACCAACGATCGAAGCTAAGTTATAATAAACAGTAATGATAAATATAATATATGTTTAGTTAAAATTTTGGATTTACCTTAAAATTTTAAAATCACATCAAAATCGGAAATTGTAAGCATAGAGGATGACGGCAAATAGCCTTGTGATTTCGAATCGTAAACTCAATTTTTTGAAGTCTTCATGTTATTAACTTATTATAAGTAATAGAAGTTGAAGAATTGAGAAAGAAAAAGAGACAACTTTATTAATGAGAAAACGATCAATCAAATAAGGTTATAATGTATTTTGTATCTATAAGCTAAGAGTTAGAGTTTAATTCTAAGTCTAATAAGGAAATTGAATCTATATACAATTAAAAAGCTAATTTAATAAAATAGATAAATTAAAAGGACACGTGTCGATCAAGGATTACGCCACGTGTCGTTTTAAGAACATCTCAATCCTGTTTTAGTTTATTGTAGATAGTACGATTAAAATTAAATCTATTTTTAACACCATTACTTATAAAGATAGAGGATAAAAGCTCTACCCTCATAGATTGCATTAGAGGTGGTGATAGGGGCAAAAGTATCTATATCTTAATTTCCTTATATACCGTTGAGGTATTAAGTTCTAAAACCCATAAAAGACGGTATTGGGTCTTACTTACTTACTTATTTTATTTTTCTGAAATATTAAAAATATAAGTAATAAAAACAACCAAGAGCTCAAGAAGGGTGATATAGTCTATTATAGACTATATATAGCAGGAGCTTAAGTTCATTGGAATAGCATAAAACCTCCTAAAATAGAGTAAGTAACTTCAGAGCTTGATCAAAATTTTAACTAAACACATTTTCATAACTTCAGAGCTTGATACTATATGTTTCGTTTCCAAAATTTGTTATGTTTTATATTTAGCGGGTCAAACAGCCAAAATCTATATATATTAGCTAAATGTAAAAGTTCATTGGAATAGCATAAAACCTCCTAAATCAGAGTAAGTAACTTCAGAGCTTGATCAAAATTTTAACTATACACATTTTCATAACTTCAGAGCTTGATACTATATGTTTCGTTTCCAAAATTTGTTATGTTTTATATTTAGCGGGTCAAACAGCCAAAATCTATATATATTAGCTAAATGTAAAAGTTCATTGGAATAGCATAAAACCTCCTAAATCAGTTCATTCAAGATTATTAGAATCCAACTAACTTAACTTTTGTAATGATTTCTGACACACTAATAAGTTTTATAATACCGCCTGACCCGACCTTTGGAGCCAAATACGTGTGACCCATTACCCAAATCGCCCATTCTTTATCCTATATATTTCATTGAGCGAAAGTTCTTAAAATGTTGAATGACAAAAAGACATTCCATATACCTGTCATTACCTGCATCACTTTCAAAATTTTGGTTGCAGGAGCTATGGTGATAAGTTTTTTCTATAACCAAAACCATAAATTGATATTATTTACTCTGGCGAGGTAATTAATTTATTATGTATATCTAATACCTCTTCGGTAATGATCGATCTAATCCAGGTTCTCTTGGACAATCTGTCAATCTCCCCTAAAGAATGATTCTTCTGAGATGGCCTGGAGAACAGAACCCGTTGGGCATCAACGTATGAATAAAAACAAGGGGCGCATATAAAAGCTTTGACTAAAATATTTCTGTTAATAAATCATGTGTTTGACCTCTTTCTGTCATAATTCTAGCAATGAAAGATCATATGGACCAACATTGTGTTGGGTCATCCGCAATACATGATTTATTCACTATCATTTTATAATTCTTAGATCCACATGTATCGATCACGTTTTCAGCTTCAACGTAAAACTATATATCATTTTCTCTTTGAGATCATACATGAATTATTTTTTTTCCCGAACATTCAGTCGGGATACGAAATCAGAGAAACCTCACCGTATAATGGTGAAACCTTGCACGTACCCTAGACAACGATATGTTGACTATGAGTCGTTACAAGTATTCGGAAAAAAACCCGTAAGACTTACCATCCCTAAGGATCGAACTTAAGACCTTAGGTAAAACCTGGGAATGCTTCTAACTAGTTGTCTTACATGAATTACAAATATCAACTTGACAATATAAAAAGACTAACATTTAATGCCACATGTTTGACCTTCGAAATACATTGCCCAAACCCAGCTAACGTTTTGTGATCAATTGGGAATATAGAAACCTAATAATAGCTCATAACCAGCTAATATATATAAAAAAATGTTGTTGTAAGTTGATTTTCATGTATGATCTCAAAATAAACTAATATATAATTTTACATTGAAGCTGAAAACATGGTCGATACATGTGTGGCCTTATTTTATTTTTGTTACACGCCACCACCATCCTTATTTAAACTCGGTCTGATTCACTACCATAAACAGTCAGATTCTCCGGCGGCGGTTCAGGTGGTGGTCAGTTTTCGGCGGCTGTTCAGATTTTCAACTTTATGGTTTTTCACTAACGTCGATTACAGTTGCGATTTAAGCTATGGAAGAATTATCGTTTTTCAATTTCATGGTCCATATCAGTCACATGATTACGAAGCACCTGCCCATTATGACCGGTCCTCTAAGATTTTACTTTTTTGTTTGATCCATTATAACCCGCCTGAGAAAACTTTGAAACCCATTGCCACCCAAATAACTAAGTTGAAGACCCAGAATGACCCAACTTTAGATGTTTGGGTCATAATTGCCGGCTATAAGTCTATATATAGCAGGAGCTTCCTTATTATATCTCCCAAACCATCTAAAATACCTTCAACCTCATTTTCTTCCAATGGATCCACCTCCATCCTTCTCTAGTACTAGAAACTTTGCAGATTCGCTGTGCGAAGAATATACTCCTCCTCCAGTAGTAGTACCCGTTCAGCAACCCCCGTTAAAATCTCCATCCTTCTCTCGTAGTAGAAATATCGGCGCTTCGCTATTCCAACCCCCATTAAATCCTTCATCACGTGAAGATGTGAAGTCAGATTTTTATTCAGCTGGTCAAGCTGAAGAAATAGTGATGGCAGACGTGGTTGATGCTAGTCCCGTGTTTGAAAATTTCAAGAATGAAGTTGAAAGGCTCAAAGTTTTGAAGAGGCTGGTTCAAGCAAAAATTGGTATTGCCAGAGATAAAGGTAATAATCTCTTATCTGGTGTGGAAGAGTGGTTAAACAAGGCAGGGGATGAGATATCTGAAGCTGAGGAGATTATCGAACAAGAAGCGATTGCCAGGGAGAGGTGGTTGGAAGAATATGATCATTACGATAACAAGGCAACAAAGATGACCCCTTCTCTTAAGGAGCACCAAGTATATGGCACGGATTTTGTTACTTCTGTCTCGGTTGATGAAACTCCTACACCCGGATTTCTAAATGTTTATCAAAACAAAGATCTTGACGATATTGTTATCCAAAGTTCAACTTTGAATAATATCATTGTCTCTTGAAGATGAAAGCAAACAAATCATTGGAATCTATGGCTTAGGTGGTGTTGGGAAAACCACACTTGCTATGGAAGTTGCTGCAAGAATAAAAAAGATAGTAATGTTGTTTTTATAACCGTCTCTCGAACAGGAGACGCGCAGATGATTAAAAAGGATCTCGAAAATACAACAAAGCGAATAGTGATAGGGGACAAGGTTCTAATCATATTAGATGACGTCTGGGAAAAACTCGATCTAGAAGATTTGTGCATTCCTATCAACCACACGAATTGCAAGATTTTGGTCACGTCTAGAAACGAAGATGTGTGCGAGAAAATGAATAAAATTTGTGTAAACTCTTTGCCAAAAAAGAAGCATGGATTCTTTTCAAACGCGTGGTTGGTGAAAGATTGGAGACGGATTCCAATTTGAAACCATTGCCACCCAAATAACTAAGTTGAAGACCCAGAATGACCCAACTTTAGACGTTTGGGTCATAATTGCCGGCTATAAGTCTATATATAGCAGGAGCTTCCTTATTATATCTCCCAAACCATCTAAAATACCTTCAACCTCATTTTCTTCCAATGGATCCACCTCCATCCTTCTCTAGTAGTAGAAATATCGGCGCTTCGCTATTCCAACCCCCATTAAATCCTTCATCACGTGAAGATGTGAAGTCAGATTTTTATTCAGCTGGTTCAAGCAAAAATTGGTATTGCCAGAGATAAAGGTAATAATCTCTTATCTGGTGTGGAAGAGTGGTTAAACAAGGCAGGGGATGAGATATCTGAAGCTGAGGAGATTATCGAACAAGAAGCGATTGCCAGGGAGAGGTGGTTGGAAGAATATGATCATTACGATAACAAGGCAACAAAGATGACCCCTTCTCTTAAGGAGCACCAAGTATATGGCACGGATTTTGTTACTTCTGTCTCGGTTGATGAAACTCCTACACCCGGATTTCTAAATGTTTATCAAAACAAAGATCTTGACGATATTGTTATCCAAAGTCAACTTTGAATAATATCATTGTCTCTTGAAGATGAAAGCAAACAAATCATTGGAATCTATGGCTTAGGTGGTGTTGGGAAAACCACACTTGCTATGGAAGTTGCTGCAAGAATAAAAAATAGTAATGTTGTTTTTATAACCGTCTCTCGAACAGGAGACGCGCAGATGATTAAAAAGGATCTTGAAAATGCAACAAAGCGAATAGTGAAAGGGGAGAAGGTTCTAATCATATTAGATGACGTCTGGGAGACACTCGATCTAGAAGATTTGTGCATTCCTATCAACCACACGAATTGCAAGATTTTGGTCACGTCTAGAAACGAAGATGTGTGCGAGAAAATGAATAAAATTTGTGTAAACTCTTTGCCAAAAGAAGAAGCATGGATTCTTTTCACTCGTATTGTTGGTGAAAGATTGGAGATGATCCTCCATTTGTTTATTTATATATATAAAAAGAAAAGTGTTAATCTAAAGGGGTAAGGAGTAAAGGACATGGTTTAAAAAGATACTTGAAAAGTAAAGTGCTTTTTTCCATATCAATTTTTTTTTTTTTTTAAATTATGATTAGTTGTTATAAAATAATACTAATAGAAAAATACAACACTTTTTTCCGTTAAGTATTGCTCTGGAACTTCATTGTTAGCTTCTAGTTGACTTTTTCCTAAATGAAAGCTAATTATCAATCATAACATATCATATTAACACTTGCTTTTGCAGAAAATTTTTGATGAGTTTGTTGGATCGTATTATTCGATGATCAGAATGCTGGACGAAAAGGTAAGTATATATGTATTCACTAATTATCTATTTTCTAAAAGTGAGAATAGGTTATGGTTGTTTCACATATCATGATGGACGTATAAATATTGAATTCCAACAACCCATTAAGTAGTGTGTTTGGTTCTTCGGAAATGAGGGAACTTCATTTCAATTAGAATGTAAACATTTTCTTATACGATAAAACTAGATTAAACTCATGTTGCATGGCGAAAAATTGTTGTCGTAAAAATTTGTAAAAAATAAATAATGCATCTTTCAAATTTAAAGTTTAAACTACAATATTGTAGCAACAATGTATCAAATGTAAACTTACTTATTAAAAACAGTTATGTCATAAATGAATATATTATAATACTAACCAATGAACTTGTTTTTTAAAAATGTCTAAATCATATAACCATGTAACAACAAATAAAATTTTAAGGTAAAAATATATAAAATATACTTCATAAATAAACTATTAACATAAATTCAATTTTAATGTATAAAGTCTAAATTGAAATGGTTAATTTCTAAAAAATGAATAATTTATTGAATTTGAGTAAAAATTGGATTTTTATTTAATAACTAAAAGGTAAAATAAGATATTCTTAAATTAAAAGAATATGAAAAGAAAATTTTCCTATATCATATTTAAGTCAATGCTAAAATAATTGATATAATCGATATGTAACATTTTTTGTACATGACCTATAGCTTGAGAATTGAAGTTAGATTTTACAAAATGGGTAGTTTGCATGTGTTAGGATCTGGGCATTTGTGGTTTAAGAATATTTTAAGGGACTATTTTTACTTTTGTCTTAAAACTTGATTTTTTATTTATTTTTGTTATTATCAAAGACAACCTTATTGACTGGTAACTTTAATGTCACTTAAGCTTGGGCGAACATACGCTAAAATAGAGGTGTAGTCGTAAAAGAATGAAAACGTAAATATAACTGATATATTTTATATATATCATATATATTCTTTTTTCTATTTACGTTCTTAATCAGCTTCATATATTTAATCTGATGACATATAAATATAGACGAGCATAATACCCGCGCGTTGCGGCGGAATTTTGTTTTAGGAGTGACAATTTGTTATAAGGTAGATATGGTAATTTAGTGTTGTAGTGTGTGAAAGGCATTTTGGGAACCATAAATATACTGAAAGGGCTTTTTGGGGAAAAAAATATGCTTAATTTCTTAAGACATACCATAAATAAAAATCCAAAATGCTTTATAAAGGAGTAAAGATAAATATGAATTATAGGATGATTAAAAATTCAATAATTGAAAGCCTAGTTTTATAAATTATATAAATTCAAAATTATTGATCACATAATTTTTACAATCTATATTTTCAAGATTGCATCGAACATATGTTTAAGTTTAATGTTAATACAGAAATAATATTTATGTATGGTAACTAATATATAATTATGATAATAATAATGATAATAAATAAATTAATACATGGAGTTTTATTTTAGGGAAAAAATATAATATTAAATTTAATAATATTAAATTAAAATTTAAAATTAACCAAAAATAAGCAAAAATTATAACATTTTGACAAATAAACAAAAAATCTATTTGCCATCTAAAAGAAGGTGCCACATAGGTTTTTTAGTTATATAGAGAGATTTTTATTACCTTGTGGGGAAAATTTTCATTCCACCCGTTATTCAAATCCCTTAAAACAAAAAAAAATTGTTTCTTCAAATTCCATCCTTAAAATTTGAAATCCTTTGGAAAATTTTATTCCTTCAAAAAATATTCTATAAACCATTCTATAAACCAAACGAAGGGAGCCAATAGAATTCATGAAATTACTAGTCGTACAAAAATTTATTTCAACTGGTTCGGACTTCGAAGCTAAAATTTGAAACATATATAATACATTATAAAGAAATATATTAACCGCATTTCTTTTATCGTGTGTGTGTGTGTGTGTGTGTGTGTCTGTGTGTGTGTGTGTGTGTGTGTGCGTGTGTGTGTGTGTGTGTGCTGTATGTGTTGTGTGTGTGTGTGTGTGTGTGTGTGTGTGTGTGTGTGTGTGTGTGTGTGTGTGTGTGTGTGTGTGTGTGTGTGTGTGTGTGTGTGTGTGTGTGTGTGTGTGTGTGTGTGTGTGTGTGTGTGTGTGTGTGTGTGTGTGTGTGTGTGTGTGTGTGTGTGTGTGTGTGTGTGTGTGTGTGTGTGTGTGTGTGTGTGTGTGTGTGTGTGTGTGTGTGTGTGTGTGTGTGTGTGTGTGTGTGTGTGTGTGTGTGTGTGTGTGTGTGTGTGTGTGTGTGTGTGTGTGTGTGTGTGTGTGTGTGTGTGTGTGTGTGTGTGTGTGTGTGTGTGTGTGTGTGTGTGTGTGTGTGTGTGTGTGTGTGTGTGTGTGTGTGTGTGTGTGTGTGTGTGTGTGTGTGTGTGTGTGTGTGTGTGTGTGTGTGTGTGTGTGTGTGTGTGTGTGTGTGTGTGTGTGTGTGTGTGTGTGTGTGTGTGTGTGTGTGTGTGTGTGTGTGTGTGTGTGTGTGTGTGTGTGTGTGTGTGTGTGTGTGTGTGTGTGTGTGTGTGTGTGTGTGTGTGTGTGTGTGTGTGTGTGTGTGTGTGTGTGTGTGTGTGTGTGTGTGTGTGTGTGTGTGTGTGTGTGTGTGTGTGTGTGTGTGTGTGTGTGTGTGTGTGTGTGTGTGTGTGTGTGTGTGTGTGTGTGTGTGTGTGTGTGTGTGTGTGTGTGTGTGTGTGTGTGTGTGTGTGTGTGTGTGTGTGTGTGTGTGTGTGTGTGTGTGTGTGTGTGTGTGTGTGTGTGTGTGTGTGTGTGTGTGTGTGTGTGTGTGTGTGTGTGTGTGTGTGTGTGTGTGTGTGTGTGTGTGTGTGTGTGTGTGTGTGTGTGTGTGTGTGTGTGTGTGTGTGTGTGTGTGTGTGTGTGTGTGTGTGTGTGTGTGTGTGTGTGTGTGTGTGTGTGTGTGTGTGTGTGTGTGTGTGTGTGTGTGTGTGTGTGTGTGTGTGTGTGTGTGTGTGTGTGTGTGTGTGTGTGTGTGTGTGTGTGTGTGTGTGTGTGTGTGTGTGTGTGTGTGTGTGTGTGTGTGTGTGTGTGTGTGTGTGTGTGTGTGTGTGTGTGTGTGTGTGTGTGTGTGTGTGTGTGTGTGTGTGTGTGTGTGTGTGTGTGTGTGTGTGTGTGTGTGTGTGTGTGTGTGTGTGTGTGTGTGTGTGTGTGTGTGTGTGTGTGTGTGTGTGTGTGTGTGTGTGTGTGTGTGTGTGTGTGTGTGTGTGTGTGTGTGTGTGTGTGTGTGTGTGTGTGTGTGTGTGTGTGTGTGTGTGTGTGTGTGTGTGTGTGTGTGTGTGTGTGTGTGTGTGTGTGTGTGTGTGTGTGTGTGTGTGTGTGTGTGTGTGTGTGTGTGTGTGTGTGTGTGTGTGTGTGTGTGTGTGTGTGTGTGTGTGTGTGTGTGTGTGTGTGTGTGTGTGTGTGTGTGTGTGTGTGTGTGTGTGTGTGTGTGTGTGTGTGTGTGTGTGTGTGTGTGTGTGTGTGTGTGTGTGTGTGTGTGTGTGTGTGTGTGTGTGTGTGTGTGTGTGTGTGTGTGTGTGTGTGTGTGTGTGTGTGTGTGTGTGTGTGTGTGTGTGTGTGTGTGTGTGTGTGTGTGTGTGTGTGTGTGTGTGTGTGTGTGTGTGTGTGTGTGTGTGTGTGTGTGTGTGTGTGTGTGTGTGTGTGTGTGTGTGTGTGTGTGTGTGTGTGTGTGTGTGTGTGTGTGTGTGTGTGTGTGTGTGTGTGTGTGTGTGTGTGTGTGTGTGTGTGTGTGTGTGTGTGTGTGTGTGTGTGTGTGTGTGTGTGTGTGTGTGTGTGAGAGAGAGAGAGAGAGAGAGAGAGTGTGTGTAACACCCCACCAGTGGCGAAAACGTGAGATGCAACTGAGACAAGCTTGCAAATGGATATTACACAGAGAAATTAAATGATGTCCATTCAAAGCTACAAGACCAATAGAATTCATGAAATTACTAGTCGTACAAAAATTTATTTCAACTGGTTCGGACTTCGAAGCTAAAATTTGAAACATATATAATACATTATAAAGAAATATATTAACCGCATTTCTTTTATCCGTCTAATCAAACTTCCCTTTTTAGACAAGTACTTTACTTACATATCAGTTTAAATTTTTTTAACGGCGATTCGAGAATTAACATCAAGGAGCACCTCATCATATAAAGGTAGGGGCCTGTCAATTCTACTCCTTCTCATAAGGTTCAAGATATGAAACATTTCAAGGAAAAAAACTTATAGGACTTGTCAATCCAGAAAGTCACACCCAAGACCTCTGAATTAGGGGTACACCAACCAATTGATGTGACATCATTTGCTAATTATCAAATTAATTTATAATAACATATAATTATAATTATGAAAAATAATAATGAATTTTTATTTTCAGAACATTATCTTCTATACTTTGCTTGGGACTATGTTATCATTTTTACACAAGTTTGGTTTGAAATTAACGTCGTCACGACACATTGCACCGTTATTTATTTCCTGCCACATCAATGAGCATCTATCTAGTTCTTAAATAAAATAAGTGAGTTTTTAGCCAAAAATTATGTCGGGATTGCAAAATCTATGCTTTTTATGTTTTGTGTCAAAGAATCTGTCAACAAAAGAAATGGACAATAAACAGAGATCTACAAAATTAAATAACTACGTAACTGAAAATCGATTCTTGGAGTGATTCCGTAGACTTTGATAGGGTTTCTCTTTGAATCAACAAATTTTAGAAGAATTGTTCCTGACATTCTTTGCACTTATTTATCTCTCATTTCCGTTTACGTCAATTGATTGGACGAATCATAGTGTGTGTGTGTGTGTGTGTGTGTGTGAGAGAGAGAGAGAGAGAGAGAGTGTGTGTAACACTCCACCAGTGGCGAAAACGTGAGATGCAACTGAAACAAGCTTGCAATTGGATATTACACAGAGAAACTAGATGATATCCATTCAAAGCTACAAATTGACAAATACAAGTCAAAATACAACAATAAGTCCCATGCAAGGAAAAATAAACCGAGGCATCGTGCCCGAGTCTAAAGATAAAATTGTCCAATAAGTCCAACTATAGGCATCAACTCCTAGCTTGCAAGCGATTTCTTGTATACCTGAAAAGATACTCAAAAAGTCAACACTAGGTTGGTGAGTTCGTAGGATCACATAGTTTCAATTGAGCCATAGATTCGATACTAGTGTATATACACCTATATACATAATTATATCCATGGATAAGTGAGTATCTAAATGAGCAACGAAAGTCCCGCACCGGGAGATATTCCACCACATTGGGATATCAAAAGTATCTTATCCAAAAGCTACACCAAAATCACAAGGTTTACACAACATATATCATATCAACTATTAAGTTCACAATCACAATGATCAAGTTCATATACCATGGTTAACTAGCAATCTAGTTTCGTCAAGATCACACCACACATAAACACGTTAAGTACCAAGATCACAATCAATAAACGATATAACCCAAAAGATCACCAAGCTCACAAGTCCCCACGGCACACACGATTAGCGACGTGTACAAACAATCAAGCTCGCAAGTCCTTATGGGACACCAAACCGAACAGATTCATCAAGCATCTTTATATTAACCAACCATCAAGCTCACAAGTCCCGCAGGACACACGATTAGCGTACATCATTAAGTTCAGAAGTCCACAAGGGACACCAATCGTGCGGAAGTATCAAGCATCATAACGGGAACTCGTCCCAAGTATCAAGCATCACAACAATTAATGAATACAACAAGTATCAAGATCACCAAAATTAATCTCCAACCGGACCTAGGTACTGATATGCCCTTTGGGTATTGGCAGGGTATGTATACAGGTGATACCATCGGATTTCCCTCTACCCTACCAACGCCCATTAAGCATACCAGTACCAAACTCTAATCCTATAAGTCCATCAATAAGTATCATATATAGTATTAAAATACCATCTTAACATAGCCTACCACAACCTACACGTTCAACAATATTCACATTGTTACCATCAAGTTACATGTCTACCTATAAACATGTGGTAACACGAAAACATATGCACGTAAATACTATAAGTGTAATCTACGGCATAGCACATTAGCACATAGCGAGTATCTTTCCACCCTAAAAGCATGCAAATAGTAGGGGCTACGAACTCACCTGACGCGCGCAATACAATCCACGGATGCACGCATGAGCTCTACACACGATCAACGCTCAATCCTATCCAAACCTAGGATGATCGAACATGATTTATAAGAATTATATCCCTTTACACTTAACTACTTAGTTATCAATCCTAGGTGTTCATTTTCAAAGACACAACATGTCTATCAAGCCTCATTTGAACGTATGAAAGAGTTTTAGTTTGAAAACGAGTTGTGGTTCGACACCAAAATTCGACGGACGAATCAAAATGTTCCAATGGAAGTTTTAACAAGTTTGTTGACCTTTATTTGATGTTATAAGACTAGTATATAAGTATCGAATCATGAAAAAGTCAACCGACAACCGAACAAAAACTTATGTGCGAAACAGACTCGGACGGCCTTTGATGATACGGACGGTCGCTGGCAAAAGTCGTCCTCCCCACAAGAGTCGTCTCTGGTGTGTTCGTTGAAAACACCCACTATTCACGCAAACGACCCATCTAGACTCAACGTCAAGGATTCAAACTTTACCACAACTCACTACAAGTATATTCAAGGATAATAAACACTCCAATTTCACCAAATCATTCCCGGAATCAAAAACCCTATTTTGAAGCCCTAATGTGACTACAAAGATTAAGAACTTCATTTTTGACCAAAAATCTTGTAACAACTAGTAACCCGATACTTGTAACAACTTAAACAAGTAATTTGAGGATGAATAACACTTACCAAGTTCCTCGAACAACCAAATTCGGATTTGAGACTTTGGAGGTGAAGAATACCAACAACCATAAAGAATTCTTGAATTTTGGACCCAAATGTTATTATTATACTTGTTACCAACAATTTCACTTACAAAGATGATACAAAATCTGAATTTTGATGAAGAAATAAGATGAAGATGATGTTTCCTTGAGATAGAGAGAAAAAGAAAGTGTTTGTGTGTGTTAGAGGAAGAGATAAGAGAGAAATGAGAGGTGGGGAGGGGTTTTGTTCCCCCTTGCACTCTCGCGACTAGTTCCGGTTTCTCCCGATAAATGATTCGTTTAGTTAAAACTTTTGACTAAAGACTTGTTCAAATATTTCGTTGACACAATATTATGTATTTTTGAATTACATTTCCAAAGATTATTCACGTGACCATATACTCATCCGTGTATTTACTTAGTTCAAATTTGACTTAATTCAAGTTCACTATTTCCATAACGTTGACCGGCCCAAAAGGCGGGTGTTAGAGAGAGAGAGAGAGAGAGAAGAAATTATGGTTTATTGTTTTTTAATATTCCGTCAACTCATACACCATAAACATCTCATCCAGTTGTTTCATGATCCGTTCATTTTAACAAGTTGCTGAGAAAATCCTATTTCTTTCTTACTTATGCAGACGAATTTTAGGATAGGTAATCGAACCTGCTAATTCAAAGTAATACCAAAAACAATTTCTCTAGTATTCGTTGATTTAAAAGCATATAGAAATTTAGGAAAAATTCAGACCACCACACACAATGATAGAGTGAAAAAGTGATTTTAATAAAATGATAAAACTGATAACTGATCATCATTAGGTTTACATGAACATAAATAGCACTGCAAAATTCGAACGCCTAAACAAACATAAGTGGGCCGAAAGTTATTAACTAAAAAAAATAAAAAACCCGAAAAACATATAAAAGGTCAAAACTCATAGAAATGGCGTTTTTGGGCCCGAAGGACTGACCCAACAGTTTGCAACTTGATGCTCCTCGTTCCAACGGTCGTTTTGACTGGTCGCACGTCGAAAACGGAGTCCTGTAGCAAAAGTTATGCCCATTTTAGTGAAGCACCTTTAGAAGCTCTATCTTGGGCCTCTAAATATATCAAAGCCTTCTCTTCAACACTTGGGCCCACATCACTAATATTTTCATTTTGGAAATTAGTTACTTTCGCTTTGTTTTTTTGAAAAATTTTCTAAAGCTGCATTAAAATGTACGAATGTGCATCAAAGTTTATGATAACAAATTCTTTTCATATATTTTCTTTCCATTACATTATTGTTAAATGGTTCTCACTCCCAATTCATTTGTTTCATTCTGTCTTACATAGGATCTACTTCAAGCTGTATCAAAGGCTACCAAGCATTATCATGATCGAAATATCATGAAGGACGGGGGATGTGGACAGGTTTACAAGGGAAAACTGTCATGGAATGGGCGTTTGATGTATATTGCTGTCTCGAGGTTTAATTGTCAGGATAGAGAAAATTACATCGACTTCAGGAAGGAGCATGCAATTCTTTCTGCTTTGAAACACGAGAATATATGCTCTATATTTGCATACTTTGATGAGGATGAGGATGATGTTGAAAATACAATCATTTACAAGAACGCGTTTCATGGAAATCTCCAAGGACATCTAAGGAATCCAGAACTCACATGGTCCCGAAGACTGCAAATATGTTTAGGTGTTGCACGTGCATTGAATTATATCCATAATAAGGGTCTAATACATTGTGACATCAAGAGCTCTAAAATATTGTTAGATGAAGATTGGAAACCCAGGTTATATTGGTTTTGAACTTTCCACAGAGTATCCTCAAAGTTGGACGCATCGCCTTCACTTATCTCGCTACTTGGGCACTACAAGCGTTATGACACCAAACTATGATGTTCACTTGTTGGGTGAATTATTGATTGAAGTACTTTGCGAAAAGAAACCAATGATTGGTGAAGATGGTTTTAAAGATGACAATATCGATCCTAGTCTGAGGAAACATATAGGAAGTCAATCGATGAAATTCTTTAATACAGCCCATAGCTGTCTGGATAAAAATCATGAGGAACGTCCAAGCATGAATCAGATTGTCAGAGACCTTGAGAAAGCATTGGAACTTCAACGGGAACAGGAAAATCTTGTAAGACCATACTTTGGTTTTTGTTGTTTTTTTTTTCTTTTTTCTTTTTCTAATGATTCAATAGTTTCATACATGTTACTTATTTACTTCCACTCTGGTGATTTGTATTGAAGGAACGTTCAACAAATCGAGATGAAGATGCATCGTCAAATCGCTTACTGGTAACTATGTCCTTTTAAATACTTAGGGTAGGTAGGACTGGGTGAGAAAAGGTTCCCTGTTGCCAATAAACTTTCCCCGTCGATTCCCCTTACTCACAAAAGGTCTTAAGATATAGATGTAATACTACTAGCATATTATCCTGCAATGCAGTAGGATTAAATTTTTTTGAACATCGTTCAATGATTTTTATAGTCATTCATAGCAAACCTCGCATATGGATCTAATTGTTATAATAGATTTATTTAAACCTTAAGTTATAAATAATTTATTTCATTATATAAAATCAGTATTAATACTTGTACGATACGATATACGGATTGGTCTCTATTACAAGTTTTGTAGTAGTGCATATTGTACAACCTTCTCCAATTATATAATTTGCCTACGACAAACCATATTATAATACGAAAGTTCGGGATGTTACAACCGTCCATCAGTTTTTTAGTGTTTTCAGTTTGTTCCTATTATATTCTTTCTGTTACGTACTAACATGAAATCAAGAACGTGTCCGAATATGTGCTTTAATTAAGTTTTATACGTAATTATAGATTGTGTATAAGTTATGTTAACCGATATTATCTTGATTTTTAAAATATTTTTATACAATTCGGCAAAATTTACAGCTTCACATAGGATAAGTAATTTACTTTTCCTATCACAAACCACTTCAAACTAATGTATCGCTTATAGTGTTTGTTAAGATGAATAAAGTAATTGTGATGTTTATTTGATACTTTGTTATCTTACAATGAGCATTAAGCCCCTGAATTTATACATGAATTATATGAGATAAATAAGGAAATACGACTAATCCTAGGTTGTTAAGATGAATAAAGTAATTGTGATGTTTATTTGATACTTTGTTATCTTACAATGAGCATTAAGCCCCTGAATTTATACATGAATTATATGAGATAAATAAGGAAATACGACTAATCCTAGGCTATGTTAAGATGAATAGAGTAATTGTGATGTTTATTTGATACTTTGTTATCTTACAATGAGCATTAAGCCCCTGAATTTATACATGAATTATATGAGATAAATAAGGAAATACGACTAATCCTAGGTTGTTAAGATGAATAAAGTAATTGTGATGTTTATTTGATACTTTGTTATCTTACAATGAGCATTAAGCCCCTGAATTTATACATGAATTATATGAGATAAATAAGGAAATACGACTAATCCTAGGCTATGTTAAGATGAATAGAGTAATTGTGATGTTTATTTTATTTATTTTTTTAGAACAGCGAAGGGCCGGACCACGGGTATCCGGACTGAATACCGTGGGCCTACCCGATCCCCTCCCCCGCCCGATCCACCCGGTAAATTCAACTCGCTCGCCAAGAATATTGGCTAGTAACAACGCTCGAGATGGGATTCGAACGTGTGACCCGTGCTACAACATCCGGGGTGTCCAACCACTGCGCTAGCAAGTGATGTTTATTTGATACTTTGTTATCTTACAATGAGCATTAAGCCCCTGAATCTATACATGAATTACATGAGATAAATAAGGAAATACGACTAATCCTAGGCTGTCCTTTGGCTGTAAATTGCTCCTATGATAATGCTGAATTAATGGTTGTGATCTCCTTAATTAGGGAAATGATGTGAATGCTGATCCCATATTCTAACACTCCCACTCAAGCTGGATAGTGGGGTCACCAAAATTCAGCTTGCTTAGACATTTGTTGAACATGGTTGTCCCTACTGCTTTAGTGAGGATATCTGCAAGTTGATCTTCAGACTTTACAAACGGAAGCTTGATAATTCCATCTTCAAGTTTTTCTTTGATGAAATGACGATCTACCTCCACATGTTTGGTTCTGTCATGCTGTACTGGATTCTCTGAGATTTGTATTGCAGCTTCATTATCACTCATGATCTGTATACTTTCTTTGGGAGCAAACCCTAATTCTGTTACAAGTTTTTTCAGCCATAATGCTTCAGCTAAACCTTTAGCTATACCTCTGAACTCTGCTTCAGCACTGGACAAAGAGACAACTTTTTGCTTTTTACTTTTCCATGTGACAAGATTACCTCCTACCATAGAAAAATATCCGGATGTTGATCTTCTATTTCCTTTATCTCCAGCCCAATCAGCATCTGTATATATCTGAATATTGAGATTCCCATTTGATTTGAACAAGACTCCATGACCCGTTGTTCCTTTGAGATATCTGATAATCCTTAGAACTGCATCCATGTGTTCAACTTGAGGGGGGGGGGGGGGGGGGGGGGGGGGGGGGGGGGGGGGGGGGGGGGGGGGGGGGGGGAAATGAGAATGAGAGGGGGAGGAGGGGGGGGGGGGGGGGGGGAAATGGGTCATTGGGGCTGGTGGGTCATGGACTACCCACGGGCCGACCCGTTTCTCCCACAAGCCATATAAACAATCATTATACACATTTCAAATACCGACTACACATACGACGACCCGACTAATATACCACATAGTCATAAACTCACAAAACGACCCAATTAATTCATTAACTTAAATTGTTAGTCATATTACACGTAAAGTCAACGGGTCAAAATTCACGGATGTTACCTGTTTTTATCAGCAAGTTTTCCATCAAACTTCATAAACAATTTCTGATTGATAACCATGGGCGTGTCTGCCGGTTTACAATCAATCATTCCTGTTTCTGCCAAAAAATCCTGTATATATTTCTTCTGACAGATGAATATTCCTTGCTGTGACCTTAATACTTCAATACCAAGGAAATATCTCAGATTTCCCAAGTCCTTCATTTCAAACTCTGCACACAAACTTTCTTTTAACTTCTTGATTTCATTTTCATCATTCCCAGTGATAATCATGTCATCGACATAGATTATCAAACACGTTATGCGATCTCCTTTATGACTGAGAAACAAAGTATGATCAGAATTACTTTGTTTATATCCATACTTTTTCATTGCAACTGTGAACATGCCAAACCATGCCCTGGGAGACTGCTTCAGGCCATACAAAGATCTCTTCAACTTACAGACTTCTCCATTTTTGAAATTCTGAGAGAACCCTGGCGGTGGATCCATATATACTTCCTCTTTTAACTCTCCGTGTAAGAAAGCATTTTTTACATCAAACTGATGAAGAGGCCATCCTTGATTTGCTGCTACTGTAAATAAAACCCTTATTGTATCCAGCTTTGCAACTGGAGAAAAGGTTTCAGAGTAATCAATCCCATATGTCTGAGTGTACCCTTTGGCAACTAATCGAGCTTTATATCTTTCTACTTCCCCATCTGGTCTGTATTTAATTGTATAGATCCACCGACATCCTACTGGTTTCTTTCCTTGTGGTAAAGCACATTTTTCCCATGTTTCATTTTTCACCAGTGCGTCCATCTCGACTTTCATAACATCCCTCCATATTTCCATCTTTAAAGCTTGTTCTACATTGGGTGGAATCTTTTTTAAATATAACTTTGCTGTGAATGCTTTTGCCTCTTCAGATAGATTCCTTTTTGCTATATTAGCCATAGGGTATTTAGAGCTTATGGAACTTTTTCTGGAGAGAAACGTTTTGCAGGAATTCCTCTGGTTGATCTTGGGGGAAGTACATATTTTTCTGGAACTTCTGTAACAACCTGTTCAACTTGTTTCCTTTCCTGCATACTTTCATCAGTAACATCTGCCATTCCAGGAGTATCAATCGGTGGAGGACTACGTACCTCGGATATCAGGTTTGGATTCACATTGTTGGTGGCACTGATGTCTTGAGGGGATTGTTCTGGAGACTGTTCTGGACTGAGATTCTGAGTAGTCTCTGCTTCTGAAGTATATCCCAGCCAACTCAGTGTGTCACTCTGTTCCTCCCCCTGACCACTGTGTGACGGAGAGTAAAAATATTGAGTTTCTAGAAAATCACAGTTCATTGTGGTGAACATATGACGAGTTTTTGGATTATAGCACCTATACCCTTTCTGAGTTACCCCATATCCACAAAGACACATTTTTCAGCACATGGGTCGAGTTTGTCACGATACAGTTTTGGAACATGAACAAAAACGGTACAGCCAAACACTTTAGGTGGAAGAGTAAGAGTTTGTGGAAGTGTATGGTGCTCATTGAGAGTTTTAAGTGGAGTCTTCATTTTGAGGATTTTTGTTGGAAGTCGGTTAAGCAAATAGGTGGTGGTAGCAAGGGCTTCAGGCCAAAAATGTTTTGGGACACATGACTCAATTATTAGAGCTCTAGTCATTTCTAACAAGAGTCTATTTTTTCGTTCAGCAATACCATTTTGTTCAGGGGTATGTGGACATGTAGTTTGATGGATTATCCCTTTTGATTGAAAAAACTGGTTCATTTGTGAGTTCATATATTCTCCACCATTATCTGACCTAACAATCTTGATAGATTGTTGAAATTGATTTTGAACCATTTCATAAAAGACAGTGAACCTGTCATATACTTCAGCTTTATTTTTTAAGAAATAAATCCATGTCATTCGGGTACAATCATCCACAAAAATAACATAATACCGGAAATTTTGACCCCCAAGTACTAGAGCAGGGCCCCACACATCTGAATGAATTAATGTGAAAGGAACTTTGGCTCTAGTATTGCTAGGTTTATAGGTTTGTCTATGGCTCTTAGCTAAAATACAAGTTTCACAAGAAATTGGTTTATTTAACGGAAAAAGCTTAGGAAATAAAGCATGTAAATAACTAACTGACGGATACCTCAATCTTCTGTGCCATAACCAGGATTCTCTTTCACTAGTTCCATGAGCTAGCATGACATTGCCACCTTGATTTACTTCATCAACATAATACAATCCATCTTTTTTAGTGCCACGCCCAATGATCCGACCCGTCCTGATATCCTGTAAAAGACAAAATTCCGGATGCATCAGAACAGAGCAATTGAGTTCTTTGGTCACATGACTTATTGAAAAAAGTTTATGTGACAGAGAAGGAACATAAAGACAATTAGACAATTGGATGTCTGGGAAAATTTTAATGGTTCCTCCGTTTTTCACATCCATTTTTCCTTTATTCGCAGCTTGGATGTGGGTCTCCTGGGTTTCGAAAATTTTGTGAAGTCGGATAATTCGTAAGTCATCGTATCCGTCGCTCCACAATCAAAGATCCACGAGCCATCGGGCTGATTACTTATATTTTCGACTAAGTAGGCTTTTCCATTTGTTTTGAATTCATTTTTAATTTTAGGCCCATTTATATTTAGCCCACCCCCCTTTCCTTTTATATTTGGTCGACATATATTATCTTCAAAAGGGTTTCCTTTTGTATCTGGTCGACATTTATCTCTCTCTAGAAAGAGCCGTTGAGAGTTCTCTGGCTTCTCTCTAGATCTGAGATCGAGATCTCCTCTTCTCTTTCGGCTTTGCTCCGGCTAGCCGTCGAGACTATTTTTTTCAAGGGTGATACCCTAGGCCGGAGGTCCTTAGGAAGCAGCCTCTCTACCATTGAGTAGGGGTAAGGCTGTCTACGTCATACCTCCCTCATACCCCGGCACTCGCCGGGATTGAGTACCGTTGTTGTTGTTGTTGTTATTATCTTCAAAATGGCAAGAACCTATATTTGGGAAATTAGGGTTTTTATCCTTTTTTTCCCGGTTACCTGTCACCACCGAAAAATGGTCACCCTCTGACTTCCTGCCACTGCTACTTTCTTTGGAATTTGCGACGGCAGGGGTGGTGTTCTTGACCGATTTGATTCCTTTCTTTGGACCGGTCCACCAATCTGGGTATCCTACGACCTCAAAACATTGTTCTTTTGTGTGTCTTGTCATGCCACACTCTTCACACATCAGATGAGATTTATCGTCTTGGGTCCCCTTTTTCTTGCCGTCATTCCAGCGAAAGCTTTTAGATGCAAAACCCGGTAAGTTCTCCGGCGATTAAGCCGGAAGCGACTCCTTGGGATTCGTTAACAGTTGCTCCGATTATGACTTGGTGAGCAGCTTCTTTACGAACCGTAGCATATGCGGATTCGACGGTAGGAAGCGGGTCGACCCGGAGGATTTCTCGTATGATTGGTTCGAATTTTCGATCTAAACCATTCAAGAATTGAAACAATTTTTGATCGGATCTGATTTTAGCATAGACTTTGATATCTTCTGAGCATTTCATCGGGTTGGGGTCGATTCGATCGATTTCGCCCCACACCCCTTGCAAGGCAATCCAAAATTCTTCGAGGGGGTTTTGCTTGAGTTCGTTAGCCTTACATGAAGGTTAAAGGTTTGCAATTTGTCTTTCCCGCTGCTGTAGGTAATTGCTAATGCATCCCACAACTCTCTGGCAGTTGTGAACTCGGTAAGGTTTCCGGCTAACAATGGTTCAATATTTTGAATGAGCCAAGAAAACACAATCAGGTCTTCTTGTTCCCATCTTTCGTATTTTTCTGTTGTGGTCTTTTCAGGTGGTTTTTCTGTTAAATGATTCAGTAGTGCTTTTGACCGTCCGCCTATGGCTACTCGGATCATCCGAGTCCATAGTGCGTAATTCTGGCTATTGAGTTTTAAATTGATTTGAAGGTTATCGGATAATTTTGGGGTTTGAGAATGGTTGTTTTGTAGCAGATTCGCTAATTGAATCGCTAATTCGGATCCTGAGCCGCCGGCTTGCCATGGTGGCTTAGGATATCATGATTATGTTGGAAGGTTTAATAGGTAAGTGATGAGACCAGGCCCTTTGCTGGCTCTGATACCATGTTAAGATGAATAGAGTAATTGTGATGTTTATTTGATACTTTGTTATCTTACAATGAGCATTAAGCCCCTGAATTTATACATGAATTATATGAGATAAATAAGGAAATACGACTAATCCTAGGTTGTCCCTTGGCTGTAAATTGCTCCTATGATAAAGCCGAATTAATGTATGTGATCTCCTTAATTAGGGAAATGATGTGAATGCTGATCCCATATTCTAACAGTTTTATCATTTAATAACGCTTAAAGTGTAAATTAACATTTGACAAAGTAATTTCTTTTAACGATTTATTATAAAATTAAATTGTTAGTTAATAAGACTTAATTTCTAAAATGCTTATTGTGGTTTTCTTGTTAGATGAAATTTTTGGAGATTCCGCTGATGGAAATAAAGGCGGCCACCAATAAGTTTGACTCAGCATGTATTGTAGGGTTTGGTGGGTTCGGTACAGTGCACAGAGCAGAACTTAATGTTTTAGATGTTCAAAGTGTGTCATCAATTAAAGGGAAATCTGAAGATGAACTACTTCCCAGGAAAATTAGTAAAAGTGTAGCTATAAAAAGACTGTCAAAGCAAGGAGGTGAGCAAACTCAAAAAAGTTTTTTAACTGAAATTGAATTGCTTACAAGTTGTAAGCATCCAAACGTAGTCTCTCTTCTTGGCTTTTCTAGAGAAGCCAATGAAAGGATTCTCGTCTTTGAGTATGCAACAAAAGGAGACCTCAGCGATTATCTACTAGGAAGCGGACTTAGGCTGTCTTGGTCGCAAAGAATACAAATTTGCATTCAAGTTGCTCATGGAATTCAATACCTTCATACCAACGGTATAATACACCGAGATATAAAGAGTGATAACATTTTGTTGGACGAGAACCTAAATGCAAAGGTTGCTGACTTTGGGCTCTCCATGTTCCACCCTACGGGTGAAGAACAGAGCACTGTGGTTACCAAAAATGTGGCAGGCACAAACGTGTACATGGATCCAGAATATCGGATAACAGGGGGGTACAAAAAGGAATCCGATATCTATTCTTTTGGAGTGGTTTTATTTGAGGTGCTATCTGGCAAAATGGCTTATGATCGTACTTACTTGAAGGAGGATAGCGATGGACTTGCACCCATTGTGCGGAGACTGTTCAATGAAGGAACATTATTGACGGAAATAATAGATCCTAAAATGTTCGAAGAAGATGATGAACACACTTTTACTCTAAACAGAGGACCTACTCAAGATTCTTTTAATTTGTTTTCAAAAGTTGGATATGAATGTTTGGCAAAAACTCGTCGTTGCAACGTCCAAAAATGGAGGCTGTCATCAAAACACTTGAAGATGCATTAAAGGCTCAAGTAAGTTACAAAATTCATTCACGTATTGATCTTAATTATCTGGAGCTTGAGCTATAGCATGTATATATAGACGTACTTTATAAAACATTCCGCTCTTCGTTTCTAACACAATTAATTTTACAGGGGGAAACCATGAAACTCTCAAGGTTTCGACTCAGTAGTATACAGGATGCAACACATAATTTTTCCAAAACATACTATGTGGGGTTAGACACATCTGGTAATAAGGTGTACAAAGAACAACTCGATCATTTTGCAGAAGAAGGAAACAACGATGGTCATGATGAAACACCAAAGAGACGCATCAGCGTAGCTATAAAACTTATCTCGGGTGGTAGAGTAGATGAGCAAGTAGAAGAAAGGTTCTTTTCAGAAATTGAAATGCATACTAGATATAAGCATCCCAACATAGCCCGTCTTCTTGGCATTTGCTACGAGGGTGATAATAATATGCTTCTTGTTTACGAGCATGCTGCTTCTGATGAAAGCCTTGACGACTATTTGTCCGACACTGAAGAAATGAGTACTAAGCATACATGGATACAGCGTCTACATCAGTGTCTTGGGATTGCCCGTTGGACTCAATCATCTACACAACCTGATGGACCGCAAGCAAGAAGAGATGATACACGTTGATATAAGGAGTGCCAACATTCTGCTAGGAAAGACGGCGGGGAGGCGAAGATTGCTTACTTTGGGTTCTCGAAATTACTCCCGCCAAATCAAGAAGCAAGCAGCACCGTACACACAAAAGTGTACCGCTGCCCTGCAGAATATCAAAACACCACAAGCGGTGAAGTACTGATGAAGAAACAATCAGATATGATCTACTCCTTTGGAGTGGTGCTATTTGAGATCTTTTGTGGGAGGTTAGCGTATGATCCAGTTTACACAGACAAAAATGACAACGGGCTTGCACCCATTGCTCGCCAATCCTACAGTGATGGAACAATAAAGGAAATGATAGATCCGCGCTAAAGGAAGAAAATATCAGAGAACCTGTTTTAGATTCATCCTTGGGCACATATTTAAAAATTGCCAATCAATGTTTGGCAGAAAATCAAGCAGAGCGTCCAACCATGCAAATCGTCATCGAACAACTAGAGAAAGCTCTTAGCATTCATGTAAGTACATCTTTTCAAAGTCCGACATTCTTTATCTACTTGCTTGAATTACATATTGTTGACTTGTTATTAAGTATCATGATTAGCTAGCTAGCTTGCTAAGTTAGGGATCGGTGATACACCCTTATGATCGTTGTGAACAACAAAAAAACAAATCCTTAAGAAAATAAAAGTAAGTTGATATAAGGAGTGCCAACATTTTGCTAGGAAGAAAGACGGGGGAGGAGGCGAAGATTGCTTACTTTGGGTTCTCGAAATTACTCCCGCCAAATCAAGAAGCAAGCAGCACCGTACACACAAAAGTGTACCGCTGCCCTGCAGAATATCAAAACACCACAAGCGGTGAAGTACTGATGAAGAAACAATCAGATATCTATTCCTTTGGAGTGGTGCTATTTGAGATCTTTTGTGGGAGGTTAGCGTATGATCCAGTTTACACAGACAAAAATGACAACGGGCTTGCACCCATTGCTCGCCAATCCTACAGTGATGGAACAATAAAGGAAATGATAGATCCACTAAAGGAAGAAAATATCAGAGAACCTGTTTTAGATTCATCCTTGGGCACATATTTAAAAATTGCCAATCAATGTTTGGCAGAAAATCAAGCAGAGCGTCCAACCATGCAAATCGTCATCGAACAACTAGAGAAAGCTCTTAGCATTCATGTAAGTACATCTTTTCAAAGTCCGACATTCTTTATCTACTTGCTTGAATTACATATTGTTGACTTGTTATTAAGTATCATGATTAGCTAGCTAGCTTGCTAAGTTAGGGATCGGTGATACACCCTTATGATCGTTGTGAACAACAAAAAAACAAATCCTTAAGAAAATAAAAGTAAGTTTTACAAATAACATACTTTTTAAAAGAAAGAAAACTGTCAGTGCCGCCTTCCGCGGGTTTTGACCCCAATACCTCGACGGTGTATGGGAGGTTAAGATGTAGGCACCTTACCTCTACCTAAGTAGAGAGGCTGCTTCCATGTATGCCTTTTTATCATTTGTTTTAACTAAAAAAATATTTAAATAGTTTTAATTCAGGCTAATATTTAATCTTAGCATATTTGTAAATCTGAGAACATTCTCACATTATTACATTTTTAAATATACATATAGTAAAAAGTTCATGTAAAAACCATTTAGATTGGAAGAACATGATAACTTTTAAATTACTCATTTGTATATGCGAATGGTTTTCATATCAACGACAAGTGTATAATCTCCTCATTGTCTTCTTTGATTCTTGTTTCATGCATCATAATCTTCTTCTTCTTGCTATTCACTTTTCTTTGTCTCATGCGTATAGAATCCTGGAGATCTGGTTGAAAAAGTGTCCCAAAAATTGATTTATGATGACTCTTTGCCAGTAAAAGAAGCATGGATTCTTTTCAAGTCTGTGGTTGGGGAACAAGTGGAGATTGATGTAGATTTGAAACGAGTTGCAAAGAAGGTTGCTAAAGAGTGTGGTGGATTGGCACTCCTCATTGAAGCTGTAGGGCATGCTTTGAAAGACGAAAACATGGATTCATGGAAAGCGGCTCTTTCTCGACTAAAGAAACCCGCACCATCGGAAACGGATCCAGATATAAAGAAAGCATTTACTTGTTTACAGCTATGCTATGACTACCTACAAAGTGAAGAAGCCAAGTCATGCTTCTTGCTGTGTAGTATGTACCCTGACAACGTTAAGATTTGGTTGAAGACTTGGTATTATATGGGGTGGGTTTAGAAAAGTTTGATGACCTGGATAGCATAGAGGATGCGAGAGGCAGGGTTCAAAATGCAGTGAATACGCTCACATCATCTGGTTTGTTGTTGGACCTGGGGCCTGATGAATCATACACCAAAATACATCATGTAGTTCGTGATGTGGGATTGTTAATTGCATCTATGAATGGGAACAAATTTTTGATGCAAACAGGGGAAGGCTTAAAAGATCAATGGCCGCCAAGAGACACCAGCTTTGAAAGCTGCAAGGGTATTTCAATCATAGAGAGTGACATCATTAAGCTTCCTGATTATAAGGTAAACGTACCACACCTTGAGATTTTCCTTGCATTTTGGAATCGTGGTTTGTCAATAATTCCTGATGAATTCATTGGATGCATCAATAGTGTTAAGGTTATAGATATGTCGAATAATGAAATTTTATCCTTACCCCAATCATTTGGACTACTCACAAAACTTCGTTCTCTCGATCTTCGAAGAAATAGATCTCTCCAAGATATTTCGATACTAGGGGGGTTGAGAGACCTTGAGATTCTAATTTAAATGGACTGGAATCACTGAAATTCCTAAAGAAGTTTGCCGAGTTAGTAAACTTGAGGGTGCTTGAAGTTAAAGATTGTGATCTATCTCGCATAACAAGGTGTTATGGCAGCGTTCTGTATGTTAGAAGAGTTATCCATTGACCTAAAGAAGATTGCAGATGGATTTGATGGTTGTATGGACGAGGTTATGAAGTTGCCGAAGATGAAAAATTTGGATATCTCAGTGAAAAACTGACCTTATTCCTGAAAGTTTTAATTCAGAAAATCGGAAAAGTTGGTTCGTGAATGGTTATGTGGCAATTAAGTTTCAGCAACAAGCAACCAGAGTGAAGAGAATGAAGATGAGAAAGAGAGGGAAGACTGAAGTTGATCAGTATGAACCAGCATTTTAATAACATGATTTCCTGTTTTTGTTTTTGTTTTTAATCATATTATTTGTATTTCACTAAGGCCTCTCATTGTGTGGTGAGGATCGTGGATCCGAAATTGAAGACAGATTGTTAATTTGTTTGCTAGTTACAACTTAAACCCTTTTAATAATTATATTTAATACTAATAATTTTATGCACGAATTGAAGTTTTTGCAGCAGGCTTAAACACGACAAAATCTGATCCTCTGTTTTAATAGTTTTATATTAACATATGTTTGTTTTTCGCTGTTTGTTCCTGCTGCTCACACACACCCAAGTGCAAACCCTAACACACATACACATACATAAGCTTAAATCTCTTTCTTCAATTCATACATATGTATATACGGAGTATATATATACACACACAACTTACAACTATTTATATATGCGTTTGTGTTAGAATAATATTTGTAATAGTATTGATTTGTATTTTGGATTTTAATTGTAAATATTGTAAGTGTTGAAGGGGTAGATTGTAACTTTTGTAATAGGTATATAAACCCTTCAATACATGTATTTTGTAACCTTTCACCCACATTAGTTCCAATCATTCTTTTTCACACACATAATTCTCTCTCAATATACACACACTCAAAACCTCCATTAACACACATTAAAACACACACAAGAGCTCAAATGTCTCATTCTATTACATTAATTGGTATCAGAGCACAATCAGTTAATCTGAACGATCCAGAAGCTTTGATATCGTGGTTGATTTGTGTCGATTAAATGGGTTTAAGGATTTTTTTAAGGATCTTGAATTTTTATTAAAGAAATTGTTATTCTAAAATAATGGTGAAAAGTAAGTTATGAAGAAGCTGATGTTTTAGAAGATGAAATATATTACTTAAAATTATATACGACAACTTTTATACTCGTAGATGAATATTATTCATCACTTAACATTTCATTGAAGTTACTCCGTATTATATATGAACATTTCAGTTTACAGTATTAGTTACTTTCCCCGTGTTGGTGATTAAAGACCATCATCTACACAAGGAGGTTAATGGATATAGGATGCATATTGGTTTTATTTGCACAAAAAAGTACAATGGTACTTTAGGGGAATGAAATGGGGCATATAATGAATTATACGGAAATGAAATTAATTGAGAACTTTAATGATTTCAACGGAGACATTTACATGAGAAATAAACAAGATACCAATTAGTTTGTTAAATTGGTATAAATAACAAAGAAATAAAACGAATGTTTATATAATGTAGGGTAATATACACGGATGGTACTTGAAGTATACTCCAGATTACCTTTTGTACAATTTTTTAGATCTTTACTCGGACCATACCTAAAGTTTCAAAATCCTACTCGTAGGGTACCTAAGACTGATGGTTGTCTATTTGGCTATTAAGTCATTCTTGAGGACTATTTTTGTTATTTTTCTTATTGAGGGGACCAAAAGTGTAATTACATATATACTTTATTTATTTAATTTTACTTTGTTTTTTTCATTTAGTTGTTTTATTTAATTTTTATTTTTTTAATAAAAATCTTTTCCCGAAATAATAATAATAAATCAAAAAACAAAACAAAATTTTTTAGAAATAAATCAAAGAAATTTCTTTTTTGTTTTAAATTAAACCATATGACCTATCATCTACACTAGTTACACCTTATTAATACTTTTAAAGGCGAAACTCGTACCGTATCATTATAAAAAAGTTTTTTTCTTATTTTTTTTGGAATATATTTATTTTTTATTTCTTGATTTAATTTAATATTTTATTTAACTTTAAATATTTCTAAAATGAAATATTAATATATAAAAAATAAATAAATAAAGTAACCTAAATATGAATATAGATGGTTATCTTATGAATATTCTTATTAAAAAAATAAAACAATTAAATGAAAAAAACAAGGTAAAAAATAAATAACTAAGTATGTGTATATGCACATTTTGTTAATTAATAAAGTTTATTTTTATAAGAGTAATTACACTTTTGGTCCTTTTGGTAAGAAAATAACAAAAATAGTCCTCAAGTGATGGACTTAACAGCCAAATAAGACGGTCGTCAGTTTTAGGTACCGTACGAGTAGATTTTGAAACTTTAGGATGGTTCGAGTAGAGTTTCAAAAGATTGTACCAAAAGGCTAATCTGGTGTATACTTCAGGTACCATCCATCTAATTTACTCTATAATGTATGACTAATGAAATGAAGATAAAATGAATAAAGAAAAGATAATTTTACATAGTGATTGGTCCACTTAATTTACCACATCAATTTGTAAATGTCTGTTTGTAATTGATTTGTAAACTTAGCATTTTCTCATAAATATATATACATATCATCATTTAATAAACATGTCTATAACAAAGATCTAAGAACCCGAAGATGTAAAAAAAAGCTAACTCCTTCCATAAGAATTTAGTTTCAAAACTCTAGCCTTTAGAACACTTATGTCACACCCCCAAAATACGGGTCAACGGGTGGGGCGTGACTTCTATAATATCACAACACAAGAGTATAATGAACGACTTAAAACGTAGTCGTTTTGAAAACTTGCATTTTATAAAACATAATCATTCAAGATCCAAATACATTACATGAAATCAAAATAGTCTTGATTTGAAAAAGATTAAGAAAACACATTTGAACTACGAATCCATATCCTTTAGCAAAAGATGGAGCACTAGAAGGCATGGAGGGTAGGGTCTTTATTCAACAAGAACAAGCGAACAACAAGTAGCAATCCGAGCATGACAACATCTAATCACCTGCAATACATACTAAATTGTGTCAACATAAAGTTGGTGAGTTCCTTAGGGTTTTAATAAAACGTTTTGCCATGAACCACAAGCCATAAGTTAACCATTGCTTTACCACAATGAATGTAGCCATTGTTAAACAACAATGCTAGGAATGTAAGAAGTATACATCTATATAAGCTCATGATACGAAACTGACACGTTGTTATAGTTTGCCTCCCGGTACTTGTTCAAGGTACCGAATGTTTACAAATATGTGTCACCCGTTCGGCTCCCAGGCGTGTTTATGCCGGGTGGGGTGTGTCGACCCAAATAGCGCTATTCAACATATCCACGTTTAAATCCATAATTAACATATCATGATTGTGAGGACTTGTTGTGTGAACATAGTAACTTATAATAGCCTTGTATACCGTTGTGCATGTACTTGTGTTCATAAAAGTAAGAGTATGTATTGCAGCCCAAAATATATAAGTAAGATGGGGCTAAGGAGATCTCACCTTAGTTTAAAGTAGCAATTATTAGCAAATAGAGAATCCTCTTGAATGTGTTAACCTATAGAAATAAAATGTAAACTTGTCTTAATAAACTATACTATTATTTCCTAAGGAATTTCCCTCTTCTTCCAAATAATATTGTTTAATGTGATTTAAAAATGTTTCTTTATGTGATAATGGTAAGGGTTGACCACGTGCTAGTTGGAGTCGGTCTTTCATGAGTTTATATATAATAATATATATATATAATATAATAATAACGATAATAATAATAGCAATATTATGACTATTCTCCCATACAACCTATACACGTGAAATGTAACACCCAAAGCTAAGGCTCAGAATATCACGGAAATCATATAGCACAAGGTGGAATTAATGTAGAACATGATCTAAATGCAAATAACGGATTCAGTGAATCCTTACAATAAAAGAAACAAGTAACAAAGTATAACGGAAGCAAGTAATCATCAAAGTTTACAAAACGACATCAAAAGAATGCTATCAATCCTAAGTACAATGCAACATAAGGCAAATGGATCCTTGATCCATATAAGTCCAGTCCGGGTTCAACAGCAAGCAAACAATCAAACTCCACGCCCTGGAATAACCTGGTTACCTGAAAAGTGTACTAAGCATAGTCAACACAAGGTTGGTGAGTTCGTAGTAATGGTCCATAAAGAACCATCGTCAATAATCACAATATAAGAGTAGAGGCTAAACATGACTTACAGTGAGCCTCTAAGTAACACAAAACGTCCAACAACAAGATCATATCAAACAAGTAAGCGTGCAACAAGAGTGCACCAAGATGTAAATATCAATACAAACGCCAAACATAATCAATCATAATGCCTATTATAATACATATCGAATTCGTATCAACCATGCCACAAAATACACCAAACAGAGTATACTTGCGTGTGAACCGCGTGCGTGTGAACCGCGTGCGTGTGAACCGCAACCACACATTCAACAATCATCAACCATCAATAATTAACCCAAAATAAACTACACGCACATACACTTAGGAGGATTCTACTTTCATCAAGTTCTAGATGCTTATGTATAGGGTCACCCGCAGCCTTCCCACCACATCTAGAACTCTTTGAAGGCATAACCGACTTCCATGTATGCACGTCCATCCTAAATAGTAATAATAATAATAATAATAATAAATATATATATACTTCACAACTTAACTAAGTCAATCAAACGCAACGAACCGTCTCATCAATCTCAATCACAGAGCCATCGCATCCCAAATCAATCAACTACAATGCACATACATTTCATACACTTTACATTTAAGGAATTATAGATGCTTATATATAGGGTCACCCGCAGCCTTCCCACCACATCTACAATTCATTAAAGGTATCATCGTCTTCCATGTATGTACAACTATCCTAATCACAATATCAAATCATTACAAGTCATAAGGGTAAGCAATTGCGTATAATAAATGAGTACGCGAATTATTAACGTCAGATCATGTGTCATACGTATGTAAGACCATAATGCATATCAATGCGTATCAATAACGTCATCAATGCAACAATAACAGTATGTTTGAGTGTGCACCGCACAAGTCAAGTATAACAAAGCGTTCGACAAATATGAGCCAACAATCAATAATCGCAACGGGGCACACTTGTCAACAGAGGGACAAGGCCGCATCGCAACATACATAGTCAAATCCTCTATCAGTGGGATTTATGCACAACATATGCATCAATCAAAATTAATCACTAACCACAATTTAAACCAACTATAGGTACATATACTTCAGAGGGTTTTACTTTCATCAGGTTCTAGATGCTTATATATAGGGTCGTCCGCAGCCTTCCCACCACACCTAAAACCCTTTGAAAGTAAAGCCGACCTCCATGTATGTACTTCTATCCTAAGAGTTACAATATCACAAGCACAATCGTAAACCATCACACGATAAATCAAAACTGTCTACCGAACTACGATCAATCAGAAAGTAACTAGACAGGCAATCAAGTCAACCAAACAAACAAACAACACGTATATGTACACTTTTCAGCCCGAATCTCTATTGAGTAGGGAGCTACAAAACTCACCTTGATCGGCAAAGAAGCTTAAGTCGAGTAAATGAAGGATTAATTGCGAGTATTGGGCCCCACGTGTTCACAACCTATCAAAGCATGCCATATATCATATTGTCAACTTTATAATCATAAACAAGTTGGTTTCTTAGGTTTATGTTGAGTCACGAACCCACAATTACTTTCTTAACATTACCGAGTGTGAAACATAACACTTTGACTAGACATTTTTAGAAATGCACGAAGATTCATACAAAATGAAGGTTACTACGTGAAACTAGACTCTCTTACGATTCCAACGATAGGTCATATGACTCGATTGGACTTACGGATCAAAAGTTATTGACGTTTGAAAACTGACGCGCATATTTTCCCAGCAACTAACCACTGCGCCGCAGTGAGCCATTGCCAAGCTCACTGCGCCGCAGTGAGCTAACCACAACTGACCAGACCCTAGCCACTGCGCCGCAGTGGGCTAGCCCCTGCCACTGCGCCGCAGTGGCTCAACACTGAGCCAGAAGAGCAGCAGCACCAGCATATGCAGAAAACCTAAACCAAAACCCTTAAAACTCGACCCAAACCAACCCAAATCGATTTGTAGGAACTTGTAACTTAATTTGAAGCATAAATAAACACCATTAACCATAAATAAACATAACCCAATCCACAATTTCGACCAAAACATCAAAATCACACCCAAATCCTTCAAACCCTAAACAAACCCTAATTTGACCCAAAACAAGATTTAAGCCGATTTAGGACTTGTAAATGTTCAAGATGACTAGAAATGCATAAACAAACATAAGTAGGTACAAATGAGATGAATTTGACTTACCAAAACTCCTCCTTGAGCTAAAACCCGAAATTAGGTCAAAATGGATAGAAACCTAGCACTATGACTTTGATTCTTCGATATGGTGACAAAGAGATGAAGACGGTGATGATTCTCGAGTTAAACTAGTTCCAAAACGCCAAATGATGCTAGAGAAATGAAGAGGGGAGATGTTTGGTCTTGCTTTTTACTTAGAGAGAAAAGAGAAAGAAAGAAAAGAGAAGATAGAAAAATGAGAGGGGAAGGAAAGGATAAGGGGGAGGATGGGTCATTGGTGGCTGGTGGGTCATGGACTACCCACGGGCCGACCCGCTTCTCCTCTCCCGCCAAAATACAATCGTTACACATTTAAACACCCATCAAAACGTGTTATCGACTCGAAACACACAATGTCATTTAATTCACGAAACGACCCAAATAACTTCCACATTGTCATTTAATCACCAAAACGACCCGAATACTTTATTAATCTATATTGTTAGTCATATTACACGTAAAGTCAACGAGTCAAAATTCACGGATGTTACATTATTCCCCCGTCAAAAGAATTTCGTCCCGAAATTCAACGAATCACTAATCGTTAAACAAATGTGGGCACTTAGGCCTCAACTCTAGCGATCTCCACCACACATCAACCCATTTCTTGTCTTCGGCGACTTCACAATGAAGTCCATCACAATTCGTTTTCCTTCAAATCTCTCTCCCGTCTTTCACTACACGCTTATTCGCATCTCAGAAGCCTATAAGGGTTTTGACTATGCACGCGACGTTAAGTAGTTAGCATATACGAAATTTAAGTTATCAAAATGGAACAAGCCGGATAAGTCACTCGGAGAGACCTCGGGAGACTCAAGATTATCAGAGATGACGTTAGTTTTCAGATTCTTAAGACGGTAGCTCTAAGGACACTTGAGTTGACAATTTGCATGAAACCCTAAAATCCTACCGTTAGATATTTTGCATCAGTAACCCTACTACATAATTAAGAATCATATTAACCGTTGCATTCAGATTTTATTCACTTTATTGCCAGGAACCTTAACGTCATAGAGCACAACGTACTTGAAGAGTTTGTCGCCTTCTAGGGTTAAGAGGTACACACGGGGTATTTGACCAAATTTGGTTAGTGAGTCGTTAAACACCCGAAATCTTAAACATATAATTTCCAAAACACACGAACGAGCATAATTCAAGGGAGTAACGTTAGGATAAACGAGGTCATAGTCGGTTTTGATATCGAATAGTGCCATAACATCATAGCCGTGAAGAGAAAGGTACCTTAACCAATGTTTGGATCATTTTGGCCTCCATTGCCATTTCCCGCAAAAGCTCGGCCACGAGGATGAACTTGATGGCCTTGTTGGCCACGGTTTTGGTTCGGCCCGGTAATTTGGAGTTGATTCGGATGGACCGCCACTTCAACTTGTTGTCCAATCCATTGTGGACAATTATTTCGGTAGTGATCAGGGCTTCCACATTTAAAGCACGTACCCCATGGAAAGTCGCCTTGAGGATGAATGGTTTGAAGAGGCACTATATTCAATGGTGCCGTTTTCGGTGCTCCACAATCTCTCACCAAATGTCCAAGTCGATTACAATTGAGGCAGGCTCCACATTGGGTATTAGTGGGATGATGCTTGTTACAATTGTTACAGAAAGGATGAGGTCCCTTGTAAGGCCTCCTCGCCATTCCCATTGCCGCCCTGAATCTACCCTTATTATGACCATTGGGGTCAAACCTTCCCATCTTCTCCACCCCACTTGATTCTCCCATTTCCTTTCTCTTGTTTGTTGAGGAGTTACTCAAAACACCGCTCCTCAACAAGTCTTCAGTCACACTACCGGCTCGGTTGACAGCATCGGCCAAAGAAGTAGGCATGTTAGAATTCACATAAGATTGGACTTGAGGATTCAAGCCCAATACAAACTTCTCGATGGCCCGAGACTCGGAATCCACCAAGTGAGGAATGAGGGTAGACAACTCTTGAAATCGTCTAACATAGCTCTTGTAATCGGCTCCGTTCATGCTGAGATTAGCAAACTCGATGGTTAAATTTTGTAGTTCATAGGGAGGACAAAACTTCGCCTTCACCTTGTCCTTGAAATCGATCCATTCCAAGTTATAAGTCCGCCCCAAAGTTATCTCCTGGTTCCACCAACTCAAGGCGTCATTTTTAAACATGCCGGATGCATAAGAAATCCGGTCGTCATATGTGCAATGACTTCTTTCAATCACTGCCTCGATCTCCTCAAACCACCTTATACACTCAGTGGGACCACCTCTTCCATTAAACTCCGGTGCCCCACAACTTTTGAAGTCCTTAAATATACATCCCTGTCGGTATCCCCCGTATTGATTATACATGGGTATACGGTTATCAACTCTCACTGGTTCCTCTTCTTCGTTTTCTACGTCCTGAGGTTGAGCATTTTCATTATTCACATTCTCTGGGGCTTCATTGTTTTGAGGCCCATTGTTTTGCCCAAGACTTGCCGTGACTTGAGCAATTATGGTCGGCATGATATTGGCGACCGTTTGAGCGATCACCTCAGCCAAGTTTAGCTCAGGGGCTTCACCACGACCCCTTCCTTGGCCTCTACCACGGCCCCTACCTCTACCTCTTGTAC
>CM067173.1:98730372-98789179 GCA_034093135.1 Erigeron breviscapus | reverse complement strand
TCCCTATCTTCCATTTGTTGTCTTCGACTTCAACTGGAATGCTTCTTCAACTTGGTCAGTTCTCAACTGGAGGAAGTCTTCAGTTGCGTTAACTGTACGGTGCAACTGGACTTCAATATATTTCTGGACAAATTATCTTGGTCACCAGTTTCACTAGTCTCCAGATGCAACTGGTGACTGGCAAGTGTAAACTGGTGACTGGACAGTTCCAGGTGAACTGGTCCTAACAAAACCAAATCACAAACAATCTGATGCACCGTGACTCTTTATCAATTAAAAAATCAAATGGTTCGGCATTCCATTCACCATTTTCTATTTGAACAATAACAAACACTGGTGGTGCTCCGACGAGCAGCAGCAGAGAGAGAGAGAGAGTATGTAATTTTAGGGTTTTTAATAAGAGACACGATGGGAGTGGCGGCTGTTGGTGGTGCCTCGATGGGAGGGTTGCAGCGATGGTTGTTCGCCGGAGGTGGAAGGTTGTCCGGTGACGGGGCGGCGACAATCGTTTTAATGCCAACCATCTTCTTCTTCACATGTAATTAGTATTAATACTATTATTAATAATAGATGGAAAAAGAAAGAAAAAAAAAAGAATTCGAAGATGAGAATGAAATGGACGGATATATATGAACTGCGTATGTGATAGGTCTGATTGTGGAGAAAAAAGAGGAAACAAATCTGGAAAAAATATCTACAGTGAATATACCATATTACCCTTATTATTATATTTTTAATTATTAATTAATGGAAATAATTAAAGGACACATGTCACTCTTACAATTTGTCTTACTTGTTTTATCTTAATAGTTATTTTATTTTACCCCTAACCTATATATATATATTATTATCAAAGTTTTAAGTATTGCTTAAAAATTAATGACCATAAACTTTATGTGTGGTCATCAAAATTTGAATTTTTTGATAACCATATATGTACTAATTTTAAAGTTTAATGATCATATCTGAATAACTTTCAAAGTTTGATAGTAATAAGAAAACTACGATATGTATATGTTAAATTATTTTATAAGTTTGTTGGACAGTTAAGGCAATAATAAAGTTTATAATACTCCAAAGTAAAAGGTATGTTGTCATTTCAGATTTTTATTATTTTTTTTCTATATTTGTATCATGTTCATAACGAAATTGAATGATGTTGTTGCCGCATGTATCTAACTTTTTTTTTTCTTTTTTTTTTTTTGCCAATGATGACTAGTCCAACTGGTCAGAGGCATCCCAGGTTTTACCCAAGGTCTTGAGTTCGATCTTTAGGGATGACAAGTCTTGGGGTTTTTTCCTCCGAATACTTGTAACGGCCCATGGTCAACATCTCGTTGTCTAGGGTATGTGCAAGGCTTCACCATTATACGGTGAGGTTTCCCTGATGTCGCATACCGACTGAATGTTCGAGAAATTTGTTTTTTATAGGACAACCTAGAACTATATAAGGTTTTGAAAAAAATTTCTTCTGCAACATATATTTTTATAACGTTTCACATGTGAATGAACAAAAAAAACATGTGATCCAATACATAATTTAAGAGTTCTCAAGGTTCTTACAAAAAAATGGGTTCTCAAAATAAGGGTCCCCTATATATATATATATATATATATATATATATATATATATATATATATATATATATTAATATATATATATATATATATATTTTTTTTTTTGAAAGGTGTGGATTAATCATCGCAGCGAAGGCTCTAGCTTAAGCTAGTTTTACATACCTTCTCACCCTCCAATACCCGGTAGGAGGAAAAACCCCCTAACTAGCCGCCCAAAGGCACGACACTAATTAGGGATAAAACCCTGCCCTTTCAAGGTTTGATCCTGAGACCTCCCCTATCACAAAGAGACTATTGTCTTATGTCCAACCACTGCACTGCAATACTCTGTATATATGATATATATATGTTTTCTACTTTTCTAAAGGGTGGGCCGTGGGCGAAAATAGTGACAATGTTGAAAACTGGGCTGAAGCCCTTCAATACAATGTAGCCTTGTAGGTTATTTGCTAAATCGTAATACAGATCAAATACGAGTAAATAAATATCTTCCACCTTACAGTGTATTAAGATTTTATTGTTGTTATTAATTTTTAGATTTTTAACTTTTAATACATACATACAAATTTGAAGGAAAAAAAAAATCCAAAGCAGCGAATCTATGTTAATTAGATACATAGGTTTCTATGTAAAACTAGTCTTAGTGCCCGTACGATGTACGGATTATATAATATATGATGATAAAATTATATTTATATAGAGAATAAAGAATATGTGGCTGTTAGATACCTAATTTGGATACAGATCTTTCACATATTATATGAAACCCCATGAATTGTATAATATATTTGTTTAATTAGATGTTTAAAACTTAGCATATATCTTATCTTTTAAGATAGTTGTATTCCGTATTGATATATTAGTTATTTTTTTTGTAAGAACCATGAGAACTCTCAAATTATGTATTGGATCACATGTTTTTTTTGTTCATTCACATGTGAAATGATATAAAAAAGTATGTTGTAGAAGAAACTTTTTAAAAAAACCTTCAAAATAGCCTTTTGTGAACTTGTGAATGAATATGTTCACGTTTTCGTTCACATGTGCACAAACGGCTATATAGAAGGTTTTGAAAAAAATTTCTTCTGCAACATATATTTTTATAACGTTTCACATGTGAATGAACAAAAAAAACATGTGATCCAATACATAATTTAAGAGTTCTCAAGGTTCTTACAAAAAAACGGGTTCTCAAAATAAGGGTCCCCTATATATATATATATTAAATAAATCTAAAGATTAGTATTTGATGACAATTAGACAATTATGAATCATAAATCTTTTTTTAATTACACGAAAATGACACAAGTTGTGTAAGGAATGCACCAAGTGTCGATCAAAAATCTTTTTTATATTAAATCTTAAGAAAGATTAGTATTTGATTACAATTAGGTAATTATGAATTAGAAATCTTTTTCTAATTACACCAAAAGTGTCACATGTCGTGTAAAAAATGCGCCAAGTGTCGATTAAAAAAATACACAATTCTGTTTTAGTATATTGGTAGATTTGACGATCCAAAAAAATACCGTGTTAGGTTTATGGAAAAAACCTTAAAACACTCAAGAAATAATCAAGGTAAAGCTGGACCAAGTTAGAAGTGGTCTTGGGTCATTAGATATTTAGATGCATGGTTGTGGCTTCGGTAAAAATTGGGTTGATGTGTCGACTATCCTCCCCTTTCCTATTTCGCGTTGAAGAAGGAATTCCTTGGATTCTGCGCTCTCTCAAGGGTTGACGAGTCTTGCACTAGTATTACCTTCCTAGTTGATTCAGATATATTTTTTCGCCTACGACCCTTTGGTCGTGTTGGTACTCGGTAGTATTAAGAGGTCTTTGACCCGATAGCCGCATATCTGCCTTTTCTTTTGTTTGGTTTGCTTTTCTTTAAAACGACCTCAACCTCACTTATTAAAATAGATAGTTGCCTTCGTGAGCAATCGTTTTCTTCTATGATGTTTTGTATTTGACTATTTGAGAAAGACACGGGGAGACTATTTGTTTAAGGGTTTTAATACATCACTTTAAAAGTCGTATCATAGTTATATGGTGACTACTTTTGGTAAAGTTATCTCAAACGCATACTAGTATGTAATTATGTATGTATATGTTGGGCACATATAAGCCACATCGACGTCGATTCATGGTCCTTTAATTGACCAAGTATAAATCTATCACTAGAACAACACATTTGTATATGAATACAGTTTTGTTAAATGTACGGTATCGATATGGGTTCCTAAATTAATAAGCCCGGTCTTAATTTTCTCAAAGAAATATATAACTTAGTGATTAAACAAATAGACTTAAAGATGTACCTAAAATAAGACTATCTTAATCTTAATCTTAATCTTAATATATACTATAAGACAGTTGAACTAATGACTTATTAACCAATCAAATTGCTCAATTTAATCAAATTGACTCTCGCTTATGTCATCATTTAGATTAACTATAAATTAAAAAATCTAATAATCATTATCCAAATATATTATTAATTAAAAATCTCATTAATTTACATTTTTTTTGTTTTTCATCAATAATTTACACTTTTAGCCCTGAATATTTAATTTATATTTATTTTTAGCCATCAACTTAGAGAATTTTTTAAAATTTACATTAAAACAATTTCAACATATGAAATATTGTCTACAAAAAATTATTTCAAAACCTAATGACTTATTAACCAATTAAATCGCTCAATTTCATCAAATTGACTCCCGCTTATGTATTGTTTTCCATCAATAATTTACACTTTTTAGCCCTGAATACTTAATTGATATTTATTTTTAGCCATCAATAACTATCATAGGATAGATGATTGAGAATAAACTTATTCGTGTTAAGGGTCTGCATCATGATCAAATGCGTATACTTAAATGTCAAGTACATGATCACAAGTATGTTTATATTTTAATTCTTTATTATTTTTCATAATAATATCACATTATGAGTACAACTGGTTTCAAAAAATCCTATAATAGAGAAATTATTATATCATGTGCCTTATGGAATGACTACGACAAACAATTCCATCAATATGTCTCAGCTAATAATGATAGTGACGAACCTGTGATTATTGTACTACAACTTGCAAAGTATAACATTTGGAACCGTATATCTTAAATTAGAAGCTTTTATGGCTTAAATGTATGAAGATTCAATATTGATAATATCGTAAACCTTGTGTTCAGTGTTGAACACAAGTCTAAAATCTAGTAAACTATTAAAGGTGACGATCTTAATTAAAAAATCACATTGCTAAATGGAGACATTTGTGACTAGCATACCAACCTTTCATTTTCCATCATTTTTGTTATGTCATCTTTTGAAAAGTATCCAAAAGTTATTTTAAGAGTAATATTTTTCGTGTCAATGTCAATTATATATTTTATTTTTATTTAAGGAAAATGATTAATCAACCTAACCAAAACAACCTAATAATCAACCTAACAACATGATGATGACACTTGGCATAATCAAAGGAAGAGATTGAGAGAGATAATGAGTGGATTACACATGTCATGTGATAAAAGCTTTAGGTTGATTATTAGGTTAATCTTTAGGTTGATATATCATTACTCTTATTTAAATGTAGGTAAAACCATATAGAGAATGATTTGCAGGATTCTTTACTACTTTGTTTATGATACTTATATATGTTAATAATTACGGAGTATTGCTTAAGTAACGTATTAGTAAGAGATTGTAGGTTAGATCGCATATCCATGAACAGGCTTTGTTTGTGATTAGATTAAATATTCCTTAAATGACAAAAGGTAAAAAAAATAAATCTAATATGATATCAGGAAATAAAATTATATGGAGCACCTAGTTTGTGCATGAACTAGCAATAATATTTAAATGAAAATTTCTTGTGATTTGAGAACATGTGACTACGTGAGAGGTTTAAATTTTTACTTAAGAGAAAAAAAATTGTTAATATTATTTGAATATAGTATATTTAAATTCAAATTTTGATGTATGTTGTAGTCATAGTACATCAAAATTTGAATTTACATTTTCATTTTGTGTCGGGTCGGGTCCTCAATGTTGTGAAGGCCAGTTTTTTTAAATTAAGATCTTTATTTATTTTATTAGATTTTATACTTTTTTTTTAACGCAGCCCGTATCCCGACCATTGTTTTTTGGTATCTCGACCACACCTACTATTTGCAGCGATAGTCGCTGCAAATAGTGCGGGCCCCCATGCCAGTAATGGCAAATCTGGCAGAATAATAACGGGCCCCCTGTCAGTAATCGCTGCAAATAGTCTGGTCGAAATACCAGATTACTGGTCGGGTCACCAGGCGCCTTTTTTAGTTTGAGGGGCCTAGAGATATGTTCCAGGTGGATGATGACTCAACTTCCTAAATTTCTGTGTTTAAAATGGTCCCCACCTCTATAAATCTAAAATGCACCTTATCTGGTCCACTCTCTTCCATTTATGCTTTTATTTGTTTGTTGGTTTGTTTTAATCAATTTATATATATATAAAAAAATACAATTTATTCTTGAACAAGCTAAAATAAAAAAGTTGACACTTGTTTTGTAAAGGAAAAAAATAATTATGTATTAGTTAATGGTGGTGCTGGTGCATGCAAAAATATGTGTAGATAAGATACATATTAACAAAGCCATGTTATATTTTTCTATAAAATACTTACTAATTAGATGGATAAACCATGGGCTGTCTGTGTGTCTGTCTGAACAGATTCATTTAACTAAACTAAACTAAACTAAACTCTACCTAAACCAAACCAAACCAAACTAAACTAAACTAAACTAAACCAAACCTAAACAAACTAAACTAAACTAAACTAAACTAAACCTAGACTAGACTAGACTAAACTAAACTAAACTAAATAAACTAAACTAAACTAAACTAAACTAAACTAAACTAAACTAAACTAAACTAAACTAAAATAAAAAAGTTGACACTTGTTTTGTAAAGGAAAAAAATAATTATGTATTAGTTAATGGTGGTGCTGGTGCATGCAAAAATATGTGTAGATAAGATACATATTAACAAAGCCATGTTATATTTTTCTATAAAATACTTACTAATTAGATGGATAAACCATGGGCTGTCTGTGTGTCTGTCTGAACAGATTCATTTAACTAAACTAAACTAAACTCTTTTAATTACTAGGAGAGAGTGTGGTCACCCCACTATCTTATTATTTCATCACTACTTCACCATTCTCTGTGTCTTTTTTTTCTTCTTTTTTCCTTTGTGTGTGTGTAATATTTCTTCTTCAATAAGGTACATCACTTGATCATATTTCTTCTTTATTAAGTTTAGTACATGTACATGTTACATTGTTATGAATCTTTAAATTTCATTTTGTTACATCTTTCTGTGTGCAGATGAAATGGATTATAGACCATGTTAAGATTTTTATTAACTTTATTAATTGAAATATAGATTTTAAGAGATCATAATGATGATGATGAATGATAATGGATCTTTTTTTGTTTGTTTGTTATAACTTAATTATATGTGGATTCATTTGATTTGATTAAAGATGTTCACTATAGTCATTGAATATATAACAATACTCGCACACACACATATATAATTAGTATATAACAATAGCTTGTGTAGATATTCAACTTTTTTTTATAGATTAGTAATCTATAGTGATATAAGTACATGATAGTTATTGAGGCTACTATGGTATATATAGATTGCTATGAGAACAGATTGAGTTTTGAACTGCAGTGGAACTTAATAATTTTTGGTTTTCTTGATCTCTATGTATCAGTGTATAATGACACATGTTTTAGTAATGAATGTGGCCTAATTAGAAGTTATCGATAGCTAAATATAGGGAGTTCACCTTATATTGTTGGATAATTAGATTATCATTAATTTGGGTTGGGGTTGGCCCTTGTTTGCATCAGTTTAGGTTCGGTCTGGTCAAAATTGTTGTTTTAGAGTAGTCGTAATTCCTATAATCTTTCTAGTGCTTATTTATAATGTATTTTCCTTTCAAAAACGATAGAATTTGTTAAATGATTAGTTTATAAAGATATATTAGTAAATTTATTGATCTACATATTGATAGGTATTAAAATGACTTGTTTTTGGTTTTATTTAAGGTTAGTATGACATTGATAATTTGATATGATGTTGATTTTAGCTAAAAGACTTGGATACTGTGAATCTGTGATAGATACAAAGGATATGCAAGGAGGAATCAGAGCATTCGTGTCAAATGGAAGCATTGTGAAGAATGCAGTTCTGCAACATGTTCGGGTGGTGAACCCCCTTCGACCACTAATATTGTCACGCCATGAGTCAACTTCAGCTGCTCGTATTGAAGAGCATGGTTTTGAAAGCACCAAAATTTCAGATGTATTGAATGCAAAGGGAAAAGGTGCTGATGGCTCGTGGCTCTGGTGCACCACTGATGATTCTGTGTATGATGCTGTCAAGTCGGTAATGCCACTCTATCTTTCATAAGCTTACTGCTAACATACACCAATATTATATACATGTAAATTGTTCATATCCGATATCATGACCAAATGAAAAAATGTATTGCAGATGACTCAACACAATGTTGGTGCTTTGGTTGTTTTTTTTCTTCTTTTTTCCTTTGTGTGTGTGTAATATTTCTTCTTCAATAAGGTACATCACTTGATCATATTTCTTCTTTATTAAGTTTAGTACATGTACATGTTACATTGTTATGAATCTTTAAATTTCATTTTGTTACATCTTTCTGTGTGCAGATGAAATGGATTATAGACCATGTTAAGATTTTTATTAACTTTATTAATTGAAATATAGATTTTAAGAGATCATAATGATGATGATGAATGATAATGGATCTTTTTTTGTTTGTTTGTTATAACTTAATTATATGTGGATTCATTTGATTTGATTAAAGATGTTCACTATAGTCATTGAATATATAACAATACTCGCACACACACATATATAATTAGTATATAACAATAGCTTGTGTAGATATTCAACTTTTTTTTATAGATTAGTAATCTATAGTGATATAAGTACATGATAGTTATTGAGGCTACTATGGTATATATAGATTGCTATGAGAACAGATTGAGTTTTGAACTGCAGTGGAACTTAATAATTTTTGGTTTTCTTGATCTCTATGTATCAGTGTATAATGACACATGTTTTAGTAATGAATGTGGCCTAATTAGAAGTTATCGATAGCTAAATATAGGGAGTTCACCTTATATTGTTGGATAATTAGATTATCATTAATTTGGGTTGGGGTTGGCCCTTGTTTGCATCAGTTTAGGTTCGGTCTGGTCAAAATTGTTGTTTTAGAGTAGTCGTAATTCCTATAATCTTTCTAGTGCTTATTTATAATGTATTTTCCTTTCAAAAACGATAGAATTTGTTAAATGATTAGTTTATAAAGATATATTAGTAAATTTATTGATCTACATATTGATAGGTATTAAAATGACTTGTTTTTGGTTTTATTTAAGGTTAGTATGACATTGATAATTTGATATGATGTTGATTTTAGCTAAAAGACTTGGATACTGTGAATCTGTGATAGATACAAAGGATATGCAAGGAGGAATCAGAGCATTCGTGTCAAATGGAAGCATTGTGAAGAATGCAGTTCTGCAACATGTTCGGGTGGTGAACCCCCTTCGACCACTAATATTGTCACGCCATGAGTCAACTTCAGCTGCTCGTATTGAAGAGCATGGTTTTGAAAGCACCAAAATTTCAGATGTATTGAATGCAAAGGGAAAAGGTGCTGATGGCTCGTGGCTCTGGTGCACCACTAATGATTCTGTGTATGATGCTGTCAAGTCGGTAATGCCACTCTATCTTTCATAAGCTTACTGCTAACATACACCAATATTATATACATGTAAATTGTTCATATCCGATATCATGACCAAATGAAAAAATGTATTGCAGATGACACAACACAATGTTGGTGCTTTGGTTGTGGTTAAACCTGGCGAGAAATCCTCTATGGCTGGAATTATCACAGAAAGAGGTTAAACATATTTAATCTTTCATTTATAAATAGAACTATTTGAATCAAAGCTTTATTATGCGCACCTTGTTTTAGTTCACACCTTGATGCAAACGGGCTATATATTCCAGATTATCTCCGGAAAATCATTGTTCAAGGGAGATCGTCCAAGTCAACCAAGGTCGGAGATATCATGACTGAAGAGGTATAATAATGGTGAAACTTCACACTACATAATTACTAATTTCTCTGCCTTTATTTATTTATAAAAAAAACTAAATTATGATTTTGGTTGCAGAACAAACTTATCACGGTTACTCCTGATACTAAAGTTCTGAAAGCGATGCAGCTAATGACAGGTTTACAGAATCTCTTTTTGTCATTTTACATTTTAATTACTTGCACTAGATGGATAATGGGCGGTTTGGGTAACAGGTCAAACGGATTGGGTTCCGAACAAGTATTTCCTTGCGGGTCGGGTCAGATATGATAGAGAATAGTTAGTATCAGATATCATGACAAAAATTCAGTTAGCTCAATATAATATCATCTTAGAATGACCTACTTTATGGAGCTATGTGGATCTTCAACATGTTAGACTCATATGACCCGCTTCCTTTTTAGTTAACCATTTGACCCGTTGGAGATAAAAACATAATATGAATCTACCTGGTCGTAAGTAAAGGGGTCAAAGTTAACACCTTTAATTTTTATTGATGGACCAATTTGTTTACACTAACACAGCTAATAACACTCATCTGTTTCCTCGTATTTGGCAGATAACCGTATCAGGCACATTCCTGTGATTGACGATAAGGGAATGCAGGGCATGGTTTCCATAGGAGATGTGGTTCGTGCTGTGGTGAGTGAACACAGGGAGGAGCTTGACCGTCTGAATGCATACATACAGGGTGGCTACTAGAAATGGTTCACATCCATAAGCTTAAATAAAAAAGTAGTAATCTCAGGAGTATGTATATATAATTATGGTCTTTCACGTTTCTTACATTGTTATCGAGGATGTTATATTACCGGAGAGACTTGATAATAAAAAAAATACTTTCAGATGCTTGAAGCTTTCTACCCTCCTTTTACATTGCAAATGGTTTCTCGTGTTTATAAATTGTTGTCTTAACTTTCTATGGTTGTGCTAAACGCTTGAACACCTGAGGTTTGTTGTTCGGGTGGTCAAAATTTTTAAGCTGCATTTTTCTGCTGTACATGTGGTTCTGGGTTTCAGACAGTCAACTTGATCAAATCAAAGCAACTCAAATTTAGAGGCGGTACTCAAGGATGTAACAAACATCACATTTATAAATAGGTTTTTACACACAAACACAGACATATATAAATGTGTATCCATAATTTTATGTACATTTATACATAGACGGTATATATGTGTATGATTTCAAGCTTATAGCACCTGTACGTGAACGTGTAGGCATCGTTTGTATACGGACACATATATGTTTAGTTATTGAATCCAACTATTTGTGGATATAAATAAACACATATATTTGACTATGTACGTCTGTATATGTGTGCAAGTGTTTCATATCATATATAAAAAAAAAACGTAAAACATTCCGTGAAATTTCATGTAAACCTTTCAAGAAGTTTCCAAGGAAATTAGATATAAGTTAGAAAATACAATTGTCCTTGTCCTTGAAAAGTTTTTACAGAAGTTCCAAGGTTTTCCTTAATTTTAAAAAAGAAAAACCCATTATATCCATTTGTCCTGGGTTCCAACAGACTTTTTTTTTCTTTCTAAAAGGTATATTTTATTCGCACCACCCTGAAAATACGGGGAAGGCAACTTATACAAACTAGATACAAGAATTACATGCGAATGAAATTGTCCCAATCTTCCCGACTAACGACATTCCTTTTAGCTCTATTCCTAAACCATAATAAGCAAGCGTTTTGACGTTTTGAACAATCTTCATGGGGCAATCCTCGATATTTAAAAACCTTTTTTCGTTCCTTGAGATTTATATGCACCAACAAGTCACAAAAATAATACCTTTCAAAATCTCCTTTTGTGTATCGATCTTCGTATGCTCGGTCATCTCTATAAGGTCTTAACGAAAAAATGAAGATTCGCTCCATCCTACACCATTAGCTGATAGTATCCCAAACAGTCAAAGCTACCTAACACTATTATCCCACAATACATTTAACCACCATTCCTTCATCCCTATCAAAAAAAGAAAACAATTTACTGCTTTGATTAGTAGCTGGATCCATCACCAGCAACTCTAAATTAATAAACCTTAAAATATAAACCTTCAACCTTGTTCATCTTATCTCCATTATGGACATCTCTCTTGTGTTACGTATCAGATAACTTGGAATTACTTTTCGACTCAGAACTGACACTTCGAATTTCATTACTCGAGCCTTCTTCTTGTGGATCATCTTGGGCAGGAAACACAACTTCAAAAGCTTCCACGAGCAAAGCCACTTTCCGTTTTCGAGCTGGAGTTAGTTTACCTACAACCGTTTGAAGAGCATAATCTAGCATCCATTCTTCGGATGTCTTGTGTTGTAGAGCAACCACCTGCAAATCCATCAAATCATATAAAAATTTGGCCTCTTGGCGAAGAGTATGTATATAGTTCATAATTTATACTAATATCTCTGATCAGATTATATCAAGGTTAATTATCTCGAAATGATTCTTATCAATTGTGTATGTAGGTTTGGTGACCCAAAGGTTGCATATCTATTTTGAGGAGCAGCCGTGGGCTACATGGGCTGATGTCTGAGTCAGATTATGTTGAAAAGTTGTGGTAGCGGTTCGAGGTTATTACTTGTTAACTGTTGACCCGTATTTATAGTGTCTATAGCATTAGAACTTCCATTATTTGAATTAGGTATGCCTTTATGATATGGCATAGAGAATTATGTATTTTTGGTTTTATAAGAGTGCCTACTACCACTGGCCTGAGTTTATTACTTGCTAACTGTTGACCCATATTTATCAGTAAAGATTGATAAATATCCTCTGGAAATATACTTCTATGTGCAGAATTATTATTATTGGAAAGCGGACATCCATGAACAAGTTCGTCATGCATGGAATAAACACATGCAACTTCGATTTTATAGTGTCACCCAAGGGGCCCGGGCGTATGCAAAGAAAAAGGCATTTGAGGATGATGGTTTTGTGTTAGAGGATGATTTATCTGTTGTTCCCTATAACCCTACCTGGATCAAACATGATCATTGGGTCACACTCATTGAGCAAAAATGGAACAACACTAAGTGGAAAAAAAAGTCAGCAGTGAATTTCAAAAACAGAACAACTTTAATAGATGGCAGATGGCGAAACATTCTAGCGGCTCTTTAAGCATTGCTCAGACTTCAAAAATTATTGGTTGGTAAGATATCAAAAACAGAACAACTTTAAACATTATTGGTTGGTAAGATATCTAAACTTTGTGGTATTTTGACAATTACTAATTGCGTTAGAATTTCTCTTATGTCTTATACTAATTGTTGTCCTTTACAAGTTATATCAACTATCACTTATAAAGGAACAGAAGCTCAAGCGCAAGGTAACTTTCATTGAGATGTTAACATATTCTCATTCAAAGAAAGCCTAAGAGGGATTCGTTAGACAATACACCACCTGAGTTTGTTGACCCGAGGGCCCAAAATTTGCTGGTAAGTTTAGTCAATTACTTGAATTAATTATCCTATTTTTTAGTTATTAAATCCGAAAATATAAAAAAGTTATCTTGTTCATATATATGACAGAATGATTACGCCACAAGTTATGCTGAGAAACATGGGATTGAAGATGTAGCTGAAATGATGACGGATGATGTAGAGCTTTGGAAGGAGTGTTCGGGAAAAAATTGAAAAGGGTTGTATGGTGGTGGTATACGATAAGATCCCAGTTTTGTGGTAACGGGTGTACAAAGTACACAAAGTAGTATTGGTGTATCAAATTGTATAATGAGCAGGTTTGTTTTGTGTGTGTGTGTGATATTGCATTTTTTGGTCATTTTAAGTATTCATATCTTGTTTATGTTAATAGGGTTTATCGGGTCATGCGGGTCATGGGCAAACGGGTCTGAGTTGGCCAGGGAGGGGTTGAGTTGGACAGACGGGTCTGAGTTGGGTCATGCAATATAATTTTATTTAGTTGTTTTATTAAACTAATACAATATGGGTCATATAAGCCAGTTTGTTATCAATATGGGTCATGGGCAGACAGGTTGAGTTGTATCTCTCTATCATTTCCACTATGGGTCATATAAGCCAGTTTGTAATCATATGGAAGTTATCTTGCAACTTTATCTTTCATATGTGAACTGCCAATTGCAATCATAAATAGAAAGTATGCTAAGATAATAGATTGCTCATAGGTATATGTAATATACTCCAACTACGAAATTTTGCATGACAACCTTTTGCATTCTAACAAGCACATTAGTAGCCTTATTTTTAAGTGGAACAAAGCTTAAATTAAGCATAAAAGTGAATTAGTTTATTGTCTCAACCCACCTCTTTAGCTTGTTGGAAACATATGCATGCCTTCTAGTCTTCTAGTTTTGTTTTTTTTTTCTTTTCTTTTTCATTTCAATTATTACTTCTGCAATCAAGATGGTTTTTTTGCACATAATATGGCAGGCATTTCAATTTGGCAATTGATTGTTATGTATTGTTGAAGTTGAAGTCATAAAAAAACAGTTTAATCATTTGTTGTCAATTGTCATGCAATATGATTTTATTTAGTTCTTTTATTAACCATAATGTTCTATAGATTTTGGTCTAGAGAGTTTGGTTATTAAACATATGTTTTATATCTGGCTGGTAGGTTCGTACTTTGATGGCAACAGAACGACAACAAAAGAGATGGGAGAACAACGAGAACTTGCGGAGAAGGCAACATTAGCGGTTGAAGAGCAAAAGGAGTAGACAAAACAACTAAAGGAAATGGAGGATAAGTATGACGCCTTTACCACACATGCTTAAAAATTATCCACCTCCTAGCTGCTATCTAGTATTTAGTATTGGTAACATTAGACGTTGTTATGTCTTTTGCTACTAGCTAGTATCTAGTATTAGAAACGTTAAACATTGCTATGTCTTTTGGAATATGTAGTCGTATTCTATACTAATGACGATTTTATGCAATTTTCATGTATCTTAAAAATTTGCCTGGTTACTATTGTGTGTTGAAGACATAGTTTTAGTTTTATATAATTTCAATATTCAGGAAATATGAGAAAAAGAACAACTATATTTAAGAAATATTGAAAGGTTTTCAAAGGATTTCCAAAGACCGGTTTATTAAGGAATTTTCAAGGAAACTGAAATCAAGGAAATTGCAAGGACCATTTACCAAGGAAATTTCAAGAACGGGTTACCAAGGAATTTAAAAGGATGAGTTTTTTGAGGATTTTTAAAGGAAATATCTACCAAGGAAGTTTCAATGAAGACTTTTCAAGGCATTGGCCCTTAGAAATTCCTTGACAACGGGTCCTTGAAAATGCGTTGGAAATATAAGAGCATCCTTGAAAAGTTCTAGAAAATTCCTTGAGAATTCCGTTTGCAAGGAAATTTTTTCCAAGGACCACATTTCCTTGGAAAATTGTATAAAACGTTCTGAAAAATAAGACATTTTAAATGGGACGGAGGTACTACTAGCTTAACACAAGTCAACAATATGTAAGCAAGAAAATAAAGAATGTCGGACTTTGAATATGTTTACTTACTGGAATGTTAAGAGCCATCTCTAGTTCTTTGATGACGCTTTGCACGGTTGGACGCTCTGCTTGTTTTTCGGCCAAACATTGATTGGCGATTCTTAGATATGGGCCCAAGGACTCTAAAGTTTCTTCCTTTAATGATGGATCTATCATTTCCTTTATTGTTCCATCACTGTAGGATTGGCGAGCAATGGGTGCAAGCCCGTTGTCATTTTTGTCTGTGTAAACTGGATCATACGCTAACCTCCCACAAAAGATCTCAAATAGCACCACTCCAAAGGAATAGATATCTGATTGTTTTTTCGGTTCACCTGTCATCTTTTGATCATAATTTTCTGGGCAGCAGTAGACTTTTGTGCGTACGTTATTATTGGCGCTTGCCTCTTGATTTGGTGGGAGTAATTTCGAGAACCCAAAGTAAGCAATCTTCGCCTCCCTAGTAGTCTTTCCAAGCAGAATGTTGGCACTCCTTATATCAGCGTGTATCATGTCGTGTTGCTTGCCCTGATGCAGGTCCATGAGGGTGTGTAGATGATCGAGTCCACGTGCAATCCCAAGACACAGATGTAGACGCTCTATCCACGTATGCTTACTCATGTTATCAGTGTCGGTCAAATAGTCCTCAAGACTTTCTTCAGATGCAGCATGCTCGTAAACAAGAAGCATATTATCGTGCTCGTAGCAAATGCCAAGAAGAGGGACTATGTTGTCATGCTTATATCTAGTATGCAAGTCAATTTCTGAAAAGAACCTTTCTTCATTATGCTCATCTACTCTACCCACCGAGACGCGTTTTATAGCTACACTGATGCGTCTCTTTGCAGGCTGTTCACCATTATTCTTACCTTCTGCTGCCAGCAAACTGTTACTTTCAAAATGATCGAGTTGCGCTTTGTACACCTTATTACCAGATGTGTCTAACCCCATGTAGCTTGCATCCTCTATAACACTGAGTGGAAACCTTGAGAGTTTCATGGTTTTCCCCTGTAAAATTGTGTTAGAAAAGAAAGTGGAATGTTGTAGTCGATATATATATACATGCTGGCCAATGGCGAACTCAATGTGTAACTAGGGTGAACCCCCCGCCCCAATGTGTAACCATGGTTACACATTGGGTTCGTCATTGACAGATCACCTAAAGAGATATTAACATGTAAACAGATCAAGGATTGGTTAACCATGTACATATAAACGCCATACCCCCCTCGCCATGTTAGGGATAGTAGATAGCGAAGAAGACATGTTTCAGTTTAGGGTTCATGCCAACTTCGGGGAAAAGAGAACAAACATTTGATTCTTATATACATCTTTGGTGATTTAGAATCCATACTTCTTATTATTAACCCACGTCATTATCAAAATTAAATGTCACGTCACCTAAAAAGAGGGTAATCGATAAACAAGTCAAGAATTGGTTAAAGATGTATAAATTTTATAAGTTTGTTGGGCAACCATGTACACATGTAAAAGTTCGTTGGTGATCTGGTGATTAGGCTCTATAATTTTTTCCCACGTAATATCCACGTCACAACTTTATTAAATAAAAAATGCATTTAACCTGTATTACCAGTAAACAAGTCAAAGATTGGTGAACCATGTACAAATTTTACAGTGGGAATATATATCAATAACAACGTTTATTGGGCAACCATGTACAAAAGGAAAAGTTTGTTGGTAATCCAGTGATTGAACCTTTAAAAAAACAAATTTTATAGTAGGCCCCAACTAAAGATACACTAAACCCTTCAAGAAAAGCCAAAAAAACCAGTCAAATACTTTCAGCCTTCTTACTAAGGTAAGAAAAGATTTAGGCCCCATCTTTTAGAATTTCTGTATCCGCCTGGCCGGTAATACTGGATGCACACTCTACTTACTAAAAAGGATCAAAATGAAGAAAAGAAACGTGAGTAAAATTAACTTACTTGAACCTCTAATGCATCTTCAAGTGTTTTAATGACAGCCTCCATTTTTGGACGTTCAACACGAGTTTTTGCCAAACATTCGTATCCAACTTTTGAAAACAAATCAAAACAATCTTTCGTAGGTCCTTTATTTAGGGTAAAAGTGTGTTCATCATCTTCTTCGAACATTTTAGGATCTATTAATTCCGTCAATGTACCCTCCTCAAAGCGTCTCCGCACAATGGGTGCAAGTCCATCGTCATACTCCCTCATGTAAGTAGTATCATAAGCCATTTTACCCGATAGCACCTCAAACAAAACCACTCCAAAAGCATAAATATCGGATTCCTTTTTATACCCACCTGTTGTTCGATATTCTGGATCGATGTACACTGTTGTGCCTTCAACATTTTTTGAAAGGATAGTGGCCTCGTCTCCAGCACTAGGGATTAGTGTGGAGAGCCCAAAGTCAGCAACCTTTGCATTAAGATTCTCGTCCAACAAAATGTTCTTACTCTTTATATCTCGATGTATTATATTGTTGGTGTGAAGGCAATTAATTCCACGAGCAACTTGAAGGCATATTTGTAATCTTTGGGACCAAGTTTGACTACGTTCGGTTCTAAGATAATCGCTGAGGTCTCCTTTTGTTGCATACTCAAAGACGAGAATCCTTTCATTGGCTTCTTTAGAAAAGCCAAGAAGAGAGACTACGTTTGGATGTATACAACTTGTAAGCGATTTAATTTCTGTTAAAAATCTTTCTTCAGCTTGCTCATCTCCATTCTTGGAGAGTCTTTTTATAGCTACAGTTTTACTAATTTTCATGGGAGGTTCACCTTTAGATGACACACTTTCGATAAGTATTGCCTTGTACACGGTACCAAACCCACCGTACCCTATACCTCCTTTCGTAAAATTTCCGGTGGCATTCTTTATATCGATTAGCGAAATCTCCATAACGTCCAACTACAAAATATATATTTTAGCAAGTAGCATGGCTGATAATAAAATAAGAAAAAAAATATATTATGACACCATATATACTACTATAGGTTCCGAGGGATATTAATAATTAATTTATTATCGAGTTAACAGTTTTTTTTAAGATAAATTAACGAACTAATATAATTAACTAGATTTTTGTGACGCATAATATGTGGGATGAACATATATTAACTCGGATATCTATAGATTGTTGTTGGTGCAATGAGGTCATAGCCATATTTGTTGAGTAACAACAGAGAAGGGATGAGATTCATGCTCTTGCCCATTTAGTCAAATGGGAGTGTTTGAAAGCCGAAAATTTGCTTTTTGTTGTGTGTGTATGGCCATTGACATTTTTTTTGTCCGCACATACTCATACAGAACCCTTCAACACCAACTTATTTTGCAGTCACAATCAAGTTAATAGAATGGGTTTAGCAACTTTGGTAGCCAAATAACGAATATGATGATTTCAAAGATTTACCTATCAAGCAATTCTCATCAAGAATTTGTTTCTCAACACCAGTCCATACCTATCAGGTTTATTCATAGAGCATCTTTAAAAGTCGTTAACCAAACATAGGTTTTAGACTAATAGCTACTCGATTTTTTATTTTGGCCAGCTCGGCAGCCCCTGACCAATATATGTTAAGCTTCCAGATTATGTATTTTGATAGCCTAGTTATATATTTGTACAAGAAATAGCTTATTCACGCAGCCACAACGGATTTACAAAATGTTTATAAATGCCTCCAAACTTGTGCAACCCCATAGTAGTATGAAACACCTTAGAGGGGGATGTCATTCAAGCATTTTAAGAGCTAATGCGGGGTGCTAAAAGAAGTACTATTAGGCAAATTATTGCTCGCATCATATAACTGGAGTCATGGGTAACATTCAATATAGATATCACATCTAAGTGGCATGATCAGGTCAATATGATACAGCAAATGGAGCCTTAGAGTTAGAGCTTTCTTACAAATATAGCTATATGAGTGCAACCTTCATTTGGAAATTATTCTAGATGACATATGAATAAAAATTAACAAACCGTTGGAATCCACGTCACATGACCGTGAACATGTCAATCGGTTATTAATTGAAGTCAAACTGCTGATAAAATCATGAAGCCTCATTGAGACATTTTGTCAAACAGTTGGTGTACCTAAGAAGACTTTATAATTCAAATGCTTTTTATGACTGATTATAGACTGTTTATAATTTGATTCCTCCTATTATAAATAAACCAGAGTTCCCATCAAACGAGGTAATCATAATCATGATGCCAACTTAGATTTCTACCTTCTCTCCTTTATAAAATGGCGAGTTTTAAGCCTCAAAGCAAGTCGATTTTCAGCTTATTTTACACACAACAGAGTGGGTTTTTCTCATTCTTTATTTACTAAGTGGCTGCTCAGCTTTTATGGCACAAACTTTTCCGGCACCTAGTATAAGCTTATATTTTGAAGATTTGAGAAAACATGAATCTGTGATGAAAACTTACAGAACACCGTATTTTGTTCGTATATTGAATGGTGATGAAGAGATGAGGCAAATATTGCTGCGTCCCGCGAATGACATTGAGATCGTCAGGCTCAATCATGATGGGGTTCAATATGAGAGTGCAAAGTTCTTGAGATAACCAAGGATGAAAAAGCTATTTTAGTGAAAGATGATTTATTGTAAATTGAATTGTATCCATGATCCATTTGTGAGGAAGCTATTTATTAAGTACGTGGAGGTCCAACAAGAACTCTCACCCACTACCTTATATTGTATAATAATAATATACTAGAGGGGTACCCGCGCAATGCGGCGGCGATGGCGGAAACGGGTGGCGGTAGCGGCGTTGGAGGTGACAGTGTGGTTATTAGTATAAAAGTTATTGATGTAAAGCGATAATGTAATTATTTTAAGGGTTGAAAGATGTATGTTATAATTAATTTCATTAAGGTTATTATAGGTATATTAGGTGAATATATATTTAATTTATATCCAAAGGAAAGTAAGGTCATATATTTAATGGAAGAAAATTTACCAAACCAACAATAGTTAGTGGAGTGGTAAGATTGGTGTTTTAAAAGTCATATATCACATGTTCAAGTCTTGCCACAACAACAAAAATTGATTTTTCAACATTTTAATAAATCTGGGGGTAATTTTGACTTTTCAAAGGCTGAAAAGTTAAAATGGAAAAAGAGCTATTTGCTTTATAAGGGTTTAAAGATAAAGATATATAGAGTTATTTTGAATTTTTTTTAAAAACCATAAAAACTCTTAAATTATATATTTAATTACATGTTTTTTTTTCCATTCATATGTGAAATGATATAAAAATGTATTTTGTAGAAAAAACTTTCTTAAGAAACCTTCAAAGTAGCCTTTTGTTAACGCGTGAATGAATTTGTTCACATTTTTTGTTCGCATGTTACAGACGGCTATATATAAAGTTTTGAAAAAATGTTTTTTCTTCTGCAACATATTTTTTATAACGTTTCACATGTGAATGAACAAAAAAAAAACATGTGATCCAATATGAAATTTAGGAGTTCTCACGGTTCTTACAAAAAAATGGATTCTCAAAATAAGGGTCTCCTATATATATATATGACAACACATTTTATTTCTTTATTAAAATAATGAAATCTCATCAAATTCATTAAAAAACTTATATCTGACAAACCGTACATCGTTAGACGGAAAAAAAAGTATGAGTAGTCAAAAAATTTTGTCATCTTTAATTAGAGATGCGACTCAATATACTTCTGACGAGTTTTTAATTTTCGTTTTTTTTTGTATTTACACATAACTGACACATGTAAGTAGTAAGTTAAACGGAAATTGTGATTCGAAACGGGCTCCGCCCTTAAGAGTATTAGGACTGGGTAGTTAATGGAGGTGATAGGTCATAAGGGGTGATCTACGATGGGGTGATCTACCTGACGGGCTCCACGCTTAGCCGTTATGGCTCTGCCATTGATTGACGCACTGCGCCCTAGGCCACCATGGCTCCACCATGGATTGACTTGTAATTTGTTTTTTAAAATATTAAAAATGTTTGAACTTTGGAGTGTTATAATATTCGAATCTACTATTGTATTTTTAAGTTCATTTCACCGAACCAAAATGAATCGAAACGAACCGAAGTAAGTCAACCCCCTCCAAATTGGATTTGTGGGACCTCGCAAATGGCGATCCCGAATCACGAACCCGAACCGAAACGAATGGCGAATTAGTAGACTATATGGTTTAGAGGGTCTCACATGGGACCGGCCTTGTTAGCATTTTTCAATTGCTTATTTCGTTAGATGTCTTGCTTTAAGTATGATAGAAAAAAAAATTCAATTGCAAAAAAAAAAAAGTAATTAAAAGAAAAGAAATACTTACCAGCAAGTTGTCCCGCGATGCGCCTTCATCTCCATTTGTTGAACGTTCCTTCGATACAAGATTTTCTTCTTTCTGTTGAAGTTTCAATGCTTCCTCAAGATCTTTGACAATCTGATTCATGCTTGGACGTTCCACGAGTTTTTTAACCAGACAATTATAGGCTATATTTTTAAAGAATTTCATCGATTGACTTCCTATATGTTTCCTCAGACTAGGATCGATATTGTCATCTTTAAAACCATCTTCACCAAACATTGGTTTCTTTTCGCAAAGTACTTCAATCAATAATTCACCCAACAAGTGAACATCATAGTTTGGTGTCATAACGCTTGTAGTGCCCAAGTAGCGAGATAAGTGAAGGCGATGCGTCCAACTTTGAGGATACTCTGTGGAAAGTTCAAAACCAAATATTTTGGGCTTCCAATCTTCATCTAACAATATTTTAGAGCTGTTGATGTCACAATGTATGAGACCGCGATTATGGATATAATTCAATCCCCGTGCAACACCTAAACATATTTGCAGTCTCCGGGACCATGTGAGTGCTGGATTGCTTAGATGTCCATGTAGGATTCCATGAAATGCTTGCTCGTAAGCAACTATATTTTCACCATCCTCATCTAAGTACTCCAATATAGAGCTGATATTATCGTGTTTCAAAGCAGAAAGAATTGCATGCTCCCTCCTGAAGCCAATGTCATTTTCACCATAGTGGCCATCTAACCTCCGGACAGCAATATACATCAAACGCCCATTCCGTGAGAATTTTAAAATCTTTCCATATTCCCCACCCTTAATGATATTTCGATCAAGATAGTGGTTGGTTGCCTTTGATACGGCTCGAAATGGAGCCTAAGTAATAAGCAACACAAAGAGCAAAAAATGGTATATATAGTACTGGTATAAGACTACTAATTTAATCAACTCTTATCACTTTACAAAAAGATAACTAGTGGTAAATATATTTACCTTTTCGTCCAGCATTTTGATCATCGAATCATACAATCCAAGAAAATCATCAAAATTTGTCTGCAAAAGCAAGTATTGTTTTAGTATACACAATATACTCTGTATCTGATTATACCGGCTACATCAACAACATATGTATTCATTTTGAGTTAATCTGATATATATCCATGGTCAAAAAGAATATAATGTATAAAGATCAAATTTTATCACAATTTTCAAACCTCATTAACTTTTAACCAACTATGTAATTTTTTTTCTTTTTAGAAAAACGAATTCATGTTCAAATACCTTAATTTAACAATCGAAAGTTTTGAAACCTTATAGGAAAAAAATCTCTAGTTACGAGTGTCTTTTTAACCCATATCCTTTTTAATTGTTTGTATATATAAAAAACGTCGCGTAGGAGCAAAAACGAACCAAAATCTACAATAAGGAAAATTTCAAGGTGTGGTAACTCAACCTTCTTATAATCAGTCAAATATGTTCCATTGTTGTCTCTTGGTAGCCATTCGATCAGATCTTTCCCAGCCTTTAACAAATATCTGTTTTTACCTTCGGATCCAATTGACAATGCCATATCACGAACAACCTTATGCATTTTGGTACATCCTTTGTCATTCTCCACATTCAATAACAAACCAGAAGAAGTGAGGATATTCACTGCATTTTGAACCCTGCCTCTCGCCTCCTCTATACTATCCAGTTCATCAAACAATTCTAAACCCACCACATAACGTACCAACTCTTCCAACTCAATATCTTCAGCTTCATGGAACAAACTACAGAGAAAAAAGCACGACCTGGCTTCTGCACTTCTAAGACAGTCATAGTTTAGCTGCAAATGAGCAAATGCTTTCTCTATACCATCATTGATTAGCCATGGTGCAGGTTCCTTTAGTAGAGAAAGAGCCGATTTCCATGAATCAATGCTTTCGTGTTTCAAAGCATACCCTACAGCTTGAATGAGAAGTGGCAATCCACCACAATGTTTGGCAACATCCTTTGCAACTGGTTTCAAATCGGCTTCAGTGTCCACTCTTTCACCAACGACATGTTTGAAAAGAATCCATGCTTCTTCTCTTGGCAAAGAGTCTACACAAATTTGACTTTGAGCGTTCATTTTCTGGCACACTCTTTGACTTCTAGATGTTATCAAAAGCTTACAGTTGGTGTGTCTAATAGGAATGCACAATTCTTCTAGATCGAGTTTTTCCCAGACATCATCCAATACGATTAGAACCTTCTCCCCTTTCATTATTCGCTTTGTCGCATTTTCAAGATCCTTTTGAATCTTTTCAACATTTACCGTTTGAGAGACGGTTGTAAAAGCAACATCAGCAAACGACAGATCCTTAGTGTTTTTTACTCTTACACCAATCTCCATAGCAAGTGTGGTTTTTCCAACACCACCAAAGCCATAGATACCAATGATTTGTTTGCTCTCATCTTGAAGAGCAACAATGATAGCATTCAGAGTTGAAGTGTGGGTAACCAGATCTTCAAGATTCTTTGTTTGGTAAACGTCTACTTGCGTGGGTGGAAGAGTTTCAACAGAGACACCACTTTCATAAGTGCTGCCCCATTCTTGGAGCTTCTGTAAGGAAGTAGCCATCTTGATTGCATTCTTACCGTAACGATGAAGAGTTCCCCAATGACCACACAAACCTATTTTGCAGCAGGTCTTCTTGGCATTAGCTTCTTGTTCGAGAAAGTCGTCTGCCTTGGATATTTCAATGTCTACCTCCTTCACCCAGTCTTCCACTCCATACAAGAGTGCATCTCCTTTACGGATGGCTATATCTACCAGTGCTTGAACCTTCTCTCTCATAACTTTGAGTTTTTGAGCTTCATGTCTCAAATTTTCAACATTTTCTTTGTGACCTATCTTCTTCTTTTTAGCCAAAACAAACTCTGCTTTCTCAACCACGGGACTAGTATCAACAGAGACACGAGCCACAAAATCCTTGCCACATTCTTGGTGCTCCAAAAGAGAAGGAGTCATCTTTGTTGCCAACTGATCAAATTCTTCAAAACACCTCCTCTTGGCAGCCAGAAGCTCTTCGGCTTTTGATATCTCATCCCCTGCCTTGTTTAACCACTCTTCCACACCAGATAAGAGAGTATCACTTTTATCTCTGGCAATACCAATTTTTTCATGAACCTGCCTCTTCATAACTTTGAGGCTTTCAACTTCTTTCTTGAAATTTTCAAACACGGGACTGCTAGCAGCTGCAACCACATCTGCTTGACCATCAATTGGAGGATTATTTAATGGGGGTTCTTGGAAGAATACCGGACGAGCAGTATTTGAATTGACGATAATATTTCTAACAGCATGAAAGGTTGGAGGATTTAAATTGGGTTGAGAGGATACTTGCTGATCGACGGGATTTCTTATTTTTTTCAATTGCGAACCGACCAAGTCTCTAACAGCAAGAAAGGTTGGAGCAGGATTTGACTGGGTTTGATAGTATACTGAATCAGTCTCTGAAACGCCCAAGTTTCTAATTGCACCTTGCAGGGTTAGAGGTGGTGGATCCATTGGAAGGAAAAGAGGTTGAAAGTGATCTCAGATGGCTACGGAGATATGAGTGTCAAAAAAGTATGCTTACACTACGTAACATGAGGACCCCAGGGTGACGTGTAACAAAAATAAAATAAGGCCACACATGTATCGACCATGTTTTCAGCTTCAATGTAAAATTATATATTAGTTTATTTTGAGATCATACATGAAAATCAACTTACAACAACATTTTTTTATATATATTAGCTGGTTATGAGCTATTATTAGGTTTCTATATTCCCAATTGATCACAAAACGTTAGCTGGGTTTGGGCAATGTATTTCGAAGGTCAAACATGTGGCATTAAATGTTAGTCTTTTTATATTGTCAAGTTGATATTTGTAATTCATGTAAGACAACTAGTTAGAAGCATTCCCAGGTTTTACCTAAGGTCTTAAGTTCGATCCTTAGGGATGGTAAGTCTTACGGGTTTTTTTCCGAATACTTGTAACGACTCATAGTCAACATATCGTTGTCTAGGGTACGTGCAAGGTTTCACCATTATACGGTGAGGTTTCTCTGATTTCGTATCCCGACTGAATGTTCGGGAAAAAAAATAATTCATGTATGATCTCAAAGAGAAAATGATATATAGTTTTACGTTGAAGCTGAAAACGTGATCGATACATGTGGATCTAAGAATTATAAAATGATGTGAATAAATCATGTATTGCGGATGACCCAACACAATGTTGGTCCATATGATCTTTCATTGCTAGAATTATGACAGAAAGAGGTCAAACACATGATTTATTAACAGAAATATTTTAGTCAAAGCTTTTATATGCGCCCCTTGTTTTTATTCATACGTTGATGCCCAACGGGTTCTGTTCTCCAGGCCATCTCAGAAGAATCATTCTTTAGGGGAGATTGACAGATTGTCCAAGAGAACCTGGATTAGATCGATCATTACCGAAGAGGTATTAGATATACATAATAAATTAATTACCTCGCCAGAGTAAATAATATCAATTTATGGTTTTGGTTATAGAAAAAACTTATCACCATAGCTCCTGCAACCAAAATTTTGAAAGTGATGCAGGTAATGACAGGTATATGGAATGTCTTTTTGTCATTCAACATTTTAAGAACTTTCGCTCAATGAAATATATAGGATAAAGAATGGGCGATTTGGGTAATGGGTCACACGTATTTGGCTCCAAAGGTCGGGTCAGGCGGTATTATAAAACTTATTAGTGTGTCAGAAATCATTACAAAAGTTAAGTTAGTTGGATTCTAATAATCTTGAATGAACTGATTTAGGAGGTTTTATGCTATTCCAATGAACTTTTACATTTAGCTAATATATATAGATTTTGGCTGTTTGACCCGCTAAATATAAAACATAACAAATTTTGGAAACGAAACATATAGTATCAAGCTCTGAAGTTATGCTATCTCTTCTTTGATGCCTCATTGTATTTTGATACAACTACATATATAGCATAAGGTTGACTTCATAGCGGTCGAGGCTACAATGCAGTCCAAAGAGGCAAAAGCTACTGGAAGTTATTTGAGTATGAGCAACACACTTATGTGGAGACATGTCGATTTTTAAACTCTACCTGAACTTAATTATTTGTTTTTGGTTTTCTTGAAGTTTTAGTAATGAATGTGGTATAATAAGAAGTCATCAATAGCTAGAAATTTGTTATATTGGTTAGTAGCTTTATTGACTTAAATTTACAGTCAATACGCCATTTATATTATAGAATTCTAGTGAATAATGCAGTTCTCCAACATGTTTGGCTAGTGAACCCTCTCCGACCACTGATGTTGTCATGCCATGGGTTTCAGATGTATCGAACACAAAGGGAAAGGGAGCAGATGGCTCGTGTGTCTGGTGCACCACTGATGAATGATGATTCTGTGGATGATGCTGTAAAGTTGGTAAACCACTCTTTGTTTCACACGCCAATATCTATATATATACATGTAAATGGTTCTTTTATGATGTCATGAGTCATGACCAAATGAAATTATTGCAGATGACACAGCACAATGTTGGTGCATTCGTCGTTATTACACATAGCGGGAAATCCACGGTTGCTGGAACTATGAAGTGTAAAACTGATATATGGTTTTTTTGCAGAACAGACCTATCACAGAAACTCTCAATACCAAAGTTCCGAAAGTTATGCGGCTAATGACAGGTATATTAAATCTCCCTTTGTCATTTCATATCTCAGAATTTTCAATCCATAGATTTCATATGACATGAAGATTGGGAGGACTATGTTACCAGTCAAATGGCCTTGGGTCACAACCAGTATTTTGTGTTGGTCGGGTCAAGTGAGGTGACCAGAAACACTATATTATCCTTTTTTCGAATAATTAGTCTTAGATATCATTACAAATGTTAAGTTAGGCCGGCTACAAATAATCTCTGTCATTCCATATCTTAAAGAACTTTTAACCAAAAAATCTTATTCGACAAGAAAAATGGGTAGACTAGGTAACCAGTGAACAGCTTTGGGTCAGAACCTTATATGACAAGAAAAATGCGTAGTCTTAGGTTTAAGGTGTTGAGTAGGGGTGGCAATGGATGGATATGGATTGGATCATGATCCGATCCATTAATGATCCAACTTAAATGGATCATGATCCGATCCATGATCCAACATAATGGATCATGATCCAATCCATATCCGAATAATTTTAAACGGATGGATCACTATCCGGATCGATCCATTTAATTTCTATAATAATCTACTTATAATATGTTCAGATATCAAATTCCTAAATCTGTAAGATGGTGGAATTCCTTAGGGTTTCCCCTTCTCATTAATCACTATATATAAGAGTATAATTTACACAATAATACCTCTATCTATTACAATAATTACAATGAATATATCCTAGTCTAATATACCCCCGCAGTCGAAAGCGGAGGATCACGAAGACTGAGACTGGATCGGAAGTCAAGGAACAAAATCTTAGGCAAGCCCTTAGTAAAGATATCCGAAAAATTATGTCGGGAAGGAATGTGAAGCACACGAATCTGTCCGCGCTGAACTTTCTCACGAACAAAATGAATATCGATCTCTATATGCTTCGTCCGTTGGTGATGAACCGGATTGCCAGACATATAGACAGCACTGATATTGTCTGTATAAACCAAAGAAGCTTTCTGAAGAGGTTGACCAAGCTCAAGAAGAAGATTACGAAGCCAACAAATCTCAGAAACGACATTAGCTATACCACGGTATTCTGCCTCAGCACTAGAACGAGAGACCACTGACTGACGCTTGGACGACCATGATAAAAGATTATCACCAAGAAAGAATATCTGTTGGACCGCATAAGAGATATCTGGTCGAGTAAAAGTGAGATACTGAAGGGCACCCGCTAAACTGCGGTAAAGTGAGGGATCAGCAAAGAGTCCACCAGCATCAGCTCCAAGTTTTCCAGCTGTATCAACCGGTGTCTGAACAGGATTACAATCTGTCATGTTGGCTCGAGCAATGATATCCTGTGCATAACGTGCCTGAGATAAAAAGAGGCCCTCGCTGGTGCGTTGAACCGAAACACCCAAAAAATAACTGAGAGGTCCTAAGTCCTTCATAGCAAACTCAGAAGACAGAGAAAAAAAAAAAAAAAAAAAAAAAAAAAAAAAAAAAAAAAAAAAAAAAAAAAAAAAAAAAAAAAAAAAAAAAAAAAAAAAAAAAAAAAAAAAAAAAAAAAAAAAAAAAAAAAAAAAAAAAAAAAAAAAAAAAAAAAAAAAAAAAAAAAAAAAAAAAAAAAAAAAAAAAAAAAAAAAAAAAAAAAAAAAAAAAAAAAAAAAAAAAAAAAAAAAAAAAAAAAAAAAAAAAAAAAAAAAAAAAAAAAAAAAAAAAAAAAAAAAAAAAAAAAAAAAAAAAAAAAAAAAAAAAAAAAAAAAAAAAAAAAAAAAAAAAAAAAAAAAAAAAAAAAAAAAAAAAAAAAAAAAAAAAAAAAAAAAAAAAAAAAAAAAAAAAAAAAAAAAAAAAAAAAAAAAAAAAAAAAAAAAAAAAAAAAAAAAAAAAAAAAAAAAAAAAAAAAAAAAAAAAAAAAAAAAAAAAAAAAAAAAAAAAAAAAAAAAAAAAAAAAAAAAAAAAAAAAAAAAAAAAAAAAAAAAAAAAAAAAAAAAAAAAAAAAAAAAAAAAAAAAAAAAAAAAAAAAAAAAAAAAAAAAAAAAAAAAAAAAAAAAAAAAAAAAAAAAAAAAAAAAAAAAAAAAAAAAAAAAAAAAAAAAAAAAAAAAAAAAAAAAAAAAAAAAAAAAAAAAAAAAAAAAAAAAAAAAAAAAAAAAAAAAAAAAAAAAAAAAAAAAAAAAAAAAAAAAAAAAAAAAAAAAAAAAAAAAAAAAAAAAAAAAAAAAAAAAAAAAAAAAAAAAAAAAAAAAAAAAAAAAAAAAAAAAAAAAAAAAAAAAAAAAAAAAAAAAAAAAAAAAAAAAAAAAAAAAAAAAAAAAAAAAAAAAAAAAAAAAAAAAAAAAAAAAAAAAAAAAAAAAAAAAAAAAAAAAAAAAAAAAAAAAAAAAAAAAAAAAAAAAAAAAAAAAAAAAAAAAAAAAAAAAAAAAAAAAAAAAAAAAAAAAAAAAAAAAAAAAAAAAAAAAAAAAAAAAAAAAAAAAAAAAAAAAAAAAAAAAAAAAAAAAAAAAAAAAAAAAAAAAAAAAAAAAAAAAAAAAAAAAAAAAAAAAAAAAAAAAAAAAAAAAAAAAAAAAAAAAAAAAAAAAAAAAAAAAAAAAAAAAAAAAAAAAAAAAAAAAAAAAAAAAAAAAAAAAAAAAAAAAAAAAAAAAAAAAAAAAAAAAAAAAAAAAAAAAAAAAAAAAAAAAAAAAAAAAAAAAAAAAAAAAAAAAAAAAAAAAAAAAAAAAAAAAAAAAAAAAAAAAAAAAAAAAAAAAAAAAAAAAAAAAAAAAAAAAAAAAAAAAAAAAAAAAAAAAAAAAAAGTTTTTAACATCCAGCTGACTAATATCCCAATCATTAGATAAAGCTAAAGAAAGAACTGTCCGTATAGTCGCCGGTTTTACAACCGGACTGAAAGTTTCAGTACAATCAACCCCAACCTGTTGAGAGCGGCCATCCCCAACTAACCGAGCTTTGTAGCGCTCCAAGGTACCATCTGATTTCATCTTCTGCTTATAAATCCACATACACCGAATAACATGCATGTGTGGCTGACGAGGAACCAAGGTCCACGTTTGATTGGCAAGAAGGGCGGAAAACTCATCGGTCATGGCTTTATTCCATACCGCACTGGTGATGGCCTCATTTAGGTTTTTAGGCAAAGGTTCGAGAGGTATGGTAGTGTGTAGATTGAACAGTTGTTTGGGCTTTAAGTGACCAGTCTTACTACGAGTTTGCATGGGGTGAGAAGGTGGAGGTGGCGGTGGGGGGTGGAGGTGGCGGTGAGGGTGAAGGTGACGGGGTCACGATGGGTGAAGAAGGCTCGATGACTGGTGCGGTCGGTTGGGACATGGCTAGTCTAGGTCGAGTTCGGTGATAAGTGGTGCCAAAACGGTGGGGGGTAATAGGTGCGGTTGGGGAACCAGGGTTTGTGGCGGCTTGAATTGGGTGGTGTAATATGGTAGGGTGGGGAACCGCCTCGGTAGACTTGTGAAGGAAATCATAAGTTGACGGGGAGAGAGGTTGATGATAAGGAAAGGTAGACTCATCAAAGAGAACATGACGAGAAATGATGATTTTCTTGGTAGCCAAGTCATAGCATTTATACCCCCGATGATGAGAGGGGTACCCAAGAAAGACACACGGGGTGGAACGGTTTTGTAGTTTGTGAATAGTGGGGGACGGAAATAAAGGATAACAGAGACACCCAAAAGTCCGTAAGTGAGAATAAGTGGGGTGTTTGTTGTAAAGAAGAAGTGTGGGGGTGGAGGATGATTTGGTTTTAGATGGTAAAATGTTAAGTAGATATGTGGCCATTTCTAAAGCATGGTGCCAAAAAGAAGGTGGTAAAGAGGCATGAGTAAGAAGAGTGCGAACGATGTTGTTGATAGAGCGGATTTTTCGTTCCGCTTTACCATTTTGGGAAGAGGTGTAAGGACAAGAGAAACGAAATTGCATCCCGTGTTGTTTGCAAAAAGAATGAAAGTGGTGGTTATTGTATTCTGTCCCATTGTCACATTGAAAAGCTTTGATAGGTTTAGAAAACTGAGTTTTAATATATGTATGAAATTGAAGAAAAATTGGATACACTTGTGATTTATGTGAAAGTGGAAATGTCCACAAGAAGTTGGAATAATCATCAAGAAATAACAAATAATAACGGTGGCCGCCTGAACTGAGAACAGGCGACGTCCATACATCACTATGCACAATGTCAAATGATTGATAAGTAACATTAACAGAATCAACAAACGGTAATTTTATTTGCTTTCCAAAGACACACGATTGACATAATCCTTTATTACGAAAACTAGAAACAGAAATGGAACGACTATTATTTAAGAAACGTAAAAGTGTTGAGTCAGGATGACCCAAACGGTGATGCCAAGTGTCTTGAGAAATAGCAGCAAAGCTGGAAGGCGAACGACTGGAAGTAGGAAAAGTGAGCGGATAGAGGTCCCCGGTACTATTGCTCCTAAAAATAGGACGCTTGGTCTGGAAATCCTTCACAAGAAAACCAAAAGGGTCAAATTCAATGGAAATATTGTTATCAGTTGTAAGGCGACGAACTGAAAGTAGGTTTTTAATCAAAGAAGGAGAAACTAAAATGGAGGGAAGTTTTAAAGGAGGGAAAGGTGGGGGTAGGGTGGATTGGCCAATACCAGTAGTCGGCATAGAAGCACCATTACCAACAATTATACGTTTGAAAGCAGTAGGAGGGGAAGACAAGTTACCTGAGGAATTTGCCATGTGATGAGTGGCTCCCGTGTCCAGGTACCACTGCTGATCCGGATGAAGAGTCATGGCGTTGAAAGCTTGATCAATCTGTGTTGGAGTATACCCATAAGCAGATGAGGCATAAGAAGCCGAAGGTGCAGGTCCAAGTAAACCGGCAGAACCAGGCATAGGACGAGGCACTGGAGAACTCGGATAGGGACATGGCAGCGCTGGAGATGCAAAAGACATCGGGACCGGGGAAGCAAAAGACCACTGGGAGGGATAGGACCACTGGGAGGGATGCATCCATTGCATTGGAGGGCCGAATGCACCACGTCCGCGACCTCCACGTCCGCGTCCACGGCCCCGACCACCGCGACCACGACGTGGGAAGTCCTGGACACGACCGGAGGCACGAGGAGCAGCAGCCTGGTCAGCAGCAGTAGCAACAGTAGCAGCAACAGGAGCCGGAGCAGGAGCTGGAATTGGATCAGCAGCGGCTGTAAGAGCCGCACCAGTTTCGGTCGCTTGACGAGCTTTGCGACCCTCCTCTAACACTAAACTGGACCTAGCTTTTGTGAAGGTAGGAAGAGTCTCTGCTTGTTGCATATTTGTGGCGAGGCTATCATATTCAAGGCCGAGACCTGCAATCATCTGAATGACAAGACTTTGATCCGTGACGGGTGCACCAACATTCTTCAGTTTATCCGAGAGATTTTTGAGCTCTCGACAATACGCATCAGCATTAGGGAACTGTGAAAGTCTGGTGTTGGCAAGTTGTTGTTGCAAGTGAACTGCTCGTGTTGATTTGTTGTCAACAAACAGTTTTTCCAAGGCACTCCATGCCGTTGCAGCGGTATTGTCTGGATCCAGAATGGTGGTCAAGAGATCCGTGGATATCGTACTATAGATCCATTGCAGTACGATGGCATCCAAACGAAGCCACTGATCAGTAGGGGGAGCGGAAGAAGAAGAGGAGTCTGTGGTGGCGGGTGGTGTGATATGATCAGAGACTTGACAAGAGATGCATTGAACTTTAAACAATGCTACCCAATTGTTGTAATTGCCGTCCTCGGTGGAGAGGGTAATGGGTATATGATTACGTATATTAGTGACAGTGGTGGCAGGGTGAAGGGGAGTCACGACTGATTTGTCTTTGTCGGCAGACATGATGATGATCGGAAGAAAAAGAAGAGGGGCAGTCGACGAAGAGAAGGGGAGGGAAGAAGAAAGTGGACGGCTGTTTTTAGGGTTATGGGAAAACTTCTGATACCATGTAAGATGGTGGAATTCCTTAGGGTTTCCCCTTCTCATTAATCACTATATATAAGAGTATAATTTACACAATAATACCTCTATCTATTACAATAATTACAATGAATATATCCTAGTCTAATAAATCCAAGTTAAAAGTAATTACGTTACTTGTACATTCTGCACCATAATTGTACACCACTCTCAACTTTTAAAAGTTACTTGTAGTCTTGTGCTGTTGTACATTCTGCATTATAACTTGTACACCACTCTCAACAACAATTCCCATCAATTATCTTCAACACCAACACCTCTGCTGGACGTTCCTTGGCCGTCGAAGATGAAAATTCAAGCCTACCTTTTCCTTCCTTTACTTGCCGTTGATTTTTAAAATTCAATTTAATTATTATTATTATTCCATTATTATGTATGAAGAAGAAGATTACTACTTTTAACTTTAGAAAGAATGGATCATGAAATCAAATGTGTCTCTGTGTGATGTTGACGATGGCGACGTGGAATATATAAATCGGATATTATGGTGTGCAGTAAGGCTGGCAATTTTGACACGAAACCTGTTAACACGACACGACACGACCTGTTCTTAACAGGTTTCGTGTTTGACCTTAACAGGTTTCGTGTCTTAACAGGTCTGGACCTGTTAAGATTCGTGTCTTAACAGATCCGGACCTGTTAGGACATGTTAAGACCTGTTAAGGTTATACATATATATAAAATACTAAGAATTGATTATTATGATTTGATATATGATTTTTATAAGGTAAGATGTCTATGAACTTTTGTAATGTAAGGATTGTTATCGTTATATAATAGTTGAGATTTGTAAGAGTTTTTGTATCGTTAAGTTTTTTTTTAATATTAGTCAAGAATTCTATAAAATATATGTTAACAGGTTTCTTAACAGGTCTTAACAGGTGCACCTGTTAATTTTCGTGTCGTGTTCGTGTTTGAAAAAAATGACACGATTAGTTAACAGGTCGTGTTCGTGTTTGACCTTAACAGGTTCGTGTCTTAACAGGTTTCGTGTGACCTGTTATGCCAGCCTTAGTGTGCAGGTGTGGGTCTATTTCAGTATTTTGTAAGTGTGTATATATATATATATATGTATATGTATGGAATAGATATAGAGAATAGTTATGCTTATGATTACTCTGTATTTCATAATATATATTAGAGATATCGGATATGATACGAAAAGTCGAGAAGAAATCAAATCGAATAAAAAATGATTTTTAATATATATTTTAATGGATCGATCCGATATAATTATTTTGATAAATAGATCGATCCATTGGATTGATAAATGGATTAATGGATCTTTTTTTTGCTCCAATAAGTGTTTTAAATGGATTGGATTGGATTGGATTTGGATATTGATCCAATCCATTGCCACCCCTACCTCCATTCTCCTTAACAAAATATCATCAAAGGTCAATATTCACACTTGGAGGGTTAATCTCAACTGGCTGCCTACCAGAATAAACCTGGACCATAGAAGTATTGAAATTCAACCGGATGCCCCAGATGCAAGTTATGTGATGACGACCTAGAGACTTCCTCACATCTTTTTTGGAATTGCACATGTGCAAGAAACCTGTGGACCACTGTCTTCGGTTGGTGGGGAACAAGAATTCATGTTACTGATTCTGCTAAAGACTTTCTCGATCCCATCTTCCTCACCTTCATCCCTGAAAAAACACTAAGATTCTTTGACGTGGTTACCCATACCACCCTTTCGACAATTTGGAAATATAGTAATGCGGTCACTTTCAACTCTTCTCCTACCATGATAGCCTCCCTAGCTTGGTGATGATGTTAAACTTCACTTTTTTTGTTTGCTGTCAAGAGTTCTTAATGGGGATATATGTCACTTTTGATTAGGCTTATTATTTATTTGTGTAGCTTACTCATAAGACTCGAAACTTGAATTGAGCATTCTAAATTTTAAAAGGATATGAGCTAGGACTCTTAAACTTTAACGAGCCGAACTAGAGCTCAAATTTGGCTAAATTCGTTTACAGCCTTACTAACAAATAAAGCAATTCTTCTTTAGTTACATACATACTGCAATCTACAAATGACGAAATTAAATACTTGGCGGGCCACAATTGTGAGTTAGTAAAAGGGGGGCTTACCAATGGGGTTAGTTGCCCATCGGTAAGTCTCTGATCTTGAACGGATCTACCTGGATTCGAGCTCACTTCTCACATTTGGTGGATTAATAGGGGATTTTTAGAGAGTCATGGGTTCCATCCCAAATATTAATGTAATGTAAGAGTAATAGTAAAATAATATGCCATTCCGAAAATAAAATAAAGGAGAGAAAGAAGAGGGGGGGGGGGGGGGGGTTATCAAACCAATTTTTATTCTTGAACTTATTATTTGTTTTTGTTAGGGGAAAATTTCTAATAACCCGGAGAGAATGTGACAACCGTCAAATTTTGATTTTCTAAACTTAGAAAGTTTACTATTCGTGTGCTATTTGTAGAAAGATAAATTTAAATATATAATATTTAAATCCTTATGTGTCATTATAATCAAACGTCGTTAATAAAATAACGATGCTGACACACCGGTCAAGGAGGACCTTCAGGTCATACATTTTTTTTTTGTGATGTATAATTTTATGTGATAATTATATCTTGTTAGAAATAGCCATACGTTAGAAAGCTTTTATATGAAATATCTGTTGATAGATATTCGCTAAATGATTAAAGAACGCACTTATACAATTATAATAATTGACCCAATTTATAAAAACATGAATTATAAAAACATGACATATTATTTTTAGTTTCCTAATTAAAAATTTATACAAAATAATATTTATGTTATTTATAAAAACTCATGGACCAACTAACTAACACTATTAGTAGGCTAATGCATTTGTTAGACCAAAAATGAGCCACATATCTCTTAGCCCATCTAATTTTCGGCCCAAATTCAACCCATGACCCAAGCCCAACATTAATCCCCTATAAAAGCCCACCAAATCCCCTATACACACAGACACAAAGCAGTATACTCCACTTTTGATTTCTCCTTCCCCTCCCTCTCACTCCACCGCCGGCCACCACTCCCCTGCAGCACCACCGCCGCCTGCCACCTCTTCTCGCCGGAAAACAAGTCTGGCCACCCTCCCATCATCACCCACGACCACCTCTCCACCCCTAAAACACTTCCACCACCTTCTCTCTCTCTAGAAACCGTAAAACACCTCACCATCACCACTGGTTTGTTGCCGCCGCTGTACAGCCGCACCACCACCACCTGGGCACCTTCTACGACCAGAAAAAGGATCCCTTCTTCATCCTCTTCAACCCTCAAGGGTTCCAGCAGTCTCAAATCTTCAAAAATCCACCCGCCGCCGTAGCTCCGCCGCCGGCCACCGTCGCCGCTGCTACTGTTCGATCCACAACCACCACCAGTCGACTCCACAGCATCCCAGTAAGCTCAAGAACGTAAGTAAAGGTCACCTAAGCAAACCCATTTAGTCTCTCTCTCTAAAAACCCTAACAACTTTTTCTTTTCTTCTCTCTTTTTCTCTCCGGCAGCCGCGCACCACCACCCCAGCACCACCTCACGACGACCCAGGAAGAAGGAGGAGCATGCAGGTATCATATCGGGTCGTTTCATGGCTGCCCATGCTTAGTTTTAGGGCCATAAATCTCCAAAAACGTTTTTGTTAACTTTCTTTCTTTCTCGCAGCCATCAACCACCGCGAACAGCCACCATATTTGGTCTGTGAAACACTAAAACAGGTTGTTAAACTATCCCTAAGGCTTTTGTGGTGTTGATTTTCGGCCATGCTAAGTCTTGGTGTTCTTCTTTTCGGTCTTTGGCTCGAAAGCACCACAAACCGCCACCTTCCACCACCTTGAACCACCACAGCCGACCACCATCATTATTTACTGTTTTTCTGAGCTGTGGTGACTACCCAAGGGCTGCCCAAACTAGAAATCGTTTATAAAAATCTATTTAACTATTTTATTAAATTTTATTTACTTTAATTAAATTTATTTAATTAAATCTTTATTAATAAAATATCCAAATTATATTTAATTAATGTTTTAGAATCCCTAGGGGAATGTTCCCATGCCCAAATAATGTCAACTAAAATAAAACATATTCTCTTGGAAATATAAAACACACTTTTTGATAAAGCTATTGGTGTGATAATCTAGGGTGCGAAGTTGAAAAACGTGCTAGATAAAATACTCATTTAAATACATATAAATATATATATATATATACATATATAGTATTATATCTATTAATATAACTTGACCCACCATGCCCACCTTATATATATATATTATATATATATATTATATATATATATATATATTATATATATATATTATATATATATATATTATATATATATATATTATATATATATATATATTATATATATATATATATATATATATATATATTATATATATATATATATTATATATATATATATATATATTATATATATATATATATATTATATATATATATATATTATATATATATATATTATATATATATATATTATATATATATATATATTATATATATATATATATTATATATATATATATTATATATATATATTATATATATATAGTCATAATATTGCTATTATTATTATCTATTATTATATTATATATATATTATTATATATAAACTCATGAAAGACCGACTCCAACTAGCACGTGGTCAACCCTTACCATTATCACATAAAGAAACATTTTTAAATCACATTAAACAATATTATTTGGAAGAAGAGGGAAATTCCTTAGGAAATAATAGTATAGTTTATTAAGACAAGTTTACATTTTATTTCTATAGGTTAACACATTCAAGAGGATTCTCTATTTGCTAATAATTGCTACTTTGAACTAAGGTGAGATCTCCTTAGCCCCATCTTACTTATATATTTTGGGCTGCAATACATACTCTTACTTTTATGAACACAAGTACATGCACAACGGTATACAAGGCTATTATAAGTTACTATGTTCACAACAAGTCCTCACAATCATGATATGTTAATTATGGATTTAAACGTGGATATGTTGAATAGCGCTATTTGGGTCGACACACCCCACCCGGCATAAACACGGCTGGGAGCCGAACGGGTGACACATATTTGTAAACATTCGGTACCTTGAACAAGTACCGGGAGGCAAACTATAACAACGTGTCAGTTTCGTATCATGAGCTTATATAGATGTATACTTCTTACATTCCTAGCATTGTTGTTTAACAATGGCTACATTCATTGTGGTAAAGCAATGGTTAACTTATGGCTTGTGGTTCATGGCAAAACGTTTTATTAAAACCCTAAGGAACTCACCAACTTTATGTTGACACAATTTAGTATGTATTGCAGGTGATTAGATGTTGTCATGCTCGGATTGCTACTTGTTGTTCGCTTGTTCTTGTTGAATAAAGACCCTACCCTCCATGCCTTCTAGTGCTCCATCTTTTGCTAAAGGATATGGATTCGTAGTTCAAATGTGTTTTCTTAATCTTTTTCAAATCAAGACTATTTTGATTTCATGTAATGTATTTGGATCTTGAATGATTATGTTTTATAAAATGCAAGTTTTCAAAACGACTACGTTTTAAGTCGTTCATTATACTCTTGTGTTGTGATATTATGGAAGTCACGCCCCACCCATGGACCCGTATTTTGGGGGTGTGACAGAGTGGTATCAGAGACAAGGTTATAGTGAACTAGGTTTTCAAAAAGGAAGATAAATAAAATTTTCTTTCAAAATGGGAGCCTAGACTATAACCCTCCGGAAAGACCTTATGTGTTATATGCAAAACTTCTTGCTTGCCTAAGTGCAATAATTACTAGATTCATTAACATGACTAGTTTACATCTTATTATGTTTAAAATAGAAATAAGTGATTGCTTGGGTTATTAATAAGTGGCATTTAGTATAGTTGAGGTGTATGTGCATTTTTCCAGATTCGACTCACCACTTTCTTGGAAATTGGGGGAATTTATTCGTGGTCAAAATAAAGGGGCTGGGCCTTGGTAAATTTATTTCTGAAACTTCAAGGTGTCTAGTTATTACATGAATTTTTCAAAATTTTTCTGAAAAGGATAACTATTTTTAAAAATTCACCAAACCCGACTGTAACAGAAAAATTTTCTGCACTGCGACATAAAAAGTTTTATAAAAGTTCCCTATGAAGAAGACCTTTAAAAATTATGAAATTTTTACCAAAAATCAACAACACATCGAAGATGTCACAGTAGAAAAATAAAGTCCCAACTCCCAAAAAAATAGTGAGATAAAAATTCGCAAAGCTTACTGGTTTCTGTGACAAAAAATTTCAGTTTTGACCACATGTCTTACAAAGGCCTTTTGACTGACCTCTTCTTACTTTCACGACCCGAGGCCACCTTTAATGAAAGGGGGACTCTTTGAACTTCAGTTTGGACACCAGAAATGCACAAAAACACGACACCATGATCGATTTATGCCTCCCTGAAGGAGACCCAACAGTTCTAATCAAAATCAGGAACAATGCAAAGTTGAAATTTTGGGCTTAAAACCTTTGTGTACTACATACAACCATGATAACGAATGAGACACGCACACACTACATGTTTAACTCGATATTATCTACATGTGAAGGTTTTTATGCCCTTATACTTGAGTTACTTATGTGCATTACATGTATATATGCAATGCTTTGTGTAAGAACAGGAATCATGCATCCTATTACTGAATACGAGGACTCGCTATGCGCAACACCCGACTCATCATTTCCGTCCACACCGGAAGATGTTTGGCCCGCAAATCAGGTCATAACCAGGGCCCCCGATACAATTGGTGTCCCCAATGGCGGCTGGATTTCTGAAACGGAATCGGAAGGCGAGAGCATGGAGGTTCGACCATTTCCCGAGGACTTTTGGGTGCCACGGACTGTACCACTTCATCCCATCCCCTCTCCCTTGGTTGTTGATTCCAGCACCACAGCACCCACCATCCATCGATCTACCCCACCTGTACCGGCTTTCACCGGTGAGCCCCTCGAGGACACGGTGCCACTTTTGGTGGCCCGCGCTATTCGTGTCGAGGACAGACTTGTGAAGTTAGAGAAAAAAAAAAAAAAAAAAAAAAAAAAAAAAAAAAAAAAAAAAAAAAAAAAAAAAAAAAAAAAAAAAAAAAAAAAAAAAAAAAAAAAAAAAAAAAAAAAAAAAAAAAAAAAAAAAAAAAAAAAAAAAAAAAAAAAAAAAAAAAAAAAAAAAAAAAAAAAAAAAAAAAAAAAAAAAAAAAAAAAAAAAAAAAAAAAAAAAAAAAAAAAAAAAAAAAAAAAAAAAAAAAAAAAAAAAAAAAAAAAAAAAAAAAAAAAAAAAAAAAAAAAAAAAAAAAAAAAAAAAAAAAAAAAAAAAAAAAAAAAAAAAAAAAAAAAAAAAAAAAAAAAAAAAAAAAAAAAAAAAAAAAAAAAAAAAAAAAAAAAAAAAAAAAAAAAAAAAAAAAAAAAAAAAAAAAAAAAAAAAAAAAAAAAAAAAAAAAAAAAAAAAAAAAAAAAAAAAAAAAAAAAAAAAAAAAAAAAAAAAAAAAAAAAAAAAAAAAAAAAAAAAAAAAAAAAAAAAAAAAAAAAAAAAAAAAAAAAAAAAAAAAAAAAAAAAAAAAAAAAAAAAAAAAAAAAAAAAAAAAAAAAAAAAAAAAAAAAAAAAAAAAAAAAAAAAAAAAAAAAAAAAAAAAAAAAAAAAAAAAAAAAAAAAAAAAAAAAAAAAAAAAAAAAAAAAAAAAAAAAAAAAAAAAAAAAAAAAAAAAAAAAAAAAAAAAAAAAAAAAAAAAAAAAAAAAAAAAAAAAAAAAAAAAAAAAAAAAAAAAAAAAAAAAAAAAAAAAAAAAAAAAAAAAAAAAAAAAAAAAAAAAAAAAAAAAAAAAAAAAAAAAAAAAAAAAAAAAAAAAAAAAAAAAAAAAAAAAAAAAAAAAAAAAAAAAAAAAAAAAAAAAAAAAAAAAAAAAAAAAAAAAAAAAAAAAAAAAAAAAAAAAAAAAAAAAAAAAAAAAAAAAAAAAAAAAAAAAAAAAAAAAAAAAAAAAAAAAAAAAAAAAAAAAAAAAAAAAAAAAAAAAAAAAAAAAAAAAAAAAAAAAAAAAAAAAAAAAAAAAAAAAAAAAAAAAAAAAAAAAAAAAAAAAAAAAAAAAAAAAAAAAAAAAAAAAAAATAACACACGAATGAAAAAATAAAAAGAAACTATATATATAATAAAAAAAAAACACAAAACTGATAAAAAAAAAAAAAAAAAAAAAAAACTAATAGAATGGGAGAAGAAAATGAGTCACACATTCGAGGCCATGTCAAAGGCGGCCTCCACTAGCATAAGTCATACACCACCACTACCATGAAACACTATCTTTATGCATCTTATTTTACTTTTTGTCTTCCTAATTCCGGGCGGGATGTGCCCGGCGGCTTGACCTTTTCTTACATTTACTTTGAAAAACTTGGCAAATTATCTTGGATATGATTTTTGGGGAATTTAAAAAAAAAAAAAAAAAGGGAAGAAAAACACTACCTAAAAATTTGTCTCTTGGTCATTTCATCGAAATATCAAAATATTTTAAGTTGGTTCAAGTATTATTTAAATGTTTGATTTTTTTTTATTTATATGAAATTTTAAACTCTATTAAGAGATGTCTAAACTCTTATCATTCTAAAATTCTTTAAAAATTCTATCAAATAGATTATAACTTAACTTTTGGATAAGTCAAATCCACTCTTTTGCTTAGCTAACGTGAAACCCAACTTTAAGTTTCTTACTAAGTTGTTCAAATCTTGAAAACCTTAAGAAAATTCTTTATTTATTATTATTTTACTATTAAGAGGAACTTAAAAACTTTTCGCGTCATTATACAATGAACAAGATTGTTCACTCCTTTGAAACTCATTCTGACTCTAACATATGTATGTGTGAATCTAAACAAAGTTGCATAAAGATGATTGTGTATGTGGTGATTGATTGATTGGTTTGCTTGTGGTTGCAATGTGGTAACGGTAACTATGACGTCAACGTATCTAACAATCCATTGAAATTTTCTCTCAAGGACAACCATGGCACCCGCTAGAACCGCAAGGATGACAACCGAGGACATCGAAAGGCTAATAGCTGAAGGAGTGGCAGCCGCGCTAGCTGCCCGAAACGCTGACCCGAACGGAGATGGAGGCCAAGGAAATGGCCCAATGGCTGGGCAAGGAGATGCACATATAGGGATTTTCAGCAATGCAATCCACTCACTTTTAGCGGTACCGAGGGTGCTATCGGGCTGATCCGATGGTACGAGAAGATGGAGACGGTATTCCGCGTTAGTGATTGCCCGGTAGACTGCCGAGTTAAATATGCCTCTTGTACACTGCAAGGTGGCGCCTTAACTTGGTGGAACCTTTATGCCCATAGTGTTGGGATTGATGAAGCATATGCTATCTCTTGGGAAGATCTGAAAGAGATGTTGAGGGGTGAATACTGCCCAAGGAATGAACTGCAAAACTTGGAGGTTGAGTTTTGGAATTTGAAGACTAGGGGTCTAGAGGTGACCGAGTACACCACACGATTCCATGAGTTGGCTCTTCTATGCCCAACCATGGTTGATCCGGAGTACAAGCGTATAGAGCGTTACATTTGGGGACTACCACCCCAAATTCAAGGCATGGTTACTTCATCCAAGCCAACCACCATTGCGAGCGCCGTTCGTATGGCACACAACTTGGCAGACCAAGTTAAGAGGAGCATTGGTGAGGGAAGCTCTAGTGGTCACAAGGGGTTGGAGAACAAGAGGAAATGGGAGGATGATTCGGGAAGGAGTCTAGGGCATCAACAAGCTAGGAGAAACGAAGCCGGCAATACCCGTCAAGTTGCACCACCCGCCAAGAAGGGCTATATCGGCACTAAGCCATATTGCACACAGTGCAATACTCACCACTATGGCCAGTGCGCGATTGTGTGTGGAAATTGTAGGAGGTTTGGCCATGCGACTAGAGATTGTAGGAATCCTCAGCCGGTTGGAAATCAAGGGGCACCTAAGGGATGTTTTGAGTGCGGAGTGGAGGGGCACGTTAAGAGAGATTGCCCAAGATTGAGGAACCAAAACAACAACCGCCCCAACAACAACACCCGTGCCAACAACAACGCCAACCGTCACCCGCCTAACAACAACAACCGTGGTAACAACGACGTTGCTCGCGGGAGAGCATTTGTGTTGCGCGCCGGTGAGGCTCACGAGGACCCCAACATAGCCACCGGTACGTTTAATTTATATGTTTCTTGATATATTATCCTTCTTTATTTGCTACCGTCCCACCCACTAGTGACTCGAGCTAAAATTTCGGGACGAAATTTCTAATAACCCGGAGAGAATGTGACAACCGTCAAATTTTGATTTTCTAAACTTAGAAAGTTTACTATTCGTGTGCTATTTGTAGAAAGATAAATTTAAATATATAATATTTAAATCCTTATGTGTCATTATAATCAAACGTCGTTAATAAAATAACGATGCTGACACACCGGTCAAGGAGGACCTTCAGGTCATACATTTTTTTTTTGATGTATAATTTTATGTGATAATTATATCTTGTTAGAAATAGCCATACGTTAGAAAGCTTTTATATGAAATATCTGTTGATAGATATTCGCTAAATGATTAAAGAACGCACTTATACAATTATAATAATTGACCCAATTTATAAAAACATGAATTATAAAAACATGACATATTATTTTTAGTTTCCTAATTAAAAATTTATACAAAATAATATTTATGTTATTTATAAAAACTCATGGACCAACTAACTAACACTATTAGTAGGCTAATGCATTTGTTAGACCAAAAATGAGCCACATATCTCTTAGCCCATCTAATTTTCGGCCCAAATTCAACCCATGACCCAAGCCCAACATTAATCCCCTATAAAAGCCCACCAAATCCCCTATACACACAGACACAAAGCAGTATACTCCACTTTTGATTTCTCCTTCCCCTCCCTCTCACTCCACCGCCGGCCACCACTCCCCTGCAGCACCACCGCCGCCTGCCACCTCTTCTCGCCGGAAAACAAGTCTGGCCACCCTCCCATCATCACCCACGACCACCTCTCCACCCCTAAAACACTTCCACCACCTTCTCTCTCTCTAGAAACCGTAAAACACCTCACCATCACCACTGGTTTGTTGCCGCCGCTGTACAGCCGCACCACCACCACCTGGGCACCTTCTACGACCAGAAAAAGGATCCCTTCTTCATCCTCTTCAACCCCAAGGGTTCCAGCAGTCTCAAATCTTCAAAAATCCACCCGCCGCCGTAGCTCCGCCGCCGGCCACCGTCGCCGCTGCTACTGTTCGATCCACAACCACCACCAGTCGACTCCACAGCATCCCAGTAAGCTCAAGAACATAAGTAAAGGTCACCTAAGCAAACCCATTTAGTCTCTCTCTCTAAAAACCCTAACAACTTTTTCTTTTCTTCTCTCTTTTTCTCTCCGGCAGCCGCGCACCACCACCCCAGCACCACCTCACGACGACCCAGGAAGAAGGAGGAGCGTGCAGGTATCATATCGGGTCGTTTCATGGCTGCCCATGCTTAGTTTTAGGGCCATAAATCTCCAAAAACGTTTTTGTTAACTTTCTTTCTTTCTCGCAGCCATCAACCACCGCGAACAGCCACCATCAGCCACCATATTTGGTCTGTGAAACACTAAAACAGGTTGTTAAACTATCCCTAAGGCTTTTGTGGTGTTGATTTTCGGCCATGCTAAGTCTTGGTGTTCTTCTTTTCGGTCTTTGGCTCGAAAGCACCACAAACCGCCACCTTCCACCACCTTGAACCACCACAGCCGACCACCATCATTATTTACTGTTTTTCTGAGCTGTGGTGACTACCCAAGGGCTGCCCAAACTAGAAATCGTTTATAAAAATCTATTTAACTATTTTATTAAATTTTATTTACTTTAATTAAATTTATTTAATTAAATCTTTATTAATAAAATATCCAAATTATATTTAATTAATGTTTTAGAATCCCTAGGGGAATGTTCCCATGCCCAAATAATGTCAACTAAAATAAAACATATTCTCTTGGAAATATAAAACACACTTTTTGATAAAGCTATTGGTGTGATAATCTAGGGTGCGAAGTTGAAAAACGTGCTAGATAAAATACTCATTTAAATACATATAAATATATATATATATATATATATACATATATATATATATAATATAATAATACATATAAATATATATATATATATATATATATAGTATTATATCTATTAATATAACTTGACCCACCATGCCCACCTCCTATTTAGGACATCGGTGCAAAGTGTGCGGTGACTTAGCACGCTTCGGGTGCAAACATGACCTATATGATTATAATATATTTATATATAGACCCACCATGCCCATCTTCTATTTAGAATGTTGGTGCAAAGTTGTGCGGCGACATATTTATATTTATATACTTATAATTCGTGGTTATTCCAACTCACAACCATACTTAATTGACAATTGCCCAACTCCTAGTATGGAAACCGGTGCACTCGTATAGGTTGTGAGGGAGAATGATCGCGAATGCCATGTTATGATTTATTTCAACATACAACCATACTTCTTTGCCATTTCACGTGTATAGGTTGTGTGGGAGAATAGTCATAATATTGCTATTATTATTATCGTTATTATTATATTATATATATATTATTATATATAAACTCATGAAAGACCGACTCCAACTAGCACGTGGTCAACCCTTACCATTATCACATAAAGAAACATTTTTAAATCACATTAAACAATATTATTTGGAAGAAGAGGGAAATTCCTTAGGAAATAATAGTATAGTTTATTAAGACAAGTTTACATTTTATTTCTATAGGTTAACACATTCAAGAGGATTCTCTATTTGCTAATAATTGCTACTTTGAACTAAGGTGAGATCTCCTTAGCCCCATCTTACTTATATATTTTGGGCTGCAATACATACTCTTACTTTTATGAACACAAGTACATGCACAACGGTATACAAGGCTATTATAAGTTACTATGTTCACAACAAGTCCTCACAATCATGATATGTTAATTATGGATTTAAACGTGGATATGTTGAATAGCGCTATTTGGGTCGACACACCCCACCCGGCATAAACACGGCTGGGAGCCGAACGGGTGACACATATTTGTAAACATTCGGTACCTTGAACAAGTACCGGGAGGCAAACTATAACAACGTGTCAGTTTCATATCATGAGCTTATATAGATGTATACTTCTTACATTCCTAGCATTGTTGTTTAACAATGGCTACATTCATTGTGGTAAAGCAATGGTTAACTTATGGCTTGTGGTTCATGGCAAAACGTTTTATTAAAACCCTAAGGAACTCACCAACTTTATGTTGACACAATTTAGTATGTATTGCAGGTGATTAGATGTTGTCATGCTCGGATTGCTACTTGTTGTTCGCTTGTTCTTGTTGAATAAAGACCCTACCCACCATGCCTTCTAGTGCTCCATCTTTTGCTAAAGGATATGGATTCGTAGTTCAAATGTGTTTTCTTAATCTTTTTCAAATCAAGACTATTTTGATTTCATGTAATGTATTTGGATCTTGAATGATTATGTTTTATAAAATGCAAGTTTTCAAAACGACTACGTTTTAAGTCGTTCATTATACTCTTGTGTTGTGATATTATGGAAGTCACGCCCCACCCGTGGACCCGTATTTTGGGGGTGTGACAGAGTGGTATCAGAGACAAGGTTATAGTGAACTAGGTTTTCAAAAAGGAAGATATAAAATAAAATTTCTTTCAAAATGGGAGCCTAGACTATAACCCTCCGGAAAGACCTTATGTGTTATATGCAAAACTTCTTGCTTGCCTAAGTGCAATAATTACTAGATTCATTAACATGACTAGTTTACATCTTATTATGTTTAAAATAGAAATAAGTGATTGCTTGGGTTATTAATAAGTGGCATTTAGTATAGTTGAGGTGTATGTGCATTTTTCCAGATTCGACTCACCACTTTCTTGGAAATTGGGGGAATTTATTCGTGGTCAAAATAAAGGGGCTGGGCCTTGGTAAATTTATTTCTGAAACTTCAAGGTGTCTAGTTATTACATGAATTTTTCAAAATTTTTCTGAAAAGGATAACTATTTTTAAAAATTCACCAAACCCGACTGTAACAGAAAATTTTCTGCACTGCGACATAAAAAGTTTTATAAAAGTTCCCTATGAAGAAGACCTTTAAAAATTATGAAATTTTTACCAAAAATCAACAACACATCGAAGATGTCACAGTAGAAAAATAAAGTCCCAACTCCCAAAAAATAGTGAGATAAAAATTCGCAAAGCTTACTGGTTTCTGTGACAAAAAAAAATTTCAGTTTTGACCACATGTCTTACAAAGGCCTTTTGACTGACCTCTTCTTACTTTCACGACCCGAGGCCACCTTTAATGAAAGGGGGACTCTTTGAACTTCAGTTTGGACACCAGAAATGCACAAAAACACGACACCATGATCGATTTATGCCTCCCTGAAGGAGACCCAACAGTTCTAATCGAAATCAGGAACAATGCAAAGTTGAAATTTTGGGCTTAAAACCTTTGTGTACTACATACAACCATGATAACGAATGAGACACGCACACACTACATGTTTAACTCGATATTATCTACATGTGAAGGTTTTTATGCCCTTATACTTGAGTTACTTATGTGCATTACATGTATATATGCAATGCTTTGTGTAAGAACAGGAATCATGCATCCTATTACTGAATACGAGGACTCGCTATGCGCAACACCCGACTCATCATTTCCGTCCACACCGGAAGATGTTTGGCCCGCAAATCAGGTCATAACCAGGGCCCCCGATACAATTGGTGTCCCCAATGGCGGCTGGATTTCTGAAACGGAATCGGAAGGCGAGAGCATGGAGGTTCGACCATTTCCCGAGGACTTTTGGGTGCCACGGACTGTACCACTTCATCCCATCCCCTCTCCCTTGGTTGTTGATTCCAGCACCACAGCACCCACCATCCATCGATCTACCCCACCTGTACCGGCTTTCACCGGTGAGCCCCTCGAGGACACGGTGCCACTTTTGGTGGCCCGCGCTATTCGTGTCGAGGACAGACTTGTGAAGTTAGAGAAATTTCACCAAGAAACATTAGACGAGACGTATGTTGACATAGGGTTCGTGTTAAAAGATAACACAATGGAGATTAGGTCGATGAGGGATAAAATGGAAGAGTTGAAGGCTGATAACAAAAAGTTCAAGGAGGAACTAGTGAGCAAGGATAGGAGAATCGCACAACTAGAGGAAGGTTTGGCGAACACCATGGAGTCGGTGGCGCTTTGGAAGGATATGACTCGGGTTATGGGTAACAAACTAATAGAATGGGAGAAGAAAATGAGTCACACATTCGAGGCCATGTCAAAGGCGGCCTCCACTAGCATAAGTCATACACCACCACTACCATGAAACACTATCTTTATGCATCTTATTTTACTTTTTGTCTTCCTAATTCCGGGCGGGATGTGCCCGGCGGCTTGACCTTTTCTTACATTTACTTTGAAAAACTTGGCAAATTATCTTGGATATGATTTTTGGGGAATTTAAAAAAAAAAAAAAGGGAAGAAAAACACTACCTAAAAATTTGTCTCTTGGTCATTTCATCGAAATATCAAAATATTTCAAGTTGGTTCAAGTATTATTTAAATGTTTGATTTTTTTTTATTTATATGAAATTTTAAACTCTATTAAGAGATGTCTAAACTCTTATCATTCTAAAATTCTTTAAAAATTCTATCAAATAGATTATAACTTAACTTTTGGATAAGTCAAATCCACTCTTTTGCTTAGCTAACGTGAAACCCAACTTTAAGTTTCTTACTAAGTTGTTCAAATCTTGAAAACCTTAAGAAAATTCTTTATTTATTATTATTTTACTATTAAGAGGAACTTAAAAACTTTTCGCGTCATTATACAATGAACAAGATTGTTCACTCCTTTGAAACTCATTCTGACTCTAACATATGTATGTGTGAATCTAAACAAAGTTGCATAAAGATGATTGTGTATGTGGTGATTGATTGATTGGTTTGCTTGTGGTTGCAATGTGGTAACGGTAACTATGACGTCAACGTATCTAACAATCCATTGAAATTTTCTCTCAAGGACAACCATGGCACCCGCTAGAACCGCAAGGATGACAACCGAGGACATCGAAAGGCTAATAGCTGAAGGAGTGGCAGCCGCGCTAGCTGCCCGAAACGCTGACCCGAACGGAGATGGAGGCCAAGGAAATGGCCCAATGGCTGGGCAAGGAGATGCACCAAGGAGATGCACATATAGGGATTTTCAGCAATGCAATCCACTCACTTTTAGCGGTACCGAGGGTGCTATCGGGCTGATCCGATGGTACGAGAAGATGGAGACGGTATTCCGCGTTAGTGATTGCCCGGTAGACTGCTGAGTTAAATATGCCTCTTGTACACTGCAAGGTGGCGCCTTAACTTGGTGGAACCTTTATGCCCATAGTGTTGGGATTGATGAAGCATATGCTATCTCTTGGGAAGATCTGAAAGAGATGTTGAGGGGTGAATACTGCCCAAGGAATGAACTGCAAAACTTGGAGGTTGAGTTTTGGAATTTGAAGACTAGGGGTCTAGAGGTGACCGAGTACACCACACGATTCCATGAGTTGGCTCTTCTATGCCCAACCATGGTTGATCCGGAGTACAAGCGTATAGAGCGTTACATTTGGGGACTACCACCCCAAATTCAAGGCATGGTTACTTCATCCAAGCCAACCACCATTGCGAGCGCCGTTCGTATGGCACACAACTTGGCAGACCAAGTTAAGAGGAGCATTGGTGAGGGAAGCTCTAGTGGTCACAAGGGGTTGGAGAACAAGAGGAAATGGGAGGATGATTCGGGAAGGAGTCTAGGGCATCAACAAGCTAGGAGAAACGAAGCCGACAATACCCGTCAAGTTGCACCACCCGCCAAGAAGGGCTATATCGGCACTAAGCCATATTGCACACAGTGCAATACTCACCACTATGGCCAGTGCGCGATTGTGTGTGGAAATTGTAGGAGGTTTGGCCATGCGACTAGAGATTGTAGGAATCCTCAGCCAGTTGGAAATCAAGGGGCACCTAAGGGATGTTTTGAGTGCGGAGTGGAGGGGCACGTTAAGAGAGATTGCCCAAGATTGAGGAACCAAAACAACAACCGCCCCAACAACAACACCCGTGCCAACAACAACGCCAACCGTCACCCGCCTAACAACAACAACCGTGGTAACAACGACGTTGCTCGCGGGAGAGCATTTGTGTTGCGCGCCGGTGAGGCTCACGAGGACCCCAACATAGCCACCGGTACGTTTAATTTATATGTTTCTTGATATATTATCCTTCTTTATTTGCTACCGTCCCACCCACTAGTGACTCGAGCTAAAATTTCGGGACGAAATTTCTAATAACCCGGAGAGAATGTGACAACCGTCAAATTTTGATTTTCTAAACTTAGAAAGTTTACTATTCGTGTGCTATTTGTAGAAAGATAAATTTAAATATATAATATTTAAATCCTTATGTGTCATTATAATCAAACGTCGTTAATAAAATAACGATGCTGACACACCGGTCAAGGAGGACCTTCAGGTCATACATTTTTTTTTTGTGATGTATAATTTTATGTGATAATTATATCTTGTTAGAAATAGCCATACGTTAGAAAGCTTTTATATGAAATATCTGTTGATAGATATTCGCTAAATGATTAAAGAACGCACTTATACAATTATAATAATTGACCCAATTTATAAAAACATGAATTATAAAAACATGACATATTATTTTTAGTTTCCTAATTAAAAATTTATACAAAATAATATTTATGTTATTTATAAAAACTCATGGACCAACTAACTAACACTATTAGTAGGCTAATGCATTTGTTAGACCAAAAATGAGCCACATATCTCTTAGCCCATCTAATTTTCGGCCCAAATTCAACCCATGACCCAAGCCCAACATTAATCCCCTATAAAAGCCCACCAAATCCCCTATACACACAGACACAAAGCAGTATACTCCACTTTTGATTTCTCCTTCCCCTCCCTCTCACTCCACCGCCGGCCACCACTCCCCTGCAGCACCACCGCCGCCTGCCACCTCTTCTCGCCGGAAAACAAGTCTGGCCACCCTCCCATCATCACCCACGACCACCTCTCCACCCCTAAAACACTTCCACCACCTTCTCTCTCTCTAGAAACCGTAAAACACCTCACCATCACCACTGGTTTGTTGCCGCCGCTGTACAGCCGCACCACCACCACCTGGGCACCTTCTACGACCAGAAAAAGGATCCCTTCTTCATCCTCTTCAACCCTCAAGGGTTCCAGCAGTCTCAAATCTTCAAAAATCCACCCGCCGCCGTAGCTCCGCCGCCGGCCACCGTCGCCGCTGCTACTGTTCGATCCACAACCACCACCAGTCGACTCCACAGCATCCCAGTAAGCTCAAGAACGTAAGTAAAGGTCACCTAAGCAAACCCATTTAGTCTCTCTCTCTAAAAACCCTAACAACTTTTTCTTTTCTTCTCTCTTTTTCTCTCCGGCAGCCGCGCACCACCACCCCAGCACCACCTCACGACGACCCAGGAAGAAGGAGGAGCGTGCAGGTATCATATCGGGTCGTTTCATGGCTGCCCATGCTTAGTTTTAGGGCCATAAATCTCCAAAAACGTTTTTGTTAACTTTCTTTCTTTCTCGCAGCCATCAACCACCGCGAACAGCCACCATCAGCCACCATATTTGGTCTGTGAAACACTAAAACAGGTTGTTAAACTATCCCTAAGGCTTTTGTGGTGTTGATTTTCGGCCATGCTAAGTCTTGGTGTTCTTCTTTTCGGTCTTTGGCTCGAAAGCACCACAAACCGCCACCTTCCACCACCTTGAACCACCACAGCCGACCACCATCATTATTTACTGTTTTTCTGAGCTGTGGTGACTACCCAAGGGCTGCCCAAACTAGAAATCGTTTATAAAAATCTATTTAACTATTTTATTAAATTTTATTTACTTTAATTTAATTAAATTTATTTAATTAAATCTTTATTAATAAAATATCCAAATTATATTTAATTAATGTTTTAGAATCCCTAGGGGAATGTTCCCATGCCCAAATAATGTCAACTAAAATAAAACATATTCTCTTGGAAATATAAAACACACTTTTTGATAAAGCTATTGGTGTGATAATCTAGGGTGCGAAGTTGAAAAACGTGCTAGATAAAATACTCATTTAAATACATATAAATATATATATATATATATTATATATATATATATCTATTAATATAACTTGACCCACCATGCCCATCTCCTATTTAGGACATCGGTGCAAAGTGTGCGGTGACTTAGCACGCTTCGGGTGCAAACATGACCTATATGATTATATTATATTTATATATAGACCCACCATGCCCATCTTCTATTTAGAATGTTGGTGCAAAGTTGTGCGGCGACATATTTATATTTATATACTTATAATTCGTGGTTATTCCAACTCACAACCATACTTAATTGACAATTGCCCAACTCCTAGTATGGAAACCGGTGCACTCGTATAGGTTGTGAGGGAGAATGATCGCGAATGCCATGTTATGATTTATTTCAACATACAACCATACTTCTTTGCCATTTCACGTGTAACATCCGTGAATTTTGACTCGTTGACTTTACGTGTAATATGACTAACAATATAGATTAATAAAGTATTCGGGTCGTTTTGGTGATTAAATGACAATGTGGAAGTTATTTGGGTCGTTTCGTGAATTAAATGACATTGTGTGTTTCGAGTCGATAACACGTTTTGATGGGTGTTTAAATGTGTAACGATTGTATTTTGGCGGGAGAGGAGAAGCGGGTCGGCCCGTGGGTAGTCCATGACCCACCAGCCACCAATGACCCATCCTCCCCCTTATCCTTTCCTTCCCCTCTCATTTTTCTATCTTCTCTTTTCTTTCTTTCTCTTTTCTCTCTAAGTAAAAAGCAAGACCAAACATCTCCCCTCTTCATTTCTCTAGCATCATTTGGCGTTTTGGAACTAGTTTAACTCGAGAATCATCACCGTCTTCATCTCTTTGTCACCATATCGAAGAATCAAAGTCATAGTGCTAGGTTTTTATCCATTTTGACCTAATTTCGGGTTTTAGCTCAAGGAGGAGTTTTGGTAAGTCAAATTCATCTCATTTGTACCTACTTATGTTTGTTTATGCATTTCTAGTCATCTTGAACATTTACAAGTCCTAAATCGGCTTAAATCTTGTTTTGGGTCAAATTAGGGTTTGTTTAGGGTTTGAAGGATTTGGGTGTGATTTTGATGTTTTGGTCGAAATTGTGGATTGGGTTATGTTTATTTATGGTTAATGGTGTTTATTTATGCTTCAAATTAAGTTACAAGTTCCTACAAATCGATTTGGGTTGGTTTGGGTCGAGTTTTAAGGGTTTTGGTTTAGGTTTTCTGCATATGCTGGTGCTGCTGCTCTTCTGGCTCAGTGTTGAGCCACTGCGGCGCAGTGGCTAGGGTCTGGTCAGTTGTGGTTAGCTCACTGCGGCGCAGTGAGCTTGGCAATGGCTCACTGCGGCGCAGTGGTTAGTTGCTGGGAAAATATGCGCGTCAGTTTTCAAACGTCAATAACTTTTGATCCGTAAGTCCAATCGAGTCATATGACCTATCGTTGGAATCGTAAGAGAGTCTAGTTTCACGTGGTAACCTTCATTTTGTATGAATCTTCGTGCATTTCTAAAAATGTCTAGTCAAAGTGTTATGTTTCACACTCGGTAATGTTAAGAAAGTAATTGTGGGTTCGTGACTCAACATAAACCTAAGAAACCAACTTGTTTATGATTATAAAGTTGACAATATGATATATGGCATGCTTTGATAGGTTGTGAACACGTGGGGCCCAATACTCGCAATTAATCCTTCATTTACTCGACTTAAGCTTCTTTGCCGATCAAGGTGAGTTTTGTAGCTCCCTACTCAATAGAGATTCGGGCTGAAAAGTGTACATATACGTGTTGTTTGTTTGGTTGGTTGACTTGATTGCCTGTCTAGTTACTTTCTGATTGATCGTAGTTCGGTAGACAGTTTTGATTTATCGTGTGATGGTTTACGATTGTGCTTGTGATATTGTAACTCTTAGGATAGAAGTACATACATGGAGGTCGGCTTTACTTTCAAAGGGTTTTAGGTGTGGTGGGAAGGCTGCGGACGACCCTATATATAAGCATCTAGAACCTGATGAAAGTAAAACCCTCTGAAGTATATGTACCTATAGTTGGTTTAAATTGTGGTTAGAGATTAATTTTGATTGATGCATATGTTGTGCATAAATCCCACTGATAGAGGATTTGACTATGTATGTTGCGATGCGGCCTTGTCCCTCTGTTGACAAGTGTGCCCCGTTGCGATTATTGATTGTTGGCTCATATTTGTCGAACGCTTTGTTATACTTGACTTGTGCGGTGCACACTCAAACATACTGTTATTGTTGCATTGATGACGTTATTGATACGCATTTGATATGCATTATGGTCTTACATACGTATGACACATGATCTGACGTTAATAATTCGCGTACTCAGTTATTAGCAATTGCTTACCCTTATGAACTTGTAATGATTTGATATTGTGATTAGGATAGTTGTACATACATGGAAGACGATGATACCTTTAATGAATTGTAGATGTGGTGGGAAGGCTGCGGGTGACCCTATATATAAGCATCTATAATTCCTTAAATGTAAAGTCGTATGAAATGTATGTGCATTGTAGTTGATTGATTTGGGATGCGATGGCTCTGTGATTGAGTTTGATGAGACGGTTCATTACGTTTGATTGACTTAGTTAAGTTGTGAAGTATATATATATTATTATTATTATTATTATTATTACTATTTAGGATGGACGTGCATACATGGAAGTCGGTTATGCCTTCAAAGAGTTCTAGATGTGGTGGGAAGGCTGCGGGTGACCCTATACATAAGCATCTAGACTTGATGAAAGTAGAATCCTCCTAAGTGTATGTGCGTGTAGTTTATTTTGGGTTAATTATTGATGGTTGATGATTGTTGAATGTGTGGTTGCGGTTCACACGCACGCGGTTCACACGCACGCGGTTCACACGCAAGTATACTCTGTTTGGTGTATTTTGTGGCATGGTTGATACGAATTCGATATGTATTATAACCGGTATTATGATTGATTGTGTTTTGGCGTTTGTATTGATATTTACACCTTTGTGCACTCTCATTGCACGCATACGTGTTTGGTATGATCTTGTTGTTGGACGTTTTGTGTTACTTAGAGGCTCACTGTAAGTCATGTTTAGCCTCTACTCTTATATTGTGATTATTGACGATGGTTCTTTATGGACCATTACTACGAACTCACCAACCTTGTGTTGACTATGCTTAGTACACTTTTCAGGTAACCAGGTTATCCAGGGCGTGGAGTTTGATTGTTTGCTTGCTGTTGAACCCGGACTGGACTTATATGGATCAAGGATCCATTTGCCTTATGTTGCATTGTACTTAGGATTGATAGCATTCTTTTGATGTCGTTTTGTAAACTTTGATGATTACTTGTTTCCGTTATACTTTGTTACTTGTTTCTTTTATTGTAAGGATTCACTGAATCCGTTATTTGCATTTAGATCATGTTCTACATTAATTCCACCTTGTGCTATATGATTTCCGTGATATTCTGAGCCTTGGCTCGGGGTGTTACAGAATGGTGGCCCATGCGTGGTCGTAGAGAATTAGGCGGTTTGACCTAGACTACGGCTTAAGTTAAAACTCTTCATATAGCATGCATGGTTAGGAAATTTGTGTGCAACGTGAATTCTGTGAACCTTAGAAAGTGTATATTGTGAGTTCGTAGTTAAGACCACTTATGTGATGGCTTGAATTCAACGTGATGAATGTGGAATGGGTACAATGTGGTTAATGTGTGCATTGATTGAAATGGATGTGATTGATATGGATTGTTGCTACTGATTGATGTTTGTTGGATGCTTTAGAGCAAAATGAAGTTATGTTATTAACTTAGTATAATATTGTGGCAACCCTAAAAGAACCCGATCAACTCTTTTATGGTCGCCCAACATTATAACAAATTAATGACATCATGGATTGCGCATGCATGGCTTAGAGTATAATAAGGAACCGATATGCTTAATGGAAGTTGATTGGGTGGAGGGTTAGCCGTTGGTACACCCTGTATACATACCCGGTCAATAACTAGAAAGCATATCGAATTCGGATTATACCTTGAATCATTCGTGTTAGTTGCTTGGCTTAGTGTATAATAGGGAACTGATATGCTTAATGGAAGTTGATTGGGTGGAGGGTTAGCCGTTGGTACACCCTGTATACATACCCGGTCAATAACTAGAGAGCATATCGAATTCAGATTATACTTAACCCATTTGTGTTAATTGTTTGATTTTATGATGTATTGAGCATGATTACTTGAATTAATAATGAACGATCGTAAGGAAATTGACATGATAATATGCTAAGTAACAATCTCATAGGATTCTAGCACTCTCGCCTTAGCTTAATGATATGAAATGTGTATGTGGTATCGGTATGAGAGCATTGACTACTTGTGTGACTAACATGTGAGCATTTGAGACTAACTCTCGGGTCAACGTGTCACTTGCTTTATAGAGATGGTGAGACCAAGGAGAACCGGAACGAACAATCGGACTGAACCGGAAGAACCTCAACCGGAAGCTCAACCGGAGGTACAAGGAGGTAGAGGTAGGGGCCGTGGTAGAGGCCAAGGAAGGGGTCGTGGTGAAGCCCCTGAGCTAAACTTGGCTGAAGTGATCGCTCAAACGGTCGCCAATATCATGCCGACCATAATTGCTCAAGTCACGGCAAGTCTTGGGCAAAACAATGGGCCTCAAAACAATGAAGCCCCAGAAAATGTGAATAATGAAAATGCTCAACCTCAGGACGTAGAAAACGAAGAAGAGGAACCAGTGAGAGTTGATAACCGTATACCCATGTATAATCAATACGGGGGATACCGACAGGGATGTATATTTAAGGACTTCAAAAGCTGTGGGGCACCGGAGTTTAATGGAAGAGGTGGTCCCACTGAGTGTATAAGGTGGTTTGAGGAGATCGAGGCAGTGATTGAAAGAAGTCATTGCACATATGACGACCGGATTTCTTATGCATCCGGCATGTTTAAAAATGACGCCTTGAGTTGGTGGAACCAGGAGATAACTTTGGGGCGGACTTATAACTTGGAATGGATCGATTTCAAGGACAAGGTGAAGGCGAAGTTTTGTCCTCCCTATGAACTACAAAATTTAACCATCGAGTTTGCTAATCTCAGCATGAACGGAGCCGATTACAAGAGCTATGTTAGACGATTTCAAGAGTTGTCTACCCTCATTCCTCACTTGGTGGATTCCGAGTCTCGAGCCATCGAGAAATTTGTATTGGGCTTGAATCCTCAAGTCCGATCTTATGTGAATTCTAACATGCCTACTTCTTTGGCCGATGCTGTCAACCGAGCCGGTAGTGTGACTGAAGACTTGTTGAGGAGCGGTGTTTTGAGTAACTCCTCAACAAACAAGAGAAAGGAAATGGGAGAATCAAGTGGGGTGGAGAAAATGGGAAGGTTTGACCCCAATGGTCATAATAAGGGTAGATTCAGGGCGGCAATGGGACTGGCGAGGAGGCCTTACAAGGGACCTCATCCTTTCTGTAACAATTGTAACAAGCATCATCCCACTAATACCCAATGTGGAGCCTGCCTCAATTGTAATCGACTTGGACATTTGGCGAGAGATTGTGGAGCACCGAAAACGGCACCATTGAATATAGTACCTCTTCAAACCATTCATCCTCAAGGCGACTTTCCATGGGGTACGTGCTTTAAATGTGGAAGCCCTGATCACTACCGAAATAATTGTCCACAATGGATTGGACAACAAGTTGAAGTGGCGGTCCATCCGAATCAACTCCAAATTACCGGGCCGAACCAAAACCGTGGCCAACAAGGCCATCAAGTTCATCCTCGTGGCCGAGCTTTTGCGGGAAATGGCAATGGAGGCCAAAATGATCCAAACATTGATTAAGGTACCTTTCTCTTCACGGCTATGATGTTAAGGCACTATTCGATATCAAAACCGACTATGACCTCGTTTATCCTAACGTTACTCCCTTGAATTATGCTCGTTCGTGTGTTTTGGAAATTATATGTTTTAAGATTTCGGGTGTTTAACGACTCACTAACCAAATTTGGTCAAATACCCCGTGTGTACCCCTTAACCCTAGAAGGCGACAAACTCTTCAAGTACGTTGTGCTCTATGACGTTAAGGTTCCTGGCAATAAAGTGAATAAAATCTGAATGCAACGGTTAATATGATTCTTAATTATGTAGTAGGGTTACTGATGCAAAAATATCTAACGGTAGGATTTTAGGGTTTCATGCAAATTGTCAACTCAAGTGTCCTTAGAGCTACCGTCTTAAGAATCTGAAAACTAACGTCATCTCTGATAATCTTGA
>CM067173.1:98706303-98729372 GCA_034093135.1 Erigeron breviscapus | reverse complement strand
GCTTAAATAGGAAAAGGAACAGAAATACTGCTGAAAAAACAGATAGTACTTGCTTATTTCATGCGTTGACTGCTTCCTTTTTATCCGGTTCAACTCATCAACCTACCGGTACACCTTAGACTAGTCCGATCAAACCCACAGAGTAAAAGAACAATGGAATATTGTACTCTACTTACTAAAAAGGATCAAAATGAAGAAAAGAAACGTGAGTAAAATTAACTTACTTGAACCTCTAATGCATCTTCAAGTGTTTTGATGACATCCTCCATTTTTGGACGTTCGGCTTGAGTTTTTGCCAAACATTGATATCCAATTTTTGAAAACAAATCAAAACAATCTTTCGTAGGTCCTTTATTTAGGGTAAAAGTGTGTTCATCATCTTCTTCGAACATTTTAGGATCTATTAATTCCGTCAATGTACCCTCCTCAAAGCGTCTCCGCACAATGGGTGCAAGCCCATCGTCATACTCCCTCATGTAAGCATCATTTTACCCGATAGCACCTCAAACAAAACCACTCCAAAAGCATAAATATCGGATTCCTTTTTATACCCACCTGTTGTTCGATATTCTGGATCGATGTACACCGTTGTGCCTTCAACATTTTTTGAAAGGATAGTGGCCTCGTCTCCAGCACTAGGGATTAGTGTGGAGAGCCCAAAGTCAGCAACCTTTGCATTTAGCTTTCTCGTTCAACAAAAAATGTTATCACTCTTTCATATTTCCATGTATTATACTGTTGGGTGTGAAGTATTGAATTCCACGAGGCAACATCAACGGCAAATTTGTATTCTTTTGCCGACAAGTAAGGACTGGAGTATGGAAACGGATTATTTTACCCGTGCTTCCCAAATACTCACTAAGGCTTCCTTTAGAAGCATACTCATATACCAGAATCATTTCGCGAGCTTCTCTAGAAAAACCAAGAAGAGAGACTATGTTTGAATGCTTACAACTTGTAAGCAATTCAATCTCCCTTAAAAACCCTTCCTTACTCGTCTTCCTTTTCTTCAAGAGTCGTTTTATAGCTACAGTTTTACTTTTTCTGGGAAGTTCATCTTTACAAATCCCTTTAGTTAATGACCAACTTTGGATATCTACATTAAGTTCTGCTTTGTACACTGCACCAAACGAACCATGTCCTAAAAAATATATTTTGGGTTAAAGCTTCGGTGGGCATGCCTTTATTCGGATAGCGGAGTCCCCAAATATTTCAACTGAAAATTAAATGAAGGAAAAACATTTATTGACCCATACGATAGCGTTACTGAGAGATATTTTAATAACGAGAAAAGTACCCGCGCGTTGCGGCGGTTGGTGGGGTGATACGTCATAGGAGGAGATAAGGTCATAGAGTGTGATAGCCAAATGCCTTAGCCGTACGGGCTACGCCCTCGGATTTAAAAATTCGTCGAAAGTATATCGAATGACATCTCTAATGAAAGAGCATGAAATTTTAAGAACACCCATATAATTTTTATAATTTATCGATATACGATTTTTGAGATAAAAGATTTTGAATGAATTAGATGAATAAAATGATTTATGGAGGAGAGAGAAAAAAATGAGTGGTTGAGATTTGAAGAGAAAAAATATATATAGTTTTTATTAGGTAAATATAGCATAATGTTGAATTTTATATCCTGTAGTTTAGAAGTTATGGAAGTAAATAGGAGTAAGATAGATTGAAAAAAACATACTTAATTTTTTTGTTTAATAGTGTAGATTAATGAAAATAGCTAGCAATGATACTTACTTGAAGATCCAACACTTTCTTGAGTTGTAATATACTTCGCTGCTGTTGGCCGTTTTTTCTCTGATATCATGCAAGCATTGACACGCAATATACTGCATATTTTGGCCATTGATTCTAGGGACGACATCTCCAAATTTGGTATTTTTGCTTTCCAGCCATGATCTAGTACAATGGCAGGGCTTCGGATATTCCTATGTACTACCTTTAGCATTCCAGAACCTCCATGAAGGAATTCTAAAGCGCGTGCAACATCGATGCATATCTTGAGCCTTTTCATCCATGTTAGACTAGCATCATCCAAATGCTTATCAAGACTTCCATTAGACGCGTGTTCATAAACAATGATCCTTTCATCCAATTCGTTACAATAGCCTACAAGACCAACGATATTCTCATGCTTATGCTTGAAAATGGTATTGAGTTCCGTCCGAAATTGATGACGTCCTTGGCTAGACAGGCTAATATCCCACCGCTTTGCACAATGAGTACCTCCATTGGTGTTGGCATCACTGGCTGTTGGACCAACACTGGCAGCAAAATGGCATTGGTACTATCACCACAGCCGCCACCATAACTCGGTACCACCACACGCCTCTGGGGCACTGAGGCTAATTAGCCATTCGATGGCTCTAGTTTTCCTTTTTATATGCCGCAATATCTCCATCCAGTAACAATTTTCTGACTAAAGTTTTTCAAGTGGCCAATTTAATGTCTTTTAACGAAATTTGGAAATTTTTCAAGTTTTCCTGTAAATTGATCATGGGGAATTCAATAGCTTCAACAATTAAATACCAAACAGTATTAAATAGACACACAAACCTATCATCACGCATGTTTTTAAAACCCAGTTAAGAAGAAACATGATAAAGCACGAACTTTTTAGTAATAATAATGAATCATGATACTTGATTACAGAATCGGACTTTGAAAAGATATGTTTACATGAATGTTAAGAGCTTTCTCTAGTTCTTTGATGACGATTTGCATTTGGACGCTCTGCTTGATTTTCTGCCAAACATTGATTGGCATTTAACATCCATAAGATGACTCTAAAGTTTCTTCCTTTAATGATGGATCTATCATTTCCTTTATTGTTCCATCACTGTAGGATTGGCGAGCAATGGGTGCAAGCCCGTTGTCATTTTTGTCTGTGTAAACTGGATCATACGCTAACCTCCCACAAAAGATCTCAAATAGCACCACTCCAAAGGAATAGATATCTGATTGTTTTTTCGGTTCACCTGTCATCTTTTGATCATAATTTTCTGGGCAGCAGTAGACTTTTGTGCGTACGCTATTGGCAGAGATGTGGGTGCTTTCCTCTTGACTAGCTGGGAGTAATTTAGAGATCTCAAAATAAGCAATCTTTGCCTCCGAATATGTTCCTAGCAGAATGTTGGCACTCCTTATATCAACGTGTATCACGTCTTGCTGCTGGTCCATCATCTGCAGGGTGTGTAGATGATTGATCCCACGGGCAATCCCAAGACACTGATGTAGACGCTGTATCCATGTATGCTTAGTACTCATTTCTTCAGTGTCGGACAAATAGTCCTCAAGACTTTCTTCAGATGCAGCATGCTCGTAAACAAGAAGCATATTATCGTGCTCGTAGCAAATGCCAAGAAGAGGGACTATGTTGTCATGCTTATATCTAGTATGCAAGTCAATTTCTGAAAAGAACCTTTCTTCATTATGCTCATCTACTCTACCCACCGAGACGTTTTATAGCTATGTTGATGGACGTTCACACATTATTTCTTTCCTTTTGCTAACTCAGAAAATTGTACTTTCAAAAAAAATCGAAGTTTGTGGCCTTATACACCTACTCCATATGTATCGCTGACCCCATGTATGTTTTGGTAAAATTCTGTGTTGCAGACTCTATACTACTGAGTCGGAACCTTGAGAGGACCATGCGTTTATAAATTCAGATGTAATTATAGAAGTTAAAAGACTAAGGGGGTGTTTGGGATTGCGTTTATAAAATAGATTATGCGTTTAAAAACTGCGTTTTGAAAAAGCATGTCCCAACTTGCTTTTCCAAAACTGCGTTTTTCTCTATCAAAACGCAGATAATAAATTATTTTACCAAACACTTTTTTTTATTTTAGCTTATGCAAACACAAATCAACAAACACCCTTTAAATACGTGCTAGTAATGGGTGAAATTCATGAAAAAAACTACTTACCCAATGAAAGGGGGATAAAAATGAGAAGAAAGCGTGATTTTAATTTGTATAATTAACTTACTTGTGCCTTTAATGCATCTTCAAGTGTTTTAATGACAGCCTCCATTTTTGGACGTTCAACACGAGTTTTTGCCAAACATTCGTATCCAACTTTTGAAAACAAATCAAAACAATCTTTCGTAGGTCCTTTATTTAGGGTAAAAGTGTGTTCATCATCTTCTTCGAACATTTTAGGATCTATTAATTCCGTCAATGTACCCTCCTCAAAGCGTCTCCGCACAATGGGTGCAAGCCCATCGTCATACTCCCTCATGTAAGTAGTATCATAAGCCATTTTACCCGATAGCACCTCAAACAAAACCACTCCAAAAGCATAAATATCGGATTCCTTTTTATACCCACCTGTTGTTCGATATTCTGGATCGATGTACACTGTTGTGCCTTCAACATTTTTTGAAAGGATAGTGGCCTCGTCTCCAGCACTAGGGATTAGTGTGGAGAGCCCAAAGTCAGCAACCTTTGCATTAAGATTCTCGTCCAACAAAATGTTCTTACTCTTTATATCTCGATGTATTATATTGTTGGTGTGAAGGTAATGTATTCCATGCGCAACATGAAGGCAAATTTGTATTCTTTGTGACCAAGTAAGACTTGGTTCTCTTCCCAGAAGATAATAATCACTCAGGGTTCCTTTGCATACTCAAAGACGAGAATCCTTTCATTGGCTTCTTTAGAAAAGCCAAGAAGAGAGACTACGTTTGGATGTATACAACTTGTAAGCGATTTAATTTCTGTTAAAAATCTTTCTTCAGCTTGCTCATCTCCATTCTTGGAGAGTCTTTTTATAGCTACAGTTTTACTAATTTTCATGGGAGGTTCACCTTTAGATGACACACTTTGGATAAGTACCTTGTACACGGTAAAACATCAAGTATTGCTTCGTACACTGTAACCAAAAACGCACCACGCTAATAGGTACTTTCTTAAAATTGTCGGGGCAATCGTTTATCTTTTGTAGCGGAATCTCCAAATATTCCATCTACATGTATGCATGTATAAGTGAGAAGGGGTATATTGCAGCTTGTACATGTTATCAAGCAGCATATGGTTGATACTTTGATAGGTGGTAAAACGAAAGAAGAAAAAAAATATGAACACAAAATTACTTTAGGTTCCGAGAGATGTTTGTATAATAATTAATTAATGATTGAATTTTTTAAAAAAAACATGGTGGCATTTTTGTAAATAATTTGACTTCACCCCAAGCTGACCCAACCCAAGCTGACCCAACCCCAAGCTGACTCAACCGAACCCCAAGCTGATCCAACCCAACCCCAAGCTGACCCAACCGAACCCCAAACTGACCCAACCCCAACTGACCCAACCCAAGCTGACCCAACCCAACCCAAGCTGACCCAACCGAACCCCAAACTGACCCAACCCCAACTGACCCAACCCAAGCTGACCCAACCCAACCCCAAGCTGACCCAACCCAACCCAAGCTGACCAAGCTGACCCAACCCAAGCTGACCCAACCCAGCTGACCAAGCTGACCCAACCCAAGCTGACAACCCAAGCTGACCCAGAACCCAGGCTGACCAAGCTTCACAAAAGTTTGATTTATTTACAAAATTGCCACCGCGTGTTTTAATTCAATTTGACACATGACGCGTTCTAATTGGCCCATAGGACCTTCTCTCCTTAACACACCTTCTTCCAGGATCTCTACCCTATATATATATATATATATATATATATATATATATAATAAATAATAAAAGGCGAAACAAACGTAATAAATCTTGAACCACTTTGAAAGTTTTCAACTTTTCTTATTATTAATGAAGATAATAACTAATATAAAAAAATACATATATTTTTATTCTACGTTTTCTTGAAATGATTAAAACATTAAATTAATCAAGAAACATAGAAAATTATCTATTTAACATTTATTAGTAATATAAATATGTATTTTCAAATTTATTAATATATTTTAATAATATCGGGTTATGAAGGTGTGATTAGATTTAAATTGTAACCATGTAAATTGCAAAAATATAAAAGTTTTAAATACCATAAATCCTTTTATCCCGTACACATGTGAATGACTCAATTCATAACTCGATAGATATTTCTTTATAACAAAGTTCACAAGTCCATAAGTACATATGTTTTATACACATTTGACCCAATTTGAGTTTGTTTCTCTAAATAGTGGATAACTTAAAATTTCAAGTAATACAAGTTGACTTATTGTAAAAACATTGTTTATCTTGATATAATTAAAGAATATAAAAACAATTTAATTAATGAAAATTATTTTTCTGATAACCGTGTAGATTTGTAACCGAAAAAGATAATCATGGGAATTATACTAAGTTGTTATTTATTTAAATTGATTTATTAAATTACAATATTATCCCTACACATATTAAATAAATAATAATTCTCATTGTTCTCAATATATTTTTGGTTCTCATTTTAACTTTTTACGTAAATTGATAATTGAATTTGTAATATATAAAGCTAATATGTTTTTTGAGAATTGTATTCCCCTATCTCCTTCAAATTATATATATAATAATTTGAGCTTTTAGATTTTTTATAAATTTGACCGTTTTGTTTGTGTTATAGTAATATTTGATGTAAAATATATGAATAGATGGAGCTTTAAATGTATTTGCGTTGATATAATTTTAATCGAATTTTATAAAAAACAAACACAAGTTTGACCGTCAAAGTTGAAAAAGAAGACGAAAAAAACAAATTAAAACATTCTAAATCGGGATGGATGAACTATTACACTAAGTGAATATGTTTTAATTCTAAATCATAATTATACAAAGATATAAGAAACATATCTTCAAACCATATACAATAAAACATTTTCAAATAACAATTGTATTTTAATATGTCTTTTTTATAACTATTAATTCTGTTATTATAAATATATAACATGTTTATCTCGCGTATTACGCGGGAAAATAATCTAGTTAGTTAATATATTGAGTCATCATATATTTGAGTCATCATATAATTAAACCTACATATTAGTTTATTTTGTAAGATGTTTTGCTTAAGTATGATAGGAAAAAAAAAAAAAAATTCAATTGTATAATAGTTACCAGGAAGCGGTTCCGTGATGCACCTTCATCTCTATTCGTTGAACGTTCCTATAATAAGTATACAAATACCATAATGGAAAATAAATAAAAACATGAAACTAGTGAATTCAATAAAAAGGGGGGGGGGGGGGAAACGAAAGGATGAACGTTCCTTCGATACAAGATTTTCCTCTTTCTGTGAAGTTCCAATGCTTCTCAAGGTCTCTGACAATCTGATTCATGCTTGGACGTTCCTCATGATTTTTACCAGACATTATAGGCTATATTTTTAAAGAATTTCATCGATTGACTTCCTATATGTTTCCTCAGACTAGGATCGATATTGTCATCTTTAAAACCATCTTCACCAATCATTGGTTTCTTCCCCAAAAGTACTTCGAACAATAACAAACCGAACAAGTAAACGTCATATTTTGGTGTCATTACGCTTGTAGTGTCCACGTAGCGAGACACGTGAAGGCGATGCGTCCAACTTTGGAAAAACTCTGTGGAAAGTTCAAAACCAAATATTTTGGGCTTCCAATCTTCATCTAACAATATTTTAGAGCTGTTGATGTCACAATGTATGAGACCGCGATTATGGATATAATTCAATGCACGTGCAACACCTAAACATATTTGCAGTCTTCGGGACCATGTGAGTTCTGGATTCCTTAGATGTCCTTGGAGATTTCCATGAAACGCGTTCTTGTAAATGATTGTATTTTCATCATCATCCTCATCCTCATCAAAGTATGCAAATATAGAGCTGATATTATCATGTTTGAAAGCGGAAAGAAATTCAAGCTCCTTCCTGAAGTCGTCCATGTAATTTTCTCTATCCTGACAATTAAACCTCGAGACAGCAATATACATCAAACGCCCATTCCATGACAGTTTTCCCTTGTAACCTTTCCAGATTTCCCCGTTCGCTTAATGATTATTTGATCATGATAGTGGTTGGTAGCCTTTGAGACGGCTCGAAGTGGAGCCTAAGTAAAACATACAGCAAAAAACGGAGGGAAACAAATGAATTAGAAGTGAAAATTAAACCATTTAAGGCTATATATGGCTTTTTTAGGATGATGTACTGGATCTCATGGGAATATTATTTTAACGAGTCATATGCCCGCGCAATGGCGGCGGTGATGGTGGTGTGGCGGGCGAGGGTGGCGCGGACGGTGGGTGGGGGCGACAATGGTGGTGAATGTAAAAGTAATTGATGTTAAAGGAGGTAGTGTAGTTATTTTAAGGATTAAAAGATTTATGTTGTAAATTATTTCATTAAGGTATTATAGGTACATTAGTGGAGATGTTTAAATTAATGAATAAAGAAGAGGTATTTTAGGTAGTTCAATTCCTTGTTTGAGATTTTTGGGGGTGGGTTCCCCTTTTATAAGGTACGAGTCATATGCTCGCGCAATGCGACGTGTATGGCGACAGGTGGATGGCGGCAGCGGTGTCGGCGACGGTGGTGGCACCGGTGGTGACGGCGGTGGCGGTGTGGTTATTAATCTAAAAGTAATTGATGTAAAAGTAGTGTATAGTTATTTTCATAGTTGAAGGATGTATATTGTAAATAATTTCATTAAGGGTATTATAGGTATATTAGGTAGATATATTTAAATGAATGAAAAAAAGAGGGGTATTTGGGTTTATCAATTGTTTTTTAAAAATTTGGAAAGGTAAATGTTTATAAGGTAACGAGATGGGTACTCGCGCAATGCTTTATCCATTTTCTATTCCTATGTTGATGGAAAAACGTAAATTGTAAATTGATGGCCGGCGGTGGTGAACAGACCTAAGGTGGTGGCTAATGACAAAAAACGGAGATCTGGAAAGAAGGATTAGGGTTTGTTTTTGTGTTTCACTGATTTGTGTTTCAAACTTTTAAGAAAAACGAAGAAAAAAGGGGGTTGACTTGTTTTGACCCGGTCTAAAGCGGTTCAAACACGGTCCGGTTCTGTTCTGGCCGGCTGCTTCATCCGGTTACTATTAGCTATTCAACCAGGGGTTAGCTAACCGAAAATCTCAAAAAATTCAGTCAATTTCGATCGGACTGGACGGTTTGAAAACATTGAAATTTATATCATAAGTTATTATAATTATACACGTTTTAAGTTTTTTTTTTTTTGTCTATATAGCCATTTAAGTTTTCATACATACCCATTTATATAAATGCACCAATTAATACTGTACTATTACTTCTGTGTCTCATTTTAAGTTGTTTGACTTTCAAAGTTTTTTTCTTTTAACTTTGACCGTAAATATCTTTTTATGTATTATATAATAGTTGATGAAACTTTATAATTGAAAAGTATATTAAAAACTCAATCTATTCATATATTTTTATATCAAATATTATATAACATAACAAAATAATTACGGTCAAAGTTTAAAGAAAAGACTTTGAAAGTCAAACTAAGACACTTAAAATGGTGAATGGAAGTATAGTGTAATAAATTTTGAAAGTGTTGGTTTAAGCTCATCATAATGTCTACAATGATCGAGGTTTTTTCCGTTACAATGTCAAACAACTCTGATAATAAGTTAGTCACTCGATCATAAACATTGAGGTCTGTCTTTTTTTTATTCCAAAAGTGACGAATCTATAATGATATATTACAAATCTAATTAAATATATAAAAGATATAATCTATTGTTTGAGCATGTATTGTTAAGCTCAATCACAAAAGGGATTTAACCACGAAAACCATTATAATCTCCTACTATGTAATGCAAACCTACTAAATTATTCACGAATCTAAGGTGAATGATGATTTTCCTAAAGAGATATTCGATCTTTAGGATATGAAATATGAATGTTTTTGTGTTATGAATGTTGATTGAATGAATGAATGAATGTGAATGTATCTGAATTGTATTGAATGAATGAATTGATTGTGAATGTGTGAATTGAATTGTATTGAATCTAATGGTTGGGGGATATTTATAAGCCTCAGATTAGGTCCTCGTATTTTGGGCCTACCAGTTATGGGCCTTTGCCCTAGTACTCAAAATGGAACCTTCGAAAAATATTGTTGTCCATCTATATAAATTAGTGACTGCGTACGTGTGCACTCACTTATAAACGAGTGAGAATTTACAAGTGACAGTAATAAGTATCATAATATTTAAATCATTGTTAAATAGAAGGCGCGAAGGGCTCATCATTTGATTTCCTAAGCTTCGACAAGGTGACATGCCTCACCAAGCTAGGTCTCGCTAAGGCCATTTAAATATCCATATGTAATGCTTTCATACTTTGGTTGTGATAACCTATGCTCTTGTCACGTAGAACCGATTGGGCTTAGGCCCAATCACTTGCTTGATTTATGGGCCTTAATGAGTTTGGGTGCCTAGACTTGACCTAGCTGAGCAGTGGAGGGATCATATATGTAATGTAAGGCTCGCTGCCTTTCTTAAGCCCTCTTTGCTTTGCTAAAGCCTCGCCGTCTTTTATTTAGGGGTTTGGTTCACATAATGTTTTTGAAGGAATTGGAATCTGTCAAAGGAATTGGAATTTGAAAGGAATTGGATTTGAAAGTTTTAAAACTTGTCATGTGTTTGGTTGACAGAATTCAATGGAATTTAGTTAAAGGAATCTGAATTCAAACTATGGAAAATGACAATAATACCCTTTATTGAACTCTTATAATAAATAAATATATAAATAATTTAAAATATATAAATTGAAAAATAAAAAATAAAAATATTAATATAAAAATAATAAAGAAATATAATATTAATATAAAATAATAATAAAAATTAATATTATTAATAATAAATATTAATAATATTAAAAAAATAAAAATATTAATATAAAAATAATAATTAGAAATAATAATAACAATATGAATAAGATAAATAATGATAAAAGAATAATAATAATAATATAAAAAAAACAATAATAAAAATAATAATAATAATAATAATAATAATAATATAAATAATAATATATATATAATTAATAATAAATAAAAATAATAATTATAAATAATAATAACAATATGAATAAGAATAAATAATGATAAAAAGATAATAATTATTATAATATTTATAATAATAATAATAATAATAATAATAATAATATAACAAAAAAATAATTAAAAAATGTAAATATTAAATCAATAACTATAATAATAATGTAAATATTAAATAATAATAATAATTTAAAAATAATAATAACTGAATTTAAAATTATAATATGAATAATAATATAAAAATAATATATAATAATAATTATAATAATAATATATTTATATTATAATAATAATAGTAATAATAATAACATAAATAATAATATATTTTTATTTGTTTAAGGGCTTTTTGGTAAACTTACAAACATTCCATTGGAATGTTAAACTTTCCATCCATTTTGTGATGGAATCTTGAATTCCATGATTTAAGGAATTTGATGGAAAGTTTACAATTCCAATTCCATCCTTTTTCCCAACCAAACATGGTAAAGGATGGAATTCAGATTCCAATTCCAACGAATTCCTGAGAATTCCGCGAACCAAACGCCCCATATTGTAGACTAGTTATGTTTTATATACTTAATGTCTCCAACTTTCAATCTACACAGCCTTCCTGTTGAAGCTTCGATCAGGAACTCCCAAGCCTCGACAGGATTGGAGCTTCGCAAGCCTCGACAGGATTGGAGCTTACATTAACAACCACTACCTCTTTTTACATTAACAACCACACCACAGCTGCCGTCGCCGCCACCATCACCACCGCCGTGGCGCCGTCACCATCACAATACCGCCGCATCGCGCAGACATATGACTAGTATGTATATATATGTATGATGCACGTTTTTACATAGATAATTAGTGAATACATATATACTTACCTTTTCGTCCAGCATTCTGATCATCGAATAATACGATCCAACAAACTCATCAAAAATTTTGTCTGCAAAAGCAAGTATTGTTTTAGTATACACAGTATACTCTGTATCTGATTATACTGGCTACATCAACAACATATGTATTCATTTTGAGTTAATCTGATATATATCCATGGTAATATAGTTTTCTATCAAAATTTTGATACAGCTAACACTGATGTTTCCGGTATGTATATGTCACTATGACGGCATCTAAATCATTTATGCTATGTTCTGGAGTTTCTTAATAAAAAAAATGATGAGATGAGATTAGAAGATATTGAATCCTTTTAAATCATCCCAAAAGTGATGAAGAATAAAACAAAAAAAATCCTTTCATTTTCTATCATTTCATTTCATTTTCATTCTTAAATTAAACTTAAAAACACAACTTATATTGTAACCTCATTTAAATTCATTTTTAAAAGTAAAAAAAACTCTAAGAATATTCATTTTGAGTTAATCTGATATATATCCATGGTCAAAAAGAATATAATGTATAAAGATCAAATTTTATCACAATTTTCAAACCTCATTAACTTTAGACTATCTCCAATGGGGTGCCCTTAGGTGCCCTTAGTTGTCCATAGATATTCTTTGCCATTGAAGCTTGTCCAAAACTAAAGATTTTTTGATGTAAGGGCATGCCCTTAGGCTATCTCCAATACTATTTTTTTTGTTTGTATATAGATGTAAGGATATGTAAGGATGTTTGTATGGTTGGAGTTAAAACTAAAGGATTTTAAGGATTTGTAAGGATATGATGTGGCAGCTCAAGGACGGCTAAAGACGTCCTTAGCATTGGAGATAGCCTAATGGTTTATTGTGTTGGGTCCTTTTAGATACCTATAATAAAAGCTAAACCCCTTTTTTAAAATCTAAATTGAAGTACCTAAAATACCCCTTCTTTTATTCATTAATTTAAACATTTCTACCTAATATACCTATAATACCTTAATGAAATAATTTACAACATAACATTCCTCAATCCTTAAAATAACTACACAACCTCTTTAACATCAATTACTTTTACATTCACCACCATTGCCGCCCCACCACCCGTCATCGCCGCCACCACGCACCTGCCGCCACCCTCGCGCCACTACCACCATCGCCGCCGCATTGCGCGGGCATATGACTCGTTAATAAAATAGGAAATATCGAAAATTTTTTATCTTGAATACGAGAGATGACAAAATGCCTTATTTCTTTTATAAAAATTCTAGTCTCTCTATTTTTGAAAAGTATTACAAGAAAGTTGTTTGAAAATGATCGTCCAATTGCCCTTAATGAATCTCATCCTATGAAAAGAGTTATTAAAAATTACCCAATTTGCTTTTAATAAACTAATTTACACCCTAAACTCTTATTTAGATTTACTTATTCTATCTTAAAATATCTACTACCACCTTTACATCAATTACATTTACAACCTACACCACTCGATGCCGCTACCATCACCAATAGTCGCCGCCATCACCACCAGTCGCCGCCATCACCACCAGTCGCCGCCACCACCAGCATTCGCACGGGTATCGTGCTAGTGTATATATATATACACGTAAATACATACATCCTATTAAAAATTATAGCCTCTTTGTTATGTATAACTCTTTGGGAATTAATTACACCACGATTCCCTCATCGTCTAAAATATCTCCCTTACCTCCTTTAAATCAACTACTTTTTTGAATCAATTACCTACTTCCACTTGACGTCCCGGTCGCCTCCTTAAGCAATCTTGTCATTAGTGTCTGTTTATATACATATATATATATATATATATATGTGTGTGTGTGTGTGTGTGTGTGTGTGTGTGTGTGGTTGTGTAGTTGTGGTGTGTGTTGTGTGTGTGTGTGTTGTGTGTGTGTGTGTGTGTGTTGTGTGTACATATACCTATATATATATATGAAAAGGTTTATGTGAGAACTATTTGCATTTGAATTGAAAGAACCATGAGAACCTTTAACTATAGTTTGATGCTCATATGTGAATGATATATATGTGAATAAATTCGTTCATATATGAACAGATCAAATTATATAACAAATATATATATATAATATATATACTAGATTAAACTCATGCATTGCATGGTGAATAATTGTTATCGTAAAAATATGTTAAAAATAAATAATGCATCTTCAAATTTAAAGTATAAACTACAATATTGTACAACAATGTATCAAATGTAAACTTATTTATTAAAGACAGTTACATCATAAATGAATATATTTTAATACTAATCAAATTTGTTTTTTTAATAATGTCTAAATCATACAACCATGTAACAACAAATGAATTAAATAAAAATATATAAAATATACTTCATAAATAAACTATTAACATAAGTTCAATTTCAATGTATAAACTAAACTGAAAGTGTTAATTTCTAAAAAGTGAATAATTTATTGAATTTGAGTAAGAAATTGGATTTTTATTTAATAACTAAAAGGTAAAATAAGATATTCTAAAATTTAAAGAATATGAAAAGAAATAAAATTTCCTATATCATATTTAAGTCAATGCTAAAATAATTTGATATAATCGATATGTAATTTTTTTTTGTACACGACCTATAGCTTGAGAATTAAAGTTAGATTTTACAAAATGGGTAATTTGCACATGTTAGGATTTGGGCATTTGTGGTTTAAGAATATTTTAAGCTTGTAAGTCCCAACTCAATAGATGGTACTACTGAAGACACCTCTATGTCGATGGTGAGGTTACTTTGCAATATACACACTGATCTGGAGACGACCAGTTGCAATATGTATATACCAGGTTAATGGTTAGATTACTTATTAAGGTGACAAAGTGTAATAAGTAAAGACAATGCAATAAATAAATACTTGTAAAGTAAATCTGGTGAGATCGATATGTAATTTTTCAAGTGTAATTTATTTATTACTTTAAATAAATTACAAGGTTGTTGCGGAACCAAGATAATACAAATATGTAAATATCCTAACAACCTATGAAATACAATTGATCTAATACTTGGAAATTCTCTAACAATCGAAACACTTAAAGTTGTGAAATGTTCCTTTTTGCGATTGAAGAATATTGCACAAGTTCACCAAGAATATGCAATGGTTTTGCAAAGTGATTTCTTGGTTGTGCAAAGACCTCTATTTATAGGCAAAGTTGACATTGGGATGTAAACTTTGGCCGTACAAATATGGTTGAGAGCATTTAAGGAATAGCATTTAATTCTTAAAATGCTTAATAAAGTATGACATAAAGTCACTTTATCCAACCTGCTTTATGTACTTTTGTACTTTAAACATAGACAATTGCTATTGTCCGGTTAAGGTACATAAAGCAAAAAGGTCTTCCTCGTAATTAGTGTAAAGCATTGTAAAGGCTTTAAACTGATGTTCTCCAGTTTCTATCTGAATAGAATGTCAACTGGGCTTCGCTGCCATTGGTCATTCTCTATCTTCCACTTGTTGTCTTCGACTTCAACTGGAATGATTCTTAATCTGGTCAGATCTCAACTGGAGGAAGTCTTCAGTTGCGTTAACTGTACGTTGCAACTGGACTTCATATATTTCTAGACAATTTCTTCAGGTCTCCAGATGCAACTGGAGACTGGCCAGTTTTCAGTAAACTGGTCCTAACAAATTCCCCCTAATTGTCCTGAAATATTGTCAAGTCTTTTTCAGTTCTTGTATCTATACAAGTATGAACTGGAAAGACTTGTTCGACTAAATCTATCTAATTTTCCAAAGGCATTTTTATAGATCAATAAATGCCTTGGGTTTTTCTTTTGAGTTTGTTAGATTTAATCTGTTATTTACCTTGTGGTTACAAACTGGTAACTTCATTTATACAAGGAAATGAAATTTACATAAGTTACAGAATGTAAATAAAAAATACAAGTAGATAAACTGGAAGGAAACTTAATAAGATGGCCCTTCGCTAGTTCTTCTTCTCTTGGCAGCTGAAGAGATGGGCAGTTTGTCTTCAGGATCAAAGTTCAGTTTTTCTTCAACACTTTCTTTGAACTTGATAAGACTCTGAAGGACATGAATCCAACCCCTTTCAATCTTGTTCTTTTGCTGCCTAGCCTCCAACAAGTTCAGCATCTCCACATGCTCAGAATGGCCATACTTATGAATGTCTGGATCTTCAGTTGAGCACATTGGTCCATTGAAGTACTGAACCCCAACTATAAAATATTGAGTTCCAGGCCTGATCGATATTTTAACATCAATGATCTTGCCTGGATTATATCTTCGCTGCTGTACTTCAGACAAATATGCACGTGCTTCAGATTCATTAGCCAGTTGGATCTGGCTAGTGCTCAGTTTTTGCACTGTAGCTCGAATATCTTCAGTTGTGGGCTCATTTGGTTGCACCCAAGTCCTTAAATCTGCATCTCTTGGCAGTGGTTTCAACTTTCCTTTGGACTTGGGTGGATTCAGTACTCTTCTGACCACTTTCTTAACATTCTCCATTCTCCTTTGGATTCCACTGGCCCTAATCTCTCTAGCCTTCTCCACTGACACATCAATATTCTTGGCATCATACTCAGCTTCATCATCAGGATAATGTTTGTCTAGCTCAATGTCAAGCATTTCATTCAACATACCAATTATCCTTTGATCATGCTTGACTTTTAGATACTGGTCAAGTGGGATGCCCAACAGGTTGGCATCACTTGCATCAAGAATCTTCATTCTCTCCAGTTGTCCTCTGGCAACCAATTGGTTTGCTTGTTTTTGCTTCTTTCTTTCTTTTATACCATCACCAATTCTTGCCAGTCTTTTGCTATCACTTTCAGACACTGGAGGAAGCTTATCAGGATTACCAGTTTCTAGCACACTGGCATCAGTACCAGTTGCTTCTGTTTGTGTATCAGTGGCCAGCTCAATATTCTTTCCCTTATCAACATTCCCCTTATCACCATCATCCTCAACCTCTTCAATGACTTGCTGACTGCATCAGTACCAGCACCAGCAATCACAACTTGCCTTTCCACCAGATTCCTTGTACCTGCACCTGGCAATCTTGGTGCAAGGACAGTTCTTTCCCCCTTGGCAGCATCTAGACCTGCCCGAATTGCTTCCCAGTCTGTGTTGCTGCTGGGCAATCGGTCAAGAGGCTGCCACGACTGCATGTCCTTGCACTCTTTGAGGATCGTGCAAACCATTCGGAATGATCTCCAAAGATGGTTGGTCTCCCTAGACTGGGTCAAGACATTACCAGCAACTTGTCCTTGACCAGTCTTCAATTCTTCCAACAATTTGACATTATCTGGAGAGAGACCAGCCTGTGCAACTTCTCTTTCCTGCGCATTCTTTTTCAAATTCTCCACTTCAGTTGCCAGTCTATCAACAGTAGTTGTATGTGAAGACAATTGGGTGTTCAGAGCATTAATAGAACCCCTCAACTGGTTGATCTCAGTAGTCAATGGGGCCAGATCAACCTGAGGAGGTGGTATCTTGGCGATCTCAGACATCACCTTTTTAACTAACTCTTCCTCTCTGGCAGCCAATGTCTCATCAATTTTCTGACCAACTGAAGTGGCCATCTGTTGCCCAAGCTCAACTCATTAAGGCCAGGTTTATTAAACAGTTCCTTAACCTGCCTTTCTATCTCTTTCAAATCAACCTCTGATGATTGAACAGTAGTACCCAGCAGGTTGGAGATAGATGTGGAGACTTTCGTCTGAGTTAGATCAAAAGCTTCTTTTAATGAAGCTGATAAGGTGTTGCAGCTTCTGACCAACTCGTTGAGCTTTTGGAATACCAAGTCCTCATTTGCAGTAAACTTGTTAATCCCCAGATCAACAACCTTTTGATTTGTGAGATTATCTTTGTTGTATCTGGAGAGAGACTTGGTATTTCTGTCAATTGTCTTTTGAATATCCTCCACCTTTGTCAGAAGGTTTTGGATATCGGCTTGAAACTTGACAAATTGACTGTCCAGTGACGGAGGAGAAGGTGTCACTAGACCAGCAACAGATGCTACTGGAGCAACTGGAGGAGGCATATTAAGTGAAGCCTCACCAGTTGACTGACCAGGAGCGAAAGAAATAGAACCAGGTAAAGGAAAGGAAGAAGGACGATGAGAGAGATCAAAGTGTTGGTCATGCTGAGAATGCTCAGGTGTGACAACGGCGGCGGTGGTGGTGGCATGTGCCTATTTCTAGGCACAAAGAGTGAAGATATAAGGGATCGTGGTCTTTCTTGTGGAATTTGAGTGAGCATTTGTGTGGAGGAAACTGAAACTGTTTGATCTGGGGGTGAGATAAGAGATGAAGGGTCTTGATCTTGTACAGAAGAATCAAGTATCTCTGTATCTGAGGGTGTTCCTTCAGAATCCGAAGACTCTAGCTGGAACTCATCAACATCCATGCCCAGATTCATGAAAGATAGAGATGGCTGATCAGATTGATCAGTCTCCTGATGACCTTCTCCAGTTTCCTGGAAGGTTTCATCAGTTGGCAGTGCAGTTGCCGTAGCAACTTCACCTGGGATAGAGGTCACTGGGATTGCCTTAGTTATAACTGCTCTATCCATAGTCATAACATCATCAGCCGTAGAGTTGGGAACCTCAGTCTCCAGCAGTGACTAGCCAGAGACGTCGTCAGTTCGTGCAATAGAAGTGTCAGAAGATAGGCCGTGGACACTTTGTGCAGACTCTAACTCTATTCTGGGTTGGGGTAGCCCAGTATTACCTTCACCACTCTCTCCTACAAAAGTTTCGAGAGTGGTTGCTTGCGGTTCTCCCATTTGACTATCTCCAGCAACCTGTTGGGAGGAAGCTGGAGGGCTGGTTGGGTTTCTATTGTCAGTGGCAAGTGCTGACAGATTCCTAGGACGACGTGATCTGTTGCCTTTGGACACCCTGGAGACCTGTTGAGGTCTCCAGTGACAAGTGGAGGAACTGACAAGCTGGAGCTGGAAGGGTTAGACTGTTGTTCAGGCCCAACAACTGTCACTAATCCAGCAGACGAACTGGTGGGTCCCTCATTATTTTGAGGCCCGCCCAGTTGTCTTTCTGACTCACCTTGGATTGGTGCATCAGTTTTAGCGAATGTCAGCCGCATTCTTTCTGGAATCTCAACCTCTCCAGTTTCAGATACTAGAGAGTCAAGATTCCTCAACAAATCTGGGACAGTGTAAAGTGAAGTGTGTTGTAGTAAGCTTCACTGCCCAAGATATGTTTAAAAAGAGAGAGAAATACCTGGAGAAGGGGATACATAATCCCCTGGAGCCCTTCAGTTTAATTACCAGGCTTCTGAATAAAATATCAGCAAAGTCTACTCTGAAGTCCATTCCACAAGCAGTAAGCCATCTCTGCTTGTGAGGAGTTAATCTGGTCCAAACCACCAGAACTCCCACCCATACTTTCTACAAGGTGTATGAAGAAATACCTCCATGATGGTGAGAGGCCTTTCATTGTCATAGCACCTTTGGTTTTCAAAACCCCATTTTCTAGGCACTCCTTTTGTCCCATATCAAGGAGGACCTGGCGAAAATTGATGTTAGGGGAGATGACAACAGGAGATTCTCCTTGTCTCCAGTAATTGAGGTGTAGAGCATCCCTCAATACATCTGCTGATAAGGTACACTGGACTGTTCCTCCTTTTAATGTGAAAGAGATGGAAGAACAGTCAGGAGAAAGAGAAGCAGTGTACCAAAACTCACAAAGATAATCATGATACATCTTTCGTGGGTTTGCAGAGAAGGAAGGACCGATTGGAGAATCTCTTAAAAATTTTTGGATTCTCCCAATAAGAGTATCAGATCCTTGGAAACCCTGTAAACTAGCCATCGGATTATTTGGATTTAATTTGATGAGCGTAGTGTTACCAGGGGCACCAGATGCCTGTTTGACATCTGGTGAGGGAACATATGGGACAGTGAGGAGATTAACATCTGATCTGATGATTTAGGTGCCATTTTATGAGATGTGAAAGTGAAATTGAGAATTTGGAATTAGGGTTCTTGATTTATGAAGCAGAGAGAGAAAAGAAGCAATTTTGATGATTGGAATTGAATGAGAGAATGTGAAAAGGAAGTAAATGGGTTTCGGAGTAAATAAGGGGTATTTATAAGTGAATTATAATCCCAATGAAATACCAAGAATATTTTATTGTCACAAATCAAATTTACAAGATATTTTAATAAATGAAAATTTGAATTTTGAACCAAAAATTTAATTCTCCGTGTCAGCATTAAATGCTACGACGGCTTAACTTACCCACGCGCCCACTAACTTTTCATATTCCCAATAAAAGTGTTACCTTTTACAAAAATGACCTTGACACGTCATATGACGATAGTGAGTGGGTTAAAACACTCGAGTACCATCACGTGTCACAAAAATTGACCAAGTATTTTACAAACGTTATGAAATCTGGTTGACCACCAGTTTTAAGACAAGACTGAACATGTACACTGGAGGATTAGTCCAGTGCCAGTTTCCAACTGGAGAGTTCTCCAGTTGCAATTTTTCAAACAAAGATAAGTTTGGTCAGAAAAATATTTGAGTCTTTCCCCTAGAACGATGATCCAGAAATCAATTAGTGCCAGGATAGTATCACAAAGGCGTTCGATAGCCTGGGAGCAAAGATTATCTGGACCTCCTCAACTGGAGAACTTCATCAGTGTCACTGACGCGTTCATAACAAAAATCTCCAGTTTTAAGGATTTAACATTCCCAACTCGCTGATAAGATGTTTAAAAGTTTTCTCATCAAGAGGTTTTGTAAAAACATCAGCAAGTTGTTTGTCAGTGGGGATGAAGTGTATTTCAATGTCTCCTTTCATAACATGATCACGAATGAAATGATACCTGATGTCAATATGCTTTTGTCTTAGAGTGCATCACTGGGTTGTGAGATATAGCAATTGCACTGGTGTTGTCACAAAAGATTGGGGTCCTTGTATACTTTTGACCATAATCTAGTAACTGGTTCTTGATCCAGAGAATCTGGCACAGCAACTGGCCGCAGAAATGTACTCTGCCTCAGCAGTGGACATAGAGACTGACGTCTACTTCTTGCTGGTCCAACTTACCAGTTTTCCTCCAAGGAAATGACAACCACCAGTTGTTGATTTTCTATCTATCTTACAACCTGCATGATCTGAATCTGAATAACCCATTAGATCTAACCTGAGCCTTTGGGATACCAAAGACCAAGGCTAGGACACCCTTTCAGGTATCTGAAGATGCGCTTAACGGCATGCAAATGTGATTCTTTTGGGTTAGCCTGAAATCTGGCACATAGACATGTTGCAAACATTATATCTGGTCGACTGGCAGTTAAATACATCAGTGAACCAACTATACCACGATATTCAGTGGTGTTCACTGGTTTGCCAGTTGGGTCAGAGTCCAAATTTAAAGGTGCTGCAATAGGTGTGTTTTTCGATGGGATTGAATCATATTTGTATTTTCTTAACAAATCTCTGACATATTTTTCTTGGTTTATAAAAATTCCATTTTCAGTTTGCTTAATCTAAAGACCCAAGAAAAATGTTAATTCACCCATTAAACTCATTTCATACTCAGATGACATGATTTTAGAAAACCTTTTACACATTGCATCATCAGTTGAACCAAATATAATATCATCAACATAAATTTGTACCAGTAAGATATTACCTTTTCTTTCAAGATAAACAAGGTATTATCTATTGCACCTCTTTGAAAGCCATTTTTGAGAAGATGTTTAGTTAAAGTATCATACCAGGCTCTTGGGGCTTGTCTTAGACCATACAAAGCTTTGTTCAGTCTATATACCCAGTGAGGATGCTTCTCATTAATGAAGCCTGGAGTCTGTTTAACATACACTTCTTCTTCCAATGTTCCATTTAGGAACGCACTTTTGACATCCATCTGGAAGACTTTGAACTGCAGATGGGCCGCATAAGCCAAGAATATTCTTATGGCTTCAAGTCTTGCAACTGGAGCAAAAGTCTCATCAAAGTCAACGCCCTCTTCTTGACAATAACCCTTGGCAACTAATCTGGCCTTGTTTCTTACAACATGGCCATCTTCATCCATCTTGTTTCGGTAGACCCATCTTGTACCAATGGGTTCTTTCTTTAACCCTGGTGGACAAGGAACAAGTTCCCATACATTGTTCCTTTCAAACTGGATGAGTTCTTCTTGCATAGCTTCCACCCAGCTTGGGTCTTCCATAGCCTCGTCAATCTTCTTCGGTTCAATCAGTGATAAGAAGGTGATTTAAGCATTGCTCACTTGTGGCTCTTCTAGTCTGAACCCCACTACTTGGATCTCCAACAATTTGTTCAATTGGATGTGCTCGAGTCCATTTAGTGTATTGACTAGGTTGATGTACAACAATATCAGTGCAAGTCACCTGGCGATCTTCTTCAGTTGCAGCAGCTTCTGGAGGAGGATCAGCCCAAACTACTTCAATATCCTCATCAGAGTCAATGAGGTCACGATTTGCATCATGAAATTCTTCATTAAAGGCATTTCTTGAAGAACTGGAGAAGTTGGAGTTTGAACTGGTGCTGATATTGGAGTGGCACGAACATCTGATCCAATCACCAGTTTCTGTGGTAAGTTGAAACTGATGGAGGGATAAAATGAAGTGTCACTGGTAGTTTTCTTTGTTTTTACTGGTTCCAGTTGAGTGTAACTGGAAGCATTTTCTGGTGAAACAACTGACTGATGAACTTGGTCAGTTTCACCAAAATTCAATGGAACGACTGGAGAGATATCAAGACTTGGTCTCTTATTGATTGCATCATTTGATTCGTCAAATGTGACATGAATTGTCTCATGAACCTTTTGGAGTCTATAATTATAAACTCTAAAGGCTTTCGAATATCTGAATAGCCTAGAAATACACCTTCATCAGCTTTTGCATCAAACTTTCCAAGCTGACTGGAATCATTTAGAATATAAACTGGACAACCAAATACATGGAAATATCCAATATTTGGTTTTCGATTCCTGAGCACTTCATAGGCAGTCTTCTTATGTCTCTTGATGTAGACTGGCCGATTTTGGGTGTGACAAGCAGTTGCAACTGCTTCAGCCCAAAAACTGGTGGGAAGACCTGATTTCATATAGTTGGCACTCTACATAATTCCATGTCGGGTTGTGCTATTTCTAAGTGATACCCCAT
>CM067173.1:98681275-98705303 GCA_034093135.1 Erigeron breviscapus | reverse complement strand
GAGAGAGAAAGATGATCCTGTGCCGTATGACATCCTCCTCTTTATATAGAGGGTAGAAAACTTGGAGAGGAGGATAAGAGAATTAGGGTAAATCTCTTCCTCTTTTAGGGATATCTTCTATTTGTTTAGGAAGATTTGTGATGATCTCATAATGAGCCGTGTCCGAAGTCTTCGGACTTAAGTATATTGATAATCATGGAAAAGATCTATTTTCGATCTTCTTTGATATATTTCTTCAGAGCTAGGTTTTATTACCTTGGGAGCTCCGGAGGTTATGCTCCGTTCTGGATATATATGTATAAGTAGTTTTTACCTGTACGAAGGTGCCTTCGTATCTACTTTGGGTACGGAGGTAGAACTCCGTATAGGGTATATCATCAAGCCCCCCAGTCTAACTGGAGAGGCTGTCTGCAGAGTGTCCGGTTAGACTTCAAAAGTGTGCTCCGTTGCTCCGTGTCGCAACTTGCCCGTCCTATCAGCCAATTAATCATTTAATCGGCATTAAAGTCATTTATTTCAGAAGTTTAATTACGGCTTATCCCTTAGAACAACTTGTTGGCACAAAACTCGGGGTAACTTTTCACTGGTTGGTACCCGTGATTATTACCCCATATAAATACCAACTCTTTGTCAAAAAAGGGCTTTTTTCCTCTTTTTACTTCGAAAAATCCTCTTCCGCTGCTTTCGTCGATCTTCACCAGGTAAACTCGTCATCTTCCTTCTTCTTTTATTCCTTATTTTTTAGTAATGACGAAGAGAGGAATCAGGAGTATTACCATAGTATTGAATCGTTCTGCCTATCAGAACTTTGTATCCACCTATTTTGCGCGAAACCCTAACTTAATCCGGTTTCCGGAAAGGGGGCAATCTATCTGCGATCCACCTGCTGGTTTTGTTGGTCTGTATGTGAAAGCATTCACCCTTGGTAATCTTAGGATTCCTCTTTCTTCCTTCTTCCTAGCCGTCTTAGATTACTATCAATGCCATATTTCTACTATTCATCCAACTGACATAGCGAAAATCGTTGCTTTCCAGGTTCTTTGTATTGCCAACCGTATAGAGCCTTCCATAGTATTGTTTAACTCTTTTTATAAATTGAAAGAATCTGGTGACTGGGTTACTGTGTCGAGAAATAGTGATCATGAGTTGTTTATTACTGGTGGTACAGAGGTTAGGGATTGGAAAATTTTATTTGTTTTTGTTGACCATTCGTTGATACCTTCTAGGCAAAGGGGCTTGTTTGATGTGAATAGGTTGAAGTATAAGTCTATAGGTGTTCCCAGTACTCTTGGTGTGAGGCAGTCTGATGTTGATCTTCTTTCGCCTGCAGCCGCACCGTAATCGCCTGTAATAACAGGTGAATTAAAGCTTGACACTGGCGTGTCAAAGGAAAATTATTCCCGAAAATTCAGTCATCCGGGGGGTATTCGAAGTCCTCCCGAATTGGGTGTTCTTGGTGAGTAATTGATGTCTTTGTCGGTCATGATAGCTGATTATCCTGATCGTGGGTGGGTTTGAAGGAATTGTTGTTTTTGAGGGATTTGTCCCACGGATGGCGCCAATTTGTTTGATCAAATAATCGCACTATGGCACAACCAAAGGGGTATGTGGGTTTTTGAGGTGGTTTGTAGGCGATTCCCTAATGGTAGTAGGGTTGCGGCCGCTTTACGCCTGATTGATTGCTTATGGTTTATCACCGAGCCAAAGGGTCGGTGTTGTATTATATGTGCAGTGTGTGAGAAAGATGATCATGTGTCATATGGCATCCTCCTCTTTATATAGAGAGTAAAAAACTTGGAGAGGAGGATAAGAGAGTTAGGGTAAATCTCTTCCTCTTTTAGGGATATCTTCTTGTTGAGTAAAGAATTCGAGCTTTTGTGTGTGTTTTAGTGTGTGTTAATGGAGGTTTCTAGTGAGAGAAAGTAGAGAGAGAGTAGAGAGATGTCAGGGAAAGATTAGTTTGTATTATGGTGAAAGTTACAATTAACATAATGGAGGGGGTTTATATACATATGAGCTATTTACACTATGCCCCCTTCCATATTAACAAGTTTACAATATAAGTACAAATTTACATAGAAATACACAAATCAACTACTACATTTATATTTCTAACAATCTGCCCCTTAGTAGTGATTTGTGAAAAATATCCAGTCTTTGTCTATCTTCAAGCTCTCGTATTTGGTCTGTCTTTGTTTGGATGCCAGAACCAGTTTTCTCCTTCGGGTCTGTCATCTGGAACAATCATATTTGCTTCAAAATTTCTTGGAGGAATGTTATGTGGCCCTGGAAGATGACTAGGCACATACTTGATCCAGCAACCTCCTTTCCGACGAACAACATACTTCGACTTCTGAACATTCTTTGCTTCTCTCATCATTCGAATGCTGTCTCGGTATTCAAGCCTTTGATTGATTTTGGAGATCACTTTATCAAACACTTCCTTTCTCTTTTCACCTTGCTCATCTTCCTTCAAACACAGTAACACATTTTTACAAAACTCCAATGTTCCATCAGAATAAGAAGCAAGTTCATCCATACGAATGAAAATCTTCTTCTTTCGGCTATTTAGAAAGACAACCCCAAAAGATGGTTCTTCAATGACATGACCAATACTGAGCTTTTCGATGTCTTCAGTGTAAAGACTCTGATCTGGATATGGAACATTTATCTTCCTCTTCACAACTTCAAACCCTATTTGAAAATCTTCCAATGAAGCATATTGAATGCAACTTGACATGTATCTTTTTACAGCATCAAAAGCAATAACATCTTCTTGGTATCTTTGCATGGCATTCAGGAAATGATTGTAAAGGAAGATAATGTCATCCACTGGCAAAAGTTTAAATTGGGCTTCTGTAAATCGGTAGATCTTGTTATTATCTCTTTTGACGTGAAAACATGGAATAGAGATAGTAACTCTTTTAATCAAAATCACCCTGATCAGCACCAATATCTTATGGTTTCTCTGTTCTTCCAGCAACTTTGGATTGTATTGTTTTGTAAGTTTAAGAAGCTCTGTGTATTCTTCTATTTGCCTGGCTTCCTTAAACTTGTACATTGAGTCTAACTCTGGTCTCTTGGTTTTAGTGACCTTAGTTGCTCCACAAAATATAGGGTAAGCCCTTGATCCTCACCAAACCGACCGCTCTGGCCTGCCTATCTTTCCTTTCCGAACTTAGATATCAAGTACCTCTTCACATATTAGAAACATATTTGACCGATCAGGTCAAAACAACAAACTGATGTTAAGTTTCTCCGCACTGATCCATCAGAGTCTGGCTTTTGTCCTGGGGAAAGGGGTTATTTTTAATACTCTTTCCACATGGCTTCTGGCTGATATTAGAACTGTGATACAATAAAGAGAAGGAAAATTATCAAGCAATATATTTTGGAAAGCCCCGGATTTCCCAGTTTCGGTTTACAAACAAGTCCACCAGACGACAGCCAATCCGCGTTGTAGCTGTTATATCAAGCACCGGAGGATATATCCATCGTTCCAATGTTGGAAAGCAGCTTGCAAGAGATCATGACATCATACTTACGTGCATCGCTGGAACTATCCTAACTAGTCATATACTCGGCGTGATGGGCGGCGTGTAGTGGTGGTAGCCCGCAACACTAACAGAAATTCCCTTTTTCTCCCGACCGGCAAGCTAGACCGCGGGTGTAACATCGCCTGAAATCGCGTGATATATAAGGAAGATACATATACAATGCTCAAAAGACTCAAAATGGGGTAATTTGAACATTGTAAAATGAGGTAGAGCCTATATTATTGTAATTAGGAGTGTTATTAAACGCTACGCAGATCGTTTTGAACCCGCGAGAAAACGACACGGGACTTGAACGGTCCCACTAACATCGCCTCACGCGCATCCTCTCGCCGCTAGTAAAAACAAAACAGGGAAGCTTCATATACTCACAATCAGACTGATGAAACTTAATTCAAACAAATCACAGGCGTAATAATTGAATATCTAGGCACTCAGGGTAGTACAACTCTCGTGTATGCTCTCGATTTCATAACTGTCTTGGTATATTGGAACTTATGTATACTCACTTTGTAAGGGTCTCCTTAGTGATCGACCACCATGTGTGTTGATTGTCCCAACAACGAAGTCAGGGGACATCTTTCTTTTTCAGGGTGGGATTTGACTCTTCTTTCAGTTGTAAGTTCCCTTTCTCTAACTTCCAAGGCATTCAACACTCCTCTTTCAGTAACAGTCAACAAATCACCCTCCGATCTTAAGATATTTAACAAAACGTCACATATAGAATCTTTGGTTGGTAGATTTGTTGATGTTGATGGAATTTGAGTTGGTGTTGGTGTTTGATGTGGAGGATCCAACCCGGAGGTTGTTGGCACACTTGTGGTGTGACCTAAATTCAGAGATGCTGATTCAGGATTTCCTGCGGATCCTCGGGTTATACCCTCACCAGCAGTTTCAGATTCATGGGCTTTGCAACCAGAATCAGGTTGTGTCCTAGACTGTGATAAATTACTGTCCGGGACTTGTTGTTGGGTAACCCCACTAACAACACTGGGGTCACCTGAGAATGCCCGTTAATACAGTCTCAGGTTAATCCTGAGGAACAGCAGTGTCACTACGGCGTTCATACTGCTCCCCAGTCTCGGTCTGAGGACTGTTACCTGCGGCTAAAGCTGGCGTGATGTTAGCTAAGGCAGGATTTCCAAGCTGTCCTTGAGGGTCACACAAAGTGGGTCCCCTCCGCTTGTTCCGGCACCAGTACTCAACTGGGCTTGTGAATCAGTGTCCCTAGGAGATCTAGACTCTTGTGCATGAACTGAAGGCGAGAGTGGGGCTGGTCCTCTCTTATTTCAACACTCTCATCCTCCAAATGAGGAGAGTGTGGTGAGCGTGGCTGATCCCCGTGCATTTGTGAGGCTAACTCCTGTTGTGAGGAGTCAGAATGGCTGGGAGAGTTTGGTGCATACGAGAATGGGCAGTTCCCGATTTCTACCCTAGGGTAAACAACCCGGCTAGACACATTGGTTTGAACTAATGGAGGGCCAACGTTTTCTTTATGCCCTTGTCCTAACCCGGACCGCACATCCTCTCTGGTATTTTCAACTCCTCCCTCAAATCCGCCTTGTTCCTCCAACACATCATCATCTCCAGTGCTAACATTCTCAGTTTCTAACTCAGATACAACATTATCCACAATTCTTGTTGCTTGTTCAACATCAAACTCCGCTGAGACACCAGGTTGTTCATTCACATCTGCTGAAGTAGATTCAAGTCTTTGTTTTGCAGATTTAGACGACTTATGTTTTCTTTTTGATTTCTTCTTCTTTGAAGTCTGCTTTAGAACACTTCTAGCAGACATTTTAAGTCGTCTACCTGGTGGTGGAGTTGGTTCATCAGGTAGAGCAGATGCAAGTGGTGTTGGATTAAGAATCGGTGATGAACGAGGTGGTGTAAAAATTGGTGGATTCGGTGAAACAACGGATGGTATAGGTGTAGATTGCGAAGGTGAAGATTGCGAAAAATGAACGGTTGGTGTAGATTGTGTAGATTGTGAAGGTGATGTTTGTGAGGTAATGTTTGGTGTAGATTGTGAAACAGGTGATGAAATATGTTCAGGTGAAGCAACATCTTGCTCAAACATAACTCTCTTTGACTTTCTTTTCCTCTGCTCAGAGGCCCCTTCATCACTAACCCTCTTTTTCTTTTTGACACACTAGGACCCTCACTTGGCGACCTATGCTCAGCTTGGGAAGGAGTCTGTCGGCTTTCAGACCCATTGCTGAGACTAACCACTCGAGATAAGCCCTAAGGTGAGGACTCTGAGCAGGAACCAGATTTATCAGGAATGGTGGAATCGGAAAAGGTCTTACAGTTTCACAACTTGTGCCTCTCAAGTTGGATTTATACATCGCAATCACACACTTGAAGCTGTTCTCCAATTTTGGAATTTCTTCTGCATTATCAAGAACATCTTCGATAATTAGTGTGAAGAATCTGATAAAGGGAATATATTTTCTGTCTTGTTTATCCTTTCCCTTGACAACTTGAATCATCTTTTTCCATATAATCGCCGCAAGTCACACTGCACATTGTGAGTGACTGCATAGTATATTGCCAAAGAATCCTTTGTTAGAAGATCAATTCCTTTCTGTGATGGCATCAAGCAAGTTGTAAGAATATTGTACATCGTATGCCAGAGAGTTACTACATTACTTCTTCTAAAATCTCTCATCGTTGTCAACTCTCCTGCATAACCCAACGAATGAACCCCAGCCAACATTTCTTCAACTGATGGGAGTTCTTCGTATTCTTCAAATACAGGAAATCCAATTGTTGTTCTAAACTCATCCAAAGTGAATCGACAATTAAACAGTTCATCTTCTGACTCTAGAGAAAATTTAAAGTAGTCTGTTGTGTTATGCCTTTTACTTCCTCGTACATATTCAATTGATTGCCACAGCTCAAAGACATACTTTTCAGGTACAATTGCCCCTCCAGTCAGAGCATTATTCAGTGGATGATAGCTAAGAATCTCTGGAATGATCGGGAATTTGCAAGCAAATGGGATATGTAGTGCTTGATTGGCTTGCATTTTCATTGAATCTCCTTCTCTGAACATTGCCATCTTGGTACTTTATTATTTTCTGTTTAAGACAAACTGATCAAAGGTATTGACCAGAAAATACATTTCAAACACAGAAAAATAACAAAATATACCAACTTTTAAGAAACACATTTATTACACAGACAATGTTTTGCATATATATTAAAAATGAGAGAACAAAGTAGTACACAAAGGCATTCGATACCTTGCATCTCACCCAAATATATATACAAAACATGACAATATATAGGATCACATAAGTATTAAAAGATAAGAAAACAAGGTAGTACACAAAGGCGTTCGATACCTTGCCTCTCACTCGAAACACTTATGAAATACTATATATACATACACAATCCACATTTACAGTTAAACATTTTAAAACACATCGCAAATAATAATAAAAGAAACATAGAATAAAAATAAAGAATAAAAATAAAATAAAATAACATAAAAAAAATTTGAAATTCTAATTTGTACTATTTGCAGAGCAAAAACCTCTGCAAATAGCACATTTTGGAAAATTTGCCCAGTGTTTGACAAGGACCAAAAAAATGGTTTTGGCAAAATTTTGATTTGTATTGGAGTTGAAATATGTAAATTCAGAGCTCAAAGCTCTGCAAATGAGCAGTTCAGTCCAACTCCTTTGAAATGTATGAAATTTTCTTTTATTGAACAACAAAAATGTTGTCAATTGATAAAGAAAAATTTCAATGTGAAAAATTTCAAATTGTACTGTTTGCCGAGCAAAATGCTCTGCAAACAGTTGGATTTAAAACTTTGTGAATTTTTTTTTTCATTTTGTACTGTTTGCCGAGCAAAAAGCTCTGCAAACAGTTCATTTGAAAACTTAGGTTAAAAATTTTCACTTTGTACTGTTTGCCGAGCAAAAAGCTCTGCAAACAGTTCATTTGAAAACTTAGGTTAAAAATTTTCACTTTGTACTGTTTGCCGAGCAAAAAGCTCTGCAAACAGTTGGTTTTAAAGTTGTAAAAATTTTGTACAAAAAGCACTGTTTGCCGAGCAATGAGCTCTGCAAACAGTGGTTTTAAGGCTTGAAAGACTTGGAAATCAAAAAGTCCTGTTTGCCGAGCTCAAAGCTCTGCAAACAGTTGAATTTAAGACTTGGAATCATTTTGAACAAAATGCACTGTTTGCCGAGCAAAATGCTCTGCAAACAGTTGACTTTAGACTTGTAAAACTTTTGGAATTCAAAAAGGCTTGAATGCCGAGCTCAAAGCTCTGCAAACTGTTGAATTTAAAACTTGGATTCATTTTGAAAATCAAAAACCTTGAATGACGAGCAAAATGCTCTGCGTTATGTTGTTTTAATGGACTTGATGAAAATTTGCTTGATTTGGTAAAAACAAGTATTTGCCGAGCTAGAAGCTCTGCAAATGACACTTTTTGATCCAAAAATTTGTTTCGGAAAAATATGAACATGATAATCAAACTTGATGATGATTTGAAGATGATCAAGAACAAAGGACCCATTTGCCGAGCCAAATGCTCTGCAAATGGTACTTTTCATCAAAAACACATCAGTTTACCCAGCCCATGCACAATCAAACCCAGAAAGATCATAAACTCAAGCAGATTAAGGCATCTAATCATTTAAACAACAAGTATAATACCTAATCATGCATCTTAAACATCATATACACATGATCAATCATCAAAACATACATAAAAATCATGGCAGTTCTTTCATGCATTTTATCAAACAGTTGAAGTGCGAAAATAAAACAAGTGATTTTACCTTTAAAATGATGATCTGAAGAAGAAAGTAGATGAATTAATCCACAAAAACGATCACCAGATTAACCCCCACTTAGATTATTATGAAATGGATGAAAATGATTGATTGATAGATGACAGGTTTGAGCGGTTCCTTTGAGAGTAAAATATCAAGAAAGAAATGATTTGAAATTGAAATGAATGGTTTGGCCCGCCCATTTTCTTTTATATCACGAATTCGGGTCGCGGGTATGGGTGTGACCCGCGTGTCAACCCGAATCCAAACAAGTTTGGGCTTAAACCTCATTTTGGGCTTATAACACAATTTGGGCTGGTCTAGTTGGGTTTTCACTTAAAACAAACAGAATAACAAAAAAAATTAAAATAACAATAATAAAAACAGAAAAAAAATAAACCAAACTAAAAAAATCTTTTTATTATTTTAGAATTTTCTACTTTTATATTTGATTTTTCAGTTTTAAAACAAACACACATATAAAAAAAATTTAAACAAATAAAAAAAATAAACAAACAAAAATTTTCATACATTGCACACTCCCCCTCAAAATAAGCATATAAGACTATACTAAATTTACAAACTCCCCCTTAAATCATGCATTCTACCCTTTTTCTCCCCCTCAAACATTGCATGTAATATCAAGTAAAACACATCAATGTTTGAAACAGAAAAAGAACATAGAATACATGGCATGAGAGCATTTAAGTTTGTAAATCAAGCATTCCCAACTTGGTTTTCAGAAAATTGAACCTGTTTTCATCCAAAGATTTGGTGAAAAGGTCTGCAAGTTGGTAGTCTGTTGGGACAAAATAGAGTTCAATGTTACCTTTCTCGACATGATCTTTAAGAAAATGGTACCGAACATCTATGTGCTTGGTCTTGGTGTGCTGTACAGGATTGCAAGAAATAGCAATAGCACTTTTAGAGTCACAGTAGATGGGAATCCTGTTGAACTGAAATCCATAATCAGTCAACTGTGTCTTCATCCAAAGAACTTGTGAACAACAGCTTGCTGCAGCAACGTATTCAGCTTCTGCAGTAGATGTGGATACACAATTCTGTTTCTTTGAAGACCAACTGACCAATCTATCCCCTAGAAACTGTACACTCCCAGAAGTACTCTTTCGATCAAGCTTACAACCTGCATGGTCAGCATCCGAATATGCAATTAACTGAAACCCGGTATCCCTTGGATACCAGAGACCAAGGTTCACTGTGCCTTTCAGGTATCGGAAGATCCGTTTAACGGCTGGAAATGACTTTCCTTGGGATTGGCCTGGTACCTGGCACACATGCATGTGGCGAACATAATATCCGGGCGACTAGCAGTCAAATACATGAGTGACCCTATCATACTGCGATATTTTTTTTGATCAAAAGATTTTCCATTTAAGTCAGCATTAATCTTTGTCCGAGCTTCCATGGGTGTTCCAATTGTTTGACTATCCATCATATCAAACTTTTTCAACATGTCAAGAATGTACTTAGATTGACAAATAAAAGTACCATTTGACAACTGTTTTACTTGTAGACCAAGGAAAAAGTTTAATTCACCCATCATGCTCATTTCAAATTTCTTGATCATTAAAGCAGAGAAATTCTTGCAATATTTAGGATTAGTTGACCCGAAAATTATGTCGTCAACATAAATCTGGATTAGAATGATATCACTCCCTTGTCGTTTGATAAACAAGGTAGTGTCTATCGAACCTTTGCTAAATCCAGATTTCACAAGATAAGAGGATAGAGCATCATACCATGCACGAGGCGCTTGTTTCAGACCATATAATGCCTTGTCTAACCTGTAAACGTAGTCTGGATGTTTGGAACTCACAAAACCTTCTGGTTGTTCAACGTACACTTCTTCTTTGAGAATTCCATTTAAAAAGGCAGTTTTAACATCCATTTGATAGACTGTGAAGTTCTTGTAGGCAGCATAGGCAAGAAACATCCGAATAGCCTCAATTCGTGCAAACTGGTGCGAATGTCTCATCGTAGTCAATTCCATCTTGTTGGCAATATCCCTTTGCAACCAATCGTGCTTTGTTGCGTACAACAACTCCAGTTTCATCCTTTTTATTCTTGAAGATCCACTTGGTTTTAATTGGCTCCTTGTTCTTGTAAGGATTGGGAACCAATTTCCACACCTCAAGTCGTTCAAATTGATTCAGTTCCTCCTGCATAGCTTTCACCCAATCTGGATAACTTAGAGCTTCATTAACTGTCTTTGGTTCAACAATGCTCAGAAAATTCACAAACAGACATTCATTCGCGGAAGCAGATCTTGTTTGAACTCCAGTTGTTGGATTACCAATGACTTGTGAAATTGGATGAGCTCTTATCCATTTGGTTGTATGAGGAATTGGATCAAGTGGATCACCAGATTCTTCAGAATCAATAAAATCCGGAGAATGTTGTTCTGTCAATTGTTCAAACGAGGTTGCAATTGGTTCAACAAAGTTGTCATGAACATAATCCTCAGGATTGGTTGTAGGATTAGTCACTTGTGAGATAATATGAGGTTGAGTATGCAACTCTGACATATCAGTAGGTGGAGGAGAATCAGATGATGAATTAACATCTGTTGATTGTGATGGAGAAGACTCATTGGGATCCATTTCTTCTGAATTTGAACTGGTTGGTTCATTGTCATTTCCATCAGATTCAGGAACTTTCTTCAAAACATGGAAAAATTCTTCGAACAAGATGTCCAAATCTTGTGTTGTTGGAGTAGAGATTGATTTGACATTTGATGCAGTCTTAGTTGCAGAATCTTGTGGACTTTGAAGTTCGGGTCTTGAACTGTGTTGTTCAAGAACCATTCCCAAGAGTTCATCAAATCTAACGTTCATACTCTCTTCAATTGTGACAACTCGTAAATTTATTAACAACGGGTTAGTCTTAATCTCGATCATTATTTATAATTTCGTCTAATTTAGAGATTATGACGTGGAAATTATTAGCTAATTGAACATTTGATATAGTTCAATTAGACGTATCCTGATGACGTAGACTATTAGCTATTTAGACGAATGCCGAGTCTGAAAATAATGTTAAATAAAGAATTAAATGTTATAATTGAACCCGGTAAATTGACTGTCTAAACGAAATATTTCTAAAAGTTTAGTTTATTTAATTTTATTTATTTGTCTCGACTAAAATGAGACGAGGGAAAATACCTTTACTTTACATTTTGACTTTTAGATCCAACGGTATTTAGTTGTAAGCATTTTACCAAACTAAGGGTATTGAAAATATCCTAAATGGCCACATGGGCCGGTTTCTTTCTTTGTGGTCAGGAAACAAACACCAAAACCCATTTCCCTCCCTTTTCTTTTGTTATGGTCGACCCACACACATAGAAACACACACACAAATATCTTTATGCTCTAAATCAATTTGCAAGAAGAAATCTTAAGAGAAATTTAAAGGGGTTTATCATTTTAGTGGATAATCAAGCTTTAACATCATCATAATCTTCATCATCTTCATCAAATTCTTCAAGAACACCATTTTGGTAAGTTAACTTTTATTCAATCTTTTGATTTTATTTAAATTCATTAAAGGGTTTATTTCAGTTATATAATTCGAAATAGAAGCCTATGAAAGTGGTATGAAATTAGGGTTTTGGTAATTAAAGGAAATATTGACTTAGAATTTAGTTTTTGGTCAAAATGATTGAAGTTACGAAATGTTTTGATGAAATGGTAAGTTCAAAGTCTTTTGAACAGGTTAACACTTATTAAAAAATGAAAGGAATCGATTTGGAGTCGACATGGTTTGCTAAAAATGGTCATAAACCAGGTTTTTCACCTGGTCAGGTGGAACTCGCGCCGCGAGCCTTCCAGGTCGCGCCGCGAGGTGTAACGAATTTCGAACAGAAACCTGCACTTGAATTGACTCGCGCCGCGAAACCTCCAGGTCGCGCCGCGAGGAATATAGCAAGGTCGCGCCGCGAGTTTTGTGACTGTTTGACATTTTCAGTTTTCGATAACTTGAACGTTTGAACTTGGTGAATATCGAATGGTACTTTAGACTCCCTTATAATGACGATGTCATTGATATTACCAACTAAAGTTAAATAAAATGGAAGTTAAGTCACATTCTCGGTTATGGCATTCTAGGGTCTATAGCTAAGTAGTTGTACGTAGGATACTCGTCGTCAAGAGATTTGATCCTCATTATTGGTAATGATATCATAGGTTTTGGATAACGTGGAGAACTGATTGTTGAATCTTCTCGAGCTACTTTACCTTTTAGCATTTAGATCGCTAAGGTGAGTTTATGGCGCCCTTTTCCTTTTACTTTGGGCCTGAAAAGCATGTACTGTTGTATACACTATTTATTAAATAAATGATTGTTTTGTGTATGCCATGTGATATGGATGCTTAAATCATTTGACTTAAATTTGCCATGTTGGGCTGTCGAAAATGTGTATACGTGTTAACACTTATTAAAAATGAAAGGAATCGATTTGGAGTCGACATGGTTTGCTAAAAATGGTTATAAACCAGGTTTTTCACCTGGTCAGGTGGAACTCGCGCCGCGAGCCTTCCAGGTCGCGCCGCGAGGTGTAACGAATTTCGAACAGAAACCTGCACTTGAATTGACTCGCGCCGCGAAACCTCCAGGTCGCGCCGCGAGGAATATAGCAAGGTCGCGCCGCGAGTTTTGTGACTGTTTGACATTTTCAGTTTTCGATAACTTGAACGTTTGAACTTGGTGAATATCGAATGGTACTTTAGACTCCCTTATAATGACGATGTCATTGATATTACCAACTAAAGTTAAATAAAATGGAAGTTTAAATCACATTCTCGGTTATGGCATTCTAGGGTCTATAGCTAAGTAGTTGTACGTAGGATACTCGTCGTCAAGAGATTTGATCCTCATTATTGGTAATGATATCATAGGTTTTGGATAACGTGGAGAACTGGTTGTTGAATCTTCTCGAGCTACTTTGCACCTTTTAGCACTTAGATCGCTAAGGTGAGTTTATGGCGCCCTTTTCCTTTTACTTTGGGCCTGAAAAGCATGTACTGTTGTATACACTATTTATTAAATAAATGATTGTTTTGTGAGTATGCCATGTGATTTGGATACTTAGATCATTTGACTTAAATTTGCCATGTTGGGCTGTCGAAAATGTGTATACGTGTCATTTATTAAATGTTGGATAAAATGACGTTGGATTGCCGTGTGATGGCTGATAAAAATGTTTCCTTGTGTTTGACAAACTAAAATGTTTCCCCCTATTAGTAAATTGTCGGATGTTGTATTCTGACTGTCTTGGTTAAGGTCCGCACCCACATGGAACGGAAACCTGTGCGAGGCATATTGGCTGATACTGTCGGATGTTGTATTCTGACTGTCATATGCTGTCATCAGATCTAGATATACTGATTGACGTGATATAAGATGAGTTCAGATTTGATATACTGACTATCTTGTTATAAATTGTGATATAAGAGTTGTCAGATCTAGATATACTGACAGTCTTGTATAAAAGGTCGGATCTAGATATACCGACTGTTTTTAAAATAAAAGTATTGTTAGATGTTGTATTCTAACTGCCTGGTCTTTTATAATTATAGGTCATTGTGTTGTATCAATGACGAATAAACATTTGGTCAAACATACTGTAAACTCACCAACTATTTCGATAGTTGATCCTCTCAAATTTCATGCTTTTCAGGAAACCAACAGTAAGTATTTGGAAGCGTATATGGCATTTTGAAGCCATCTTTTGAACATTGGACGTACAATTAGCGTCAGACCTCTGAGGACTATAGCTTTATTAGTCCTAATTGTACTTAGCTGTCCATATGTTATATTTGTATTTAGTGGGCCCATTTCCAATTGACGATAGTTTGTATCCGTGTATTGGGGTCCACTTCCGAACGATTATACTTGTAATAAACTCGTATTTGGATTAATGGATGTAATCTCTATTTACCTTCTGATTAGTACGCAATTATTTGTTAACCCTGTATTTCCGCTACAACGGGGTGTGACAAAAATTGGTATCAGAGACAAGGTTATAGTGAATACGGAGTTATTCCTCGTGAATAACTCAATCTATAGCCATGGTCGCTTCATATAGGAAATCTAAGTCATTAAGGTTTAGGATACTTATCTCGAGAGTTATACTATTTGTCAATAATTAGACCTAACCCGATCAACTACGTCCCGATTATGTAAAATAGTATAAGGCTCGAAATAAATATCTAAAATTTTGTATATACGTGTTAGTTGAATTATATTCACAGCATGCTGTACATGTGGTGGGAAGGCTGCGGGTGACCCTATACATAAGCATTTAAGGCATGTTAGGAATAGAAACTCGACTCGTATGTGTATGCATAAGGTTTATATACGTGATAGTTTGGATTATATTGACAACATATTTAAATGTGGTGGGAAGGCTGCAGGTGACCCTATATATAAGCATTTTAAATATGTTGGTAATAGAAACCCAAACCGAATGTGTGTAATCTAGACAAAGATTTCTTTAAACCTCAATGTTGCGTACTGTCACATTCAATTGATTCGTGCTGTCTTATCCAGTAGACTTATATGGATTATTTTGACTATCTTTTCAGACTAGTCATGTCGGATGGAGTTAGCTCTAATGCTGTTGTACCTTGTACACCTCCAGTTCCTGTCTTGGCAAACTCCATTCCATATGTTCCTGACTCTTATGAAGAGGAACCAATGGAAGAATCGGGCAATGAATCTCGCCCTATCAACCTTGTATCGTCATCCAGTGAATCTGGAAGTGAACATGTATCTATCCATGTTCAATCATCTGTAACACCGGTATCTCCATATCAGAGGAGGACTAACGAGGGAGCTCATATGCTTTATGCTCCTAGAGACCCTTATGCTCCTGGTCCTTCTGCACCAGTTCAGGGCAACAGTGGACCTGGTCTTTCATTCTTTCAGGGAGATCCGTATGCTGCGGGTCCCTCAAGAGTGCCTATTTACAATCCACATGCCGTTATGCCAGTTGCATCTGCAGCTGATAGGATGGAATATTATCGCCGGCAGCTGTCGAGGATGAACAATTCCCTCATCTGCACCAGAAAGAGTATGGAGAATCAAGCTTAGGAGTTGACTGGAGCTTATCAGCAGGCGGCTGAGGCTATGACTGTGGCTAGGGAAGGGAGAGAAGCTATTGGTAGAATGATCTGGATACTATCAGTCGTGGTGGTCTTGGTGGTGGCGTTGCTTGTTGTAGTTCTTTTTAGGATGTAATCAGTAATAGTTGTAGTAGTAGTAACGTATTGTAAGCCTTAGAACAATTGACAACTCATACATCTGTATGTGAGTTGTAATCTTTTTGGTGGATGTATTTCCCACGTATGTCAGATGTAATTATTCTGACTGTGTAATGTATCATCGTGGATGTAGTTCCCACATGAATTGTATTGTGGATGTAGTTTTCCCACAAGATTTTGGAAACGTACACAGTCAGATTATGTAAAAAGTTTTCGGTATAAATGAAATATGATAGTTCTTCGGCTTACCTACTTGTTCAAAACTACGTCACTTGCTCATTTCAATTCTAGAAGTATAGTGTTCTATATTTCTTTTCTTGTTTAGTTCATGAGTTCAAGTAAGTCGATAAATTGTGACTTGTGTTTGGCATCCTCTTATTTCTAAAACATCTTGAAAAGCTACAATCTTTGTTGTTCCTACGAGGAAAACCTCTAAATGACATTTTTGGTTTATGTCTTAGACTTATGGCTCCCAAGAAAAGAGGCAAGGTCCAGAAGAAGGCTGCTCCCAAGAGAGTTACTAGATCAACTCCTCAACCCAATACAACTGAACAGGAAGAACCTGTGAACCAGCAAGAACCAGAAACTGCTACTGCAAATATGAACACTGGTCTTGGATCTACCCCACGTGCTGACGGGGAAAATAATATGGCAGCGTTTGTGACACAACAACTGTTGGCAGCCATGCCTACTTTAGTTGCTCAGATCACGGCAAGTATGAACGCCAATAATAATCATCACACTGATAATAGTGACAACGTTGAACCTACTGCGGAACGAGTTATTCCTAGAGTTCATCTGCACGGGACAGACTACAAGACCTTCACATATTGTAAACCAAAAGAATTTAATGGTACCGAGGGCCCGGTAGGTCTAATAAATTGGCTAGAGAGTATAGAGGCGGTGCTTCATATCAGCCGTTGTGCTGAAGAGAACAAAGTGGAGTATGCAGCTTCTCAGTTTCAAAAGCACGCTTTGTCATGGTGGAACAAACAGATTAGGACTCGTGGCCGAGAGCCGGCATATAGCATACCTTGGATGAACTTTAAAAGGATGCTAATGGAGAAGTACTGTCCTAGGGAGGAAGTACAGAGGATGGAAAACGAATTTTGGAACCATGCTATGGTTGGATTAGATAACGAGAAATACACTACTCGTTTTCATGAGCTGACAAGGCTAGTTCCTCGTATGGTGGATACGGAGGAGAAGTTAGTGGAAAGGTACTGCTATGGATTGTCACCTGACATCCGAAGATTGGTGGCCGCTTTTAACCCCATGACTTTACAGGCGGCAGTTAGTGCAACCAATCGGATGGTGATAGACTTGAAAAGAACCACTGGTTCTTCTGTTGGAACTGAAGTGGTCAAGAGAAGGAAAGATCAAGCCTCTGGTAGTGGTTTTGGAAATGGTGGGAATGGCAAGAGGTTTAAAGCTGCCAGAAACTTTGCAGTGGTCCCCCAGAATATTAATAGAAACCCTGGCGCAGACGGAAGATGTAACAGGTGTGGCATTCGTCACATAGGAAATTGTCCTACTTGCCACCGTTGTAAAAGAACGGGACATCAGGCAAGGTTCTGTAGGGAAAAGGTACCAAATCAGTGCTACGAGTGTGGAAGCGAAACCCACCTACGACCTGCATGTCCAAAACTCAATCTGAACCCGAACAATAATGCTATAGTTCCAGTAAGGAACAATGTGGGAACAACCAAGCTAGAAATCAAGGAGGCCGAGGTAGAGGCCGAGTTTTTGCTTTGGATGCTGCTGATGCACGACATGATCCAAATGTTGTGATAGGTACATTCATACTCAATGATCATTATGTTTTTATATTATTCGACTCCGGTGCTGATAAAAGTTTCATATCCTTAGAATTTAAGTCTCGTTTTGGTATAGTAGCTACCCCCATGAAAGATACTTATGTTGTCGAATATGCAAACGGTCAAAAATATATTGCTAGAGATCATTTAGTGATTGTAGTTTGGTATTAGCCGGTAAAACCTTTAAAATTGACCTAATCCCCATAGAATTTAAGCAGTTTTGATGTGATTATTGGTATGGACTGGTTGTCAAAGGTTAGAGCTAATATAAGTTGTCATGAGAAAATTGTTAGAATACCTCTACAGAATAACGAAACCCTAGAAGTGCAAGGAGATAAGGCAGGAAAGAAATTGATCTTAGTATCGGCAATAAAAGCTAATAAATATTTACAAAAAGAACACCCTGCTTTCTTAGCATTTGTAGTAGAAAGAAAACCAAAGGGGAAAGAAATGCAAGATATTCCTGTAGTTAGAGATTTTCCGGAGGTGTTTCCTGAAGATTTGACGGGACTTCCACCTCACAGACCAGTAGAGTTTGGAATAGATTTGATTCCTGGAGCTGCACCCGTGGCCAAGGCCATACACTTTTTGGGTCATGTAGTAAATGCAGATGGAATCCATGTGGACCCATCTAAGGTCGAGGCGATAAAGAAATGGGAAGCCCCAAAGACTCAGACGGAGATCCGTCAATTTCTTGGACTGGCTGGCTATTACAGGAGATTCATTGAGAATTTCTCTAAGGTTGCTCAACCTTTGACTTTATTAACTCAAAAGACTAAGGAGTTTATTTGGCAGGATGCCCAGGAAGAAGCATTTCAAACGTTAAAAGACAAGCTCTGTAATGCTCCTATTTTAGCATTACCAAATGGAGTTGAAAATTTCGTGGTATACTGTGACGCATCACATCAAGGCATGGGATGTGTGCTCATGCAGGAAGGTAAGGTCATTGCTTACGCCTCTAGACAGCTCAAGATCCACGAAAAGAACTATACAACCCACGATCTCGAACTCGGAGCGGTTGTTTTTGCCTTAAAAATTTGGAGGCACTACTTGTATGGTACAAAGTGTACGGTATTCACAGATCACAAAAGTCTTCAGCATATCTTCGATCAGAAAATGCTGAATATGCGACAAAGACGATGGGTAGAATTACTCATCCGAGACTGATATCCACGATTTCGCCTATATGGATAAGACTCAAGTATCAATCCCCGAAGGAGTAAGAGAAACTTCTAAAGCTTCGCTTGTTATGAAGCGAGAATTAGTGAAACTAATCTTCGGATCTGACGCGTTAGCGAAAAGATAGGTTCCACAGCTGCAAAGCAAGAACAAGTTCTTACCTTGACTCATCATTAAGGGATAAAGTTTTAGATGACCAGAATGAGGCCTTACAACCAGGGCGTATTGAGAAGGAAGCATTGTGGAATGCCGAACGGTTATTTGAATTGGATGGCGATGGATCCGACATGTCAAGGGCAGAGTGTGGATTCCCAAGTATAACGGACTTAGAGAACTTTTAATGAACGAAAGTCATCGATCTAAGTATTCAATCCATCCTGGTGTTGACAAAATGTACCATGGGTTAAAGGATTTTTATTGGTGGCCTGGTATGAAAAGAGATATCGCCACGTATGTTTCAAAGTGTTTAAATTGTTCAATGGTTAAGGCAGAACACCAAAAGCCTTCTGGACTGCTCCAGCAACCCCAAATTCCTGACTGGAAATGGGAACAGATTACTATGGACTTCATTACAAAGTTACCTCGAACCTTGAAGGGTTACGATACTATTTGGGTCAATGTTGACCGATTGACGAAGTCTGCACACTTCATTCCCATACGGGAGAATTGGAAAATAAAGAAATTGTCTCAATTATATTGAGAAGATCGTGTCACTTCATGGCGTTCCTGTGTCTATAATCTCGGATCGTGATGGTCGTTTTACTTCACAATCATGGAGATATTTTCAAGACGCCTTAGGCACTCAGTTGAATTTGAGTACGGCTTACCATCCACAGACGGACGGGCAAAGTGAGCGTACCATTCAGACGTTAGAAGACATGCTTCGGGCATGTGTTATCGATTTCAAAGGTAGTTGGGATACCTTTTTGCCGTTAGCTGAGTTTTCATATATTAACAGCTATCACACAAGCATTAAATGTGCGCCTTTTGAGGCTTTGTACGGACGAAAATGTAGATCGCCTGTTTGTTGGCTAGATGCTGGTGAGCGTCGTTTGTACAAGTATGGGCTGGTTCAGAAGACTACTGACCAGATTGTTGAAATTAGGGCACGGCTGAAGGCGGCTCAGGATCGCCAGAAGAGCTATGCAGATCGTAGAAGGAAACCCCTTGAGTTTCAAGTGGGTGATAAAGTTATGTTAAAAGTGTCACCTTGGAAGGGTACTGCACGCTTTGGCGTGAGAGGAAAACTTAGTCCTCGTTTAGGTCGAGGAGCCGATTTCGATAGTTCAAAGGATTGGTTCCGTGGCATATAAGCTCAATTTACCCCAAGAGCTGGAACATGTTCATCCCACATTTCATATATCGAATCTTAAGAAATGTTTGACTGATGAAACATTGGTGGTACCTGGGGAAGAGTTGCAAGTGAATGATTCTCTTCAATTTGTAGAGGAGCCTGTTGAAATTCTAGACCAACAGCTCAAACAGCTTAGACGAAGTCGTATCAAGTTGGTCAGAGTTCGTTGGAACTCAGAACACGGACCAGACTCGACTTGGGAACGTGAGGACTATATGAGGGATAAGTATCCTCATCTTTTTACTAAGCAAGACTTGATTTCGGGACGAAATCCTTAGAAGTCGGGGATGCTGTGACAACTCGTAATTATTAACAACGGGTTAGTCCTAATCTCGATCATTATTATAATTTCGTCTAATTTAGAGATTATGACGTAGAAATTATTAGTTAATTGAACATTTGATATAAGTTCAATTAGACGTATCCTGATGACGTAGACTATTAGCTATTTAGACGAATGCCGAGTCTTAAAAATAATGTTAAATAAAGATTTAAATGTTATAATTGAACACAGTAATTAGACTGTCTAAACGAAATATTTCTAAAAGTTTAGTTTATTTAATTTTATTTATTTGTCTCGACTAAAATGAGACGAGGGAAAATACCTTTACTTTACATTTTGACTTTTAGATCCAACGGTATTTAGTTGTAAGCATTTTACCAAACTAAGGGTATTGAAAATATCCTAAATGGCCACATGGGCCGGTTTCTTTCTTTGTGGTCAGGAAACAAACACCAAAACCCATTTCCCTCCCTTTTCTTTTGTTATGGTCGACCCACACACATAGAAACACACACAAATATCTTTTATGCTCTAAATCAATTTGCAAGAAGAAATCTTAAGAGAAATTTAAAGGGGTTTATCATTTTAGTGGATAATCAAGCTTTAACATCATCATAATCTTCATCATCTTCATCAAATTCTTCAAGAACACCATTTTGGTAAGTTAACTTTTATTCAATCTTTTGATTTTATTTAAATTCATTAAAGGGTTTATTTCAGTTATATAATTCGAAATAGAAGCCTATGAAAGTGGTATGAAATTAGGGTTTTGGTAATTAAAGGAATTATTGACTTAGAATTTAGTTTTTTTTTTGGTCAAAATGATTGAAGTTACGAAATGTTTTGATGAAATGGTAAGTTCAAAGTCTTTTGAACAGGTTAACACTTATTAAAAATGAAAGGAATCGATTTGGAGTCGACATGGTTTGCTAAAAATGGTCATAAACCAGGTTTTTCACCCAGTCAGATGGAACTCGCGCCGCGAGCCTTCCAGGTCACGCCGCGAGGTGTGTCGATTTTCGAACAAAACCTGCACTTGAATTGACTCGCGCCGCGAAACCTCCAGGTCGCGCCGCGAGGAATATAGCAAGGTCGCGCCGCGAGAACCTCTGGTCGCGCCGCGAGTTTTGTGACTGTTTGACATTTTCAGTTTTCGATAACTTGAACGTTTGAACTTGGTGAATATCGAATGGTACTTTAGACTACCTTAAAATGACGATGTCATTGATATTACCAACTAAAGTTAAATAAAATGGAAGTTAAGTCACATTCTCGGTTATGGCATTCTAGGGTCTATAGCTAAGTAGTTGTACGTAGGATACTCGTCGTCAAGAGATTTGATCCTCATTATTGGTAATGATATCATAGGTTTGGAATAACGTGGAGAACTGGTTGTTGAATCTTCTCGAGCTACTTTGCACCTTTTAGCACTTAGATCGCTAAGGTGAGTTTATGGCGCCCTTTTCCTTTTACTTTGGGCCTAAAAAGCATGTACTGTTGTATACACTATTTATTAAATAAATGATTGTTTTGTGAGTATGCCATGTGATTTGGATACTTAGATCATTTGACTTAAATTTGCCATGTTGGGCTGTCGAAAATGTGTATACGTGTCATTTATTAAATGTTGGATAAAATGACGTTGAATTGCCGTGTGATGGCTGATTAAAAATGTTTCCTTGTGTTTGACAAACTAAAATGTTTCCCCCTATTTGTAAATTGTCGGATGTTGTATTCTGACTGTCTTGGTTAAGGTCCGCACCCACATGGAACGGAAACCTGTGCGAGGCATATTGGCTGATACTGTCGGATGTTGTATTCTGACTGTCATATGCTGTCATCAGATCTAGATATACTGATTGACGTGATATAAGATGAGTTCAGATTTGATATACTGACTATCTTGTTATAAATTGTGATATAAGAGTTGTCAGATCTAGATATACTGACAGTCTTGTATAAAAGGTCGGATTTAGATATACCGACTGTTTTTGAAATAAAAGTATTGTTAGATGTTGTATTCTAACTGCCTGGTCTTTTATAACTATAGGTCATTGTGTTGTATCAATGACGAATAAACATTTGGTCAAACATACTGTAAACTCACCAACTATTTCGATAGTTGATCCTCTCAAATTTCATGCTTTTCAGGGAACCAACAGTAAGTATTGGAAGCGTATATGGCATTTTGAAGCCATCTTTTGAACATTGGACGTACAATTAGCGTCAGACCTCTGAGGACTATAGCTTTATTAGTCCTAATTGTACTTAGATGTCCATATGTTATATTTGTATTTAGTGGGCCCATTTCCAATTGAGGATAGTTTGTATCCGTGTATTGGGGTCCACTTCCGAACGATTATACTTGTAATAAACTCGTATTTGGATCAATGGATGTAATCTCTATTTACCTTCTGATTAGTACGCAATTATTTGTTAACCCTGTATTTCCGCTACAACGGGGTGTGACATCAATTCTCTTGGTTCTTCGGTTATATACACGATATGCTATCGATTCTCTCGAATAACCGATAAAATATGCCTCATCGCCTTTTGGTTCAAATTTGCCCAGATATCTCGATCATTGAGAACATAACATACACATCCAAAAATGTGCAAGAAGTTCACATTGGGCTTTTTTTTGTTGATCACCTCATATGGAGTTTTATCAAACCTCTTGTTTATTATGGATCTGTTTTGAGTAAAACAAGCAGTAGCAACAGCTTCAGCCCATAGATTCGGTGGCAAACTTCGAATAGGCAAGCATTGTTCTAGCTGCTTCAACAAGAGTTCGATTTCGACGTTCAACTACTCCATTCTGTTGAGGTGTTCTGACAGCAGAAAATTGGTGTGAAATACCCATGGACTTGAAGAAAGAATCAATTGTTGAATTCTTGAATTCAGTTCCATTGTCTGAGCGAACAATTCTAACAGATGATTTAAGATTGACTTGGGTCTTCTTGATGAAATCAATAATCACTTGCGGAGTGTCACTCTTTGCATGAAGAAAGAATACCCAAGTGTAGCGAGAATAATCATCTACAATCACTAGAATGTATCGCTTGCCATGGATACTTTGAACTTTCATAGGGCCACACAAATCCATATGAATAAGGTGCAAAGGACCTTCTGTACTTAGAAACTTCTTTGGTTTGTGTGAAGCTTTCTTCATCTTTCCAATTGCACAAGCTGGACAAACATGTTCACTTTCATACTTGTAATCCGGAAGTCCTTCAACAAGTTGTTTATCCACGAGAGCATTAATTGTTTGAAAATTCAGATGAGAAAGACGGCGATGCCATAACCAAGTGTTTTGTGCAGTTGCTTTTGAAAGTAGACAAATCTCTGAAGAATTAGATGGATGTTGTTGAGATCAATAGTGAACAGGTTATTGTCCCTTGTTCCTGTAAGAATATCCACACCATCTTCAGTCTGCACTTTGCATTCATATCTCCTGAATAATACTTGAAGATCATTGTCACAAAATTTACCAACACTGAAAAGATTGTGTCCTAATCCTTCAACATAGGAAACTCTCTTTATAGTGACACCATTTTTAACAATGTCTCCGTAACCGAGAATAGGAGCAATATGATCATTTCCAAATCTGACGGTTCCCATAAACTTTTCAACAAAGTTCGAAAGAATGGACTTGTTTCCAGTCATATGACGTGAACATCCCGAGTCAACATACCAAACAAAAATGAGAAATTCCTGCAAAGACAAGGTATATGATTTAGGTACCCATGTAAATTGGGTCCT
>CM067173.1:98576993-98680275 GCA_034093135.1 Erigeron breviscapus | reverse complement strand
AGGTAGGGCCGTGGCAGAGGTCGTGGTAGAGGCCAAGGAAGGGGCCGTGGTGAAGCTCCCGAGCCAAACTTTGCTGAGGTGATCGCTCAAACGATCACCAATATCATGCCGACCATTATTGCTCAAGTCACGGCAAGTCTTGGGGGAAACAATGCGGCTCCAAACAATGGGCCTCAAAACAATGAAGCCCCAATTAATATGAATAATGAAAATGCTCAACCTCATGCTGTGGAGGAGGAAGAAGAGGAACCAGTGGGAGTTGATAACCGTATACCCATGTATAATCAACATGGAGGATACCGACAGGGGTGTATATTTAAAGACTTCAAAAGCTGTGGGGCGCCGGAGTTTAATGGAAGAGGCGGCCCCACAGAGTGTATAAGGTGGTTTGAGGAGATCGAGGCAGTGATTGAAAGAAGTCATTGCACCTATGACGACCGGATTTCTTATGCATCCGGCATGTTTAGACATGACGCCTTGAGTTGGTGGAACCAAGAGATAACTTTGGGGCGGACTTATAACTTGGAATGGATCGATTTCAAGAACAAAGTGAAGGCAAAGTTTTGTCCTCCCTATGAACTACAAAACTTGACCATTGAGTTTGCTAATCTCAATATGGAGGGAGCCGATTACAAAAGCTATGTTAGACGATTTCAAGAGTTGTCTACCCTCATTCCTCACTTGGTGGATTCCGAGTCTCGGGCCATCGAGAAGTTTATATTGGGCTTGAATCCTCAAGTCCGATCTTATGTGAATTCTAACATGCCTACTTCTTTGGCCGATGCGGTTAACCGGGCCGGTAGCGTGACTGAAGACTTGTTGAGAGCGGTGTTTTAACAAATCCAGAATTTTGTTGACGGGGAAAAACCCTTGATTCAATTAAGAAATCTTAGGTAAAAAACCTCGGGAGGAATCAATCGTTCCTACCTGCGTTCTTTTATTATTATTTGTTTAGGATTACTGATGTGACCAATTTATACCCATTGCCCACATCGTTATTGGCCTCTTTATTATATGTTTTTAGTCGATTTTGTTGGCATTTGGTGCGTTTATGGGTTTTGTTAGTGGTTTCAGGCTCTAAACAGGTGACGTTTCCGTTTGGTGCAATTTCGAGTAATTGTGAGGCCATGATGATGATTGGAGAGTTCGACAGGTGAAAAGAGATAGAAATTATGCAAGTCTTCATGTGTTGTTGTGTGGCCATTTGAGACCAGTGTATTTACACTGCGCCGCAGTGGGCAAGTTTGCCTTCACTGCGCCGCAGTCATCTTTATGGGAATAGGCATCGAGACCAGTGAGATTGTACTGCGACGCAGTTGTGGTGAACGGGCCCACTGCGCCGCAGTCAGCAAGTGAAAAAAAGAGGATTCAACCAGTGTATATACACTGCGACGCAGTGGGATATGCATGTGCCCACTGCGCCGCAGTCAGCTTTGACAAAAGAGCACCATTGGGGCAGTGAGATTGCACTGCGACGCAGTGGGGGCGTTACTCGCCCACTGCGCCGCAGTGATGGTACGGTTCTGAAGGGTTTTTGGGCAGTTTTTGCACCAATTGAGGGGAGGTATAAATAGAAGAAATAACCTAATTCCCAATCTATCAAATATTCTTTCTAGGAGCTGCACTACAAGGGAACCCTTCAAGGATCAATTCAAGATTTCATCATCTTCCGATTCGTTGAAGATTCACGTGCACCCATCTAGATCGTATCTACCTTATTGTCTTGCAATTTCTTTTCCTCAAACGATTGGTACATCATGTTCTTCCTTGATTTTGATTGTAATTTCAATTTAATCATGAGTGGCTAATCTTTCAATTGTCCACCTTGATGAAACTAGACGAATGATGTGATTGCTATATATTTTAATTCAAAGAGTTGATTTCAATTATCGTTGTGTCGAGATCTTGATGATTTAATTCCTTTATTTGTATTAATTTGATATTGGTGGCATGTGTGTTCTTCGTTAGTGGTACTAGTCGAATACATATGTGATTTTCAACGGTTGCTTGTCTATGAGCAATTATCACTAGTTCATGGTATGATAGTGAATGTCATTTTAATAAAAGGAATAATTTTGTCAACGTGTTTTGTAACGGTTGGTGGTACCACGTTATTTTCACATAGGCGCAATTGGTAATTTGATAGTCAAGCAACTAATTATTGGTAAGGTTGTCTAGGCATTGGTGGTACCGGCTTGGGTAATTAAACTAGCGATTTAGGTGTTTGGGTGATTTGTGAGCGGTTGGTGGTGCCACGCGAGCATTTTATCCTTTCACGATTATCTTGTCAACTCTTAATGAATTTGGTCTTAATTGAAAGCAATCATGTTTGAAGTCTAGCGAAGTCAAGGTGGATGATCTTTACCATTGTTGTTTGAGGCTTACCTTTACTTTTATGCATTTTGTCTTTTAAAGTTATAGTCAAAGAGAGATTTGAAGCAACACCCTTTTTCCAAACCATTTTACTAAACAATTGATTCAAACCAATCCCCGTGAACGAACCTGGACTTACTTTTTAACTATATTGCATACGATCGGGTCCACTGCCCGATAGTGTGTAGTAGTGAGTTTTTAGGTATTTCTAGTTTATAATTTTTAAACTCGATTTAGCACATCAATTACAATACAATGAATAAGGAGTGATTTGATCGAGTAACTAAGCGATTATTGTAAATAAAGCAAGAGAGCAGTGAATAAGTGTGTGTGCGAGTACAAGTGAGAGCAGATAGGTGTCCCTAATTCGATCAAACTGTATTTATAAGTGAAACTAATAACTAATCTTCCGAAATATCTGGGATCTTCCGTGTTGCATTCTTCAACGTGCTTGGACTAATTAAGTGAACGTTGAGTCCTTCTTGACGCGTTGATCTTCCTTTCATTTCCGATCTCCAAGGAAGACCTAGTAAAGAACACGTTTGAATTTCCTTGTTAAGCTGAACGACTCTTTGAATGTGTTGACATCCCAAAGTTAGCCGTTGGAGCTTCCTTGATATTTTGAATTGTTACCGTTATGATGATCTTGATATCAGGATCCTGCAAAATGTGAACACATGTTCGAAAGTAATTGCAAGTTTTGTTAGATATCTTGAGTCAGGATCCTAAATGTGAAATTTGACCCCAAACACCTTGCAAATGTGTTTCTCTTGCTCATCAATAAGTAGTTCCATCCTCTTATTTGGGCATGAACAATATTACCCTATGAGTGGTTAAAAACGTTGTTTGTCTTTTAGACATTTATTTTTCTTGTGTCTCACACTTCAAGGATCACGAAGTCGTTTTTCATTATTGGCATCATCAGCTCGTATGAAGTTGTGAATTTGAGTGAACAAATCTTCCAATGACGTCGGTGGTCATGCAATATTGTCTTTGAATAGTCTTCCGGATTATAAGATTCTAATCATATTAGACGACGTCTGGGAGAAACTAAATCTTGAAGAATTATGTATTCCATGTGGGAGTAAGCACAAGAATTGTAAGATATTATTGACGTCTAGAAGTGAAAAAGTGTGTCAGAATATGAATGCTCAAAGTAAAATTTGTGTTAACTCGTTGCCAATGGAAGAAGCATGGATTCTTTTCAAACGTGTGGAAGGTGAAAGAGTGGAGACTGATGCCGATTTGAAACCAGTTGCAGAGGAGGTTTCTAAAGAGTGTGGTGGATTGCCACTCCTCATTCAAGCTGTAGGTAATGCTTTGAAACACGAAAACATCGATTCATGGAAATGGGCTCTCGTTCAACTGCAGAAACATGCACCATCTGATATCGATGAGGAGATACGGAAATCATTTATTCATTTGAAGCTAAGCTATGACTATCTTAAAAGTGAAGAAGCCAAGTCGTGTTTCTTGCTTTGTACTTTGTTTGCTTCTGACCAAAATATTTTTTTTGAATACTTGGTATGGTACGGGATGGGTTTAGAAAAGTTTGATGACCTGGAAAGCATACAGGATGCAAGAGGCCGGGTTCAAAATGCAGTGAATATCCTCACTTCTTCTGGCTTGTTAATGAATAGCATGTATGACGGATGTACCAAAATGCATGATGTTGTTCGTGATGTACCAAAGAGCAGTGAATAAGTGTGTGTGCGAGTACAAGTGAGAGCAGATAGGTGTCCCTAATTCGATCAAATGCACTGTATTTATAAGTGAAACTAATAACTAATCTTCCGAAATATCTGGGATCTTCCGTGTTGCATTCTTCAACGTGCTTGGACTAATTAAGTGAACGTTGAGTCCTTCTTGACGCGTTGATCTTCCTTTCATTTCCGATCTCCAAGGAAGACCTAGTAAAGAACACGTTTGAATTTCCTTGTTAAGCTGAACGACTCTTTGAATGTGTTGACATCCCAAAGTTAGCCGTTGGAGATTCCTTGATATTTTGAATTGTTACCGTTATGATGATCTTGATATCAGGATCCTGCAAAATGTGAACACATGTTCGAAAGTAATTGCAAGTTTTGTTAGATATCTTGAGTCAGGATCCTAAATGTGAAATTTGACCCCAAACACCTTGCAAATGTGTTTCTCTTGCTCATCAATAAGTAGTTCCATCCTCTTATTTGGGCATGAACAATATTACCCTATGATTGGTTAAAAACGTTGTTTGTCTTTTAGACATTTATTTTTCTTGTGTCTCACACTTCAAGGATCACGAAGTCGTTTTTCATTATTGGCATCATCAGCTCGTATGAAGTTGTGAATTTGAGTGAACAAATCTTCCAATGACGTCGGTGGTCATGCAATATTGTCTTTGAATAGTCTTCCGGTGCGTAAACCACTAATGAGGGCTTTAAATACCATGGCATCTGATCGATCTACCATGTGCAACGTTTCTTTGCTGAATCGAGCAACATAGTCTTTTAGCGATTCATCTAGTCGTTGTCTTATACCAAGGATCTCTCCTTGTGTTTTTTGAAATTTTCGTTGTTGAAGAAAATTTGATCTGAATTTGTCTCTCAACTGGTGGAAGCCATCGATGCTTCCATGTGCTAGGTTATCGTACCAAAACCTCGCTGCCCCACATAGTGTGATGTGAAAAAATCTACACCATGCTGGCTCGGGTAGCTTGTTCACATCCATTGTTCCCATGAACACCGTGAGATGATCATTGGGATCTATTGTCCCGTCGTATGGTCGTGGATTGGTTGGTACCTTTAAACCGTCAGGCATGTTATAGTCACGGATTCGCTTTGTGAAAGGTGAAGCTACCAAATCTCTAACGTCTCTTTCTGGTTCCCTGAATACGAAAGGCTCATGGTAAAAGTCTGTGTTTGGTGCAAGCTTTTCTTTGGTGGGAGCCGTAGCCCCCATGACGGTACGGGCTCTTCCTCGGTCCGTGCTGTCACTTTCAACAAGCAAGTTATCTTTGGCTTTTCTTAGATTTATGTCGCCTGAACAAGAATTCCATGGTTCAACGACCAAGGGATCAACCTCAGTAGGTAAGGGACGAGGGGAAATGTCTTTTAGCTTTTGAGCGAGTCAGAATACAGAGTGTGAATTTGATCAAGGTTTCTAACCGCATACTGTATTACAGGTTCGTTTGAGCCCAACCGAGAGGCTAGGTGGCTAGGTTCTCCTGTGTCACGAAAAGTGAACGTGGGCTCAATGCTAGGAGTTTCAAGATCGTTGGTTACAATGATCATTGGTGTTTGGTCTAGGTTATTCTCAGCCATTCGATTGTTACTTAACACGACAGTAATGTGGATTTCTTGACTTTTTTGTTAAAAGGAGAATTAAAACTTCGGTCCCACGGATGGCGCCAAATGATGATACTTCGATTAGCATATACTCTTTCAGAGTATGCAATCTAATATCATTATACAAAAGAAGGGGGTTTATACGGATCCCATGCCACCTAACATGAGAATGTGTGAGGAAGATAAGGATATTTGGGTGGCGATTCCTTGCTGGTAACTCGTATTATGTATACGGTTTTACGCCATCCAATCCTATGATGATAGTGATTGTGTTAACAATGATTTGAGGGACGATAGTCCTTTGGAAAGATTTTATTCCTTTCCAAAGATTTTATTCCTTTCAAAGATTTTATTCCTTTAAAGATTTTATTCCTTTCAAAGATTTTATTCCTTTCCAAAGATTTTATTCCTTTCCAAAGATTTTATTCCTTTCAGATTTTATTCCTTTAAGATTTTATTCCTTTGGAAAGATTTTATTCCTTTCCAAAGATTTTATTCCTTTAAAGATTTTATTCCTTTAGAAAGATTTTATTCCTTTCAAAGATTTTATTTATAGATTTTATTCCTTTGGAAAGATTTTATTCCTTTCCAAAGATTTTATTCCTTTAGAAAGATTTTATTCCTTTAAAGATTTTATTCCTTTCAGATTTTATTCCTTTCCAAAGATTTTATTCCTTTCCAAAGATTTTATTCCTTTCCAAAGATTTTATTCCTTTCCAAAGATTTTATTCCTTTCCAAGATTTTATTCCTTTCCAAAGATTTTATTCCTTTCCAAAGATTTTATTCCTTTCCAAAGATTTTATTCCTTTCCAAAGATTTTATTCCTTTCCAAAGATTTTATTCCTTTCCAAAGATTTTATTCCTTTAAAGATTTTATTCCTTTAAGATTTTATTCCTTTCCAAAGATTTTATTCCTTTCCAAAGATTTTATTCCTTTCCAAAGATTTTATTCCTTTCCGATTTTATTCCTTTCCAAAGATTTTATTCCTTTCCAAAGATTTTATTCCTTTCCAAGATTTTATTCCTTTCCAAAGATTTTATTCCTTTCCAAAGATTTTATTCCTTTCCAAGATTTTATTCCTTTCCAAAGATTTTATTCCTTTCCAAAGATTTTATTCCTTTCCAAAGATTTTATTCCTTTCCGATTTTATTCCTTTCCAAAGATTTTATTCCTTTCCAAAGATTTTATTCCTTTCCAAAGATTTTATTCCTTTCCAAAGATTTTATTCCTTTCCAAAGATTTTATTCCTTTCCAAAGATTTTATTCCTTTCCAAAGATTTTATTCCTTTCCAAAGATTTTATTCCTTTCCAAAGATTTTATTCCTTTCCAAAGATTTTATTCCTTTCCAAAGATTTTATTCCTTTCCAAAGATTTTATTCCTTTAAAGATTTTATTCCTTTCCGATTTTATTCCTTTCCAAAGATTTTATTCCTTTCCAAAGATTTTATTCCTTTCCAAAGATTTTATTCCTTTCCAAGATTTTATTCCTTTCCAAAGATTTTATTCCTTTCCAAAGATTTTATTCCTTTCCAAAGATTTTATTCCTTTCCAAAGATTTTATTCCTTTAAAGATTTTATTCCTTTCCAAGATTTTATTCCTTTCCAAAGATTTTATTCCTTTCCAAAGATTTTATTCCTTTCAATAGATTTTATTCCTTTCCAAAGATTTTATTCCTTTAAGATTTTATTCCTTTCCAAGATTTTATTCCTTTCCAAAGATTTTATTCCTTTCAAGATTTTATTCCTTTCCAAAGATTTTATTCCTTTCCAAAGATTTTATTCCTTTCCAAGATTTTATTCCTTTCCGATTTTATTCCTTTCCAAAGATTTTATTCCTTTCCAAGATTTTATTCCTTTCCAAAGATTTTATTCCTTTCCAAAGATTTTATTCCTTTCCAAAGATTTTATTCCTTTCCAAAGATTTTATTCCTTTCCAAAGATTTTATTCCTTTCCAAAGATTTTATTCCTTTCGATTTTATTCCTTTCCAAAGATTTTATTCCTTTTATAGATTTTATTCCTTTCAAAGATTTTATTCCTTTCCAAAGATTTTATTACGATTTTATTCCTTTCCAAAGATTTTATTTTAAGATATTATTCCTTTGGAAAGATTTTATTCCTTTCCAAAGATTTTATTCCTTTTGAATAGATATTATTCCTTTAAAAAGATTTTATTTCTTTTGGATAGATATTATTCATTTGAAAAGATTTTATTCCTTTTAGTATCGTATTATACTATTTTATCGTATGTATACTATTATTAATTATCTGATTGTTTTTCTTATCTGACGATACAATATACCACCGACCTTTTGATATTTTGTTCATCCATATGATGTGGTATATGCATTATCATTTCTTCATCAGCTTCAAAAATATTCTCACGTATACAGCGGATGCTCTTTTTTATTTGATACGAATCTGTGTTTTTTAATTGATGGATGCATTTGTAGTTTTTATGTTATTTTATATGTTTTTGCATCCATGTGTGGGATGATCTTGGCATCGTTTATGTTGGATGAACTTGTGTATCTATTTTTTTTTTTGAGTTAAGTTCTTTTTTCGTCCATGTGGTTTATCGCTTTATCATTTTTCGTCCTCGCCGTTAACTTTTGGCTAAAATTATCCCCGTGGTTTGCATTTCGTCCCTGCCGTTATAACTTTGCCGTTAACCCCCTCACATGCAAGTCACGTGAGGGGCATTTTCGTCTTTTCACCCATTTAAGTGCAAAAATCGTCCCTGTGGTTTGTCGTTTTTGCATTTTTCATCCTTGTCGTTAACAAACAAAAATTAATGGTAAGAATTTAATACAAACAAAACAAAAACCTATATATACCTATATTTGTACATACAATGTTTTAAATACAGGTATATACCGGTCGGTGTTACCAATAATACTGGTATCGGGGGGTACTCCGGTACAACTATTTCCGGTATTTTCGATATTTTTCGGTATTACCGTTCCGGTATTTTCATTTTTTATTTTTTGAATTTTTTTAAAAATTATTTCTATAATATTTTAAAGTTATTTTTTTTGTAATTTGTGAACTTTAAAACTTATATTTTGTTATAAAATACTTATTTGGTATTATTTTTGAGTGGATAGTAATTATATTTTGATTATTTACGTTAAATTATAGTAAGTTTTATAACATTTTTATAAAATAAAATAAAATAAATTAAATTAAATTAGCGGTACCGACCGGTATTAAATTAGATCTTCATATGTAGGTATATATAAGTTTTTTATTTGAGTTTGTTTTGGTTTTTGATTAAATTCTTGTTTGGTGATTTTATTAAAGACAAGGATGAAAAATGCAAAAACGACAAACCATAAGGACGAATAACCATAGGGACAAACCATGAAGATGGGTGAAAAGACATAAATGCCCCTCACGTGCAAGGCACGTGAGGGGTTAACAGAACCAAGGACGAAATGCAAACCACGAGGATGATTTTAGCCAAAAATTAACGGCGAAGACGAAAAGTGATAAAACGATAAACAACAAGGACGAAAAAAGTACTTAAAAATCTACAAGGAAAGAGAACCATATGTATTAGTCCCACCACGTGAGAAATAATTGAAGAGTAAATTAATATTCACGTTCAACAACAAAATAATATAGTCGTCTTCTTCCTCATTTCACATTTTACAATTTGATAGTCTTCTTGTTGTTCTTGAACTCTCCATTTACCATTCATTCACAATTAAATTACAAACAGATAATTTCATATATTGTCTTTGATTCTTGTTTGTTTCATCATATATAATCTCCTTCTTCTTACTATTTAATTAGTTGTTGTCTCATGCTTAATACAAATATAGTTTCCTTTTTATAGACCCGATTTTTATCTTTCTATACTAATTTCATATCCAAACTGATCACAAAAAGAAAAGAAAAAAGAAAAAAAGCCAAGAATTAGTGATGGCCGTAGATGTAGTTGCTGGTCCAGTGGTTGAGAAAGTAGTGGACTCGTTGTTTGTTTTGGCTAAAAAGAAGGTTGGTTACATGTGGAATTGTAAAGAAAATGTTGAGAAATTAAAGAATGAAGTTGATAGCCTCAAAGTTATGACGAGGCAGGTTCAACAACAAATTGGTGCTGCCAAAGATAGAGGTGATAAACTCTTATCTGGTGTGGAAGAGTGGTTAGGCAAGGCAGGGGATGAGATATCAAAAGCCGAAGAGCTTCTGGGGGAATTCCTCATTGCCAAGAAGACGTGCTTCAAAATAGGAATGTGTGGCAATTGGGCCACCCTTTATCATTACGGTAAGGGAGCAACCGAGATGATGACTCCTCTTAAGGAGCACAAAGAAAGTGGCACGCATTTTGTGACTTGTGTCTCTGTTGAAACTCCTCCACCTACGCAACTAGACGTTTACCAAACAAAGAATCTTGAAAATCTGCTTACCCACAATTCAGCTCTAAATGCTATCATTGCTGCTCTTGAAGATGAAAGCAAACAAATCATTGGAATCTATGGCTTAGGTGGTGTTGGAAAAACCACCCTTGCTATGGAAGTAGCTGCAAGGGTAAAAAAGACTAATATGTTGTTTGCTGCTGTTGCTTTTACAACCGTCTCACAAAACATAGATGTTGATAAGATTAAAAAGGATATTGGAGAAGCAACAAAGCGAATAATGAATGGGGACAAGATTCTAATCATATTAGATGATGTCTGGGAGAAACTAAATCTTGAAGAATTGTGCATTCCATATGGGAGTAATTACATGAATTGTAAAATCTTGTTGACGTCTAGAAGTGAAAAAGTGTGCCAGAAGATGAATGCTCAAAGTAAAATTTGTGTAAACTCGTTGCTGAGAGAAGAAGCATGGATTCTTTTCAAACGTGTGGTTGGTGAAAGAGTGGAGACTGATGCCGATTTGAAACCAGTTGCAGAGGAGGTTTCTAAAGAGTGTGGTGGATTGCCACTCCTCATTCAAGCTGTAGGTAATGCTTTGAAACACGAAAACATCGATTCATGGAAATGGGCTCTCGTTCAACTGCAGAAACATGCACCATCGGATATCGATGAGGAGATACGGAAATCATTTATTCATTTGAAGCTAAGCTATGACTATCTTAAAAGTGAAGAAGCTAAGTCGTGCTTCTTGTTGTGTAGCATGTTCCCTGAAGACTCTAATATTTCATTGGAAAACTTGGTATTTTATGGGGTGGGTTTAGAAAAGTTTGCTGACCTGGATAGCATAGAGGATGCGAGAGGCAGGGTTCAAAATGCAGTGAATATCCTCACTTCATCTGGCTTGTTATTGAATATCAAATGGCAAGGCCGTACCAAAATGCATGATGTTGTTCGTGATGTGGCATTGTTGATTGCATCTCAAGGCAATAACAAATTTCTAGTGAAAGCCGGGCATGGTTTAACTGAATGGTTACCAAAAAGATCCGCAAGCTTAGAAAGATATACGGGGATCTCACTTGTGAGTAATAAGATCCGCAAGCTTCCTGATTATAAGGTAACTTACCAGACCTTGAAATTTTCGTTGTATGTGCCAATAATTTGTCAATGATTTCTGATGAATTCATTGGGTGCATGAAAAATTTAAAAGTTTTAGATATCTCGTGGAATGATATCTCATCCTTGCCACAATCATTTCAACTCCTCAAAAAACTTCGTACACTCGATCTTCGTGGAAATAAATCTCTCTGTGAAATTTCGATACTTGGGGAGTTAAAAGACCTTGAGATTCTATTTCTAAATGAAACTGGAATCATCGAAATTCCTATAGAGATTGCCCAGTTAGTAAACCTGAGGGTGCTTCAAGTTAAGGATTGTATGAATCTATGTCGCATAAAACAAGGTGTTATATCAGCGTTGTCGATATTGGAAGAGTTATGCATTGACCTTAGCCACATCAGTGAAGGAGTTAATGGTTGTATTGAAGAAGTTATGGAATTGTCGATGCTCACATATTTGGATTTAAAGGTGGAACGATTTGACCTTATTCCTGAAGGTTTTAATTTAGAAAATCTGAAGGGATTTTTAATCCAAATTGGAGAGTTCAATGGAAAACTAGTGCTCAGGAGGTCAGATCGTTCTCTAGTTATTTCAGGTGAACATCATATGATTCCATTATTAAAATGGTTAAAGAAACTGATTGTGGTAAGTCGTCCTCATATATATCTACTTCAAATTGAAAACTTAACTAATGTCATGCCGACACTGTATGATGAAGGTTTCAATAAATTAGAGCATATTGACGTTGAACGATTGCTCAAATGTGTCATGCTTAGTGGATGATGGTATAAAAAGGTGTGATGGGAAGACAGAGGAAAAGTTTTTCAAAGACCTAAAACACCTTAAATTGTGGGAATTAGATAATTTGGAGGTGTTATGGAAATGCCCGAATGAATATATAAGTCTTACTAACCTAGTCACTATTAGCATATTTGGATGTAATAAGTTAGTAAGAGTATTTACAGTAAGTGTAGCACAAGGGCTTATCAATCTCAAGAAATTGGATATTGGAAGCTGTGATGGTTTAAAGGAAGTGATTTGGGGTGGTGAAGATGATGATCAATCTGAAAATGTTATTGTGTTCCCTTCTCTAGTTGAGATCTCTTTTGATGGATTAACAAGTCTCAAAAGCTTCTACCCAGGGAACTTCAGCGTCAAATATCCATCTTTGGTGGAAGTTAACATACGATATTGTAAGAGCATGGAGATATGGGGACCTGGAATCCATGAAACACCCAACCTCAAAACATTGGTTGTGAATGGTGGTGTGTCAATAGCGGTGGATGGACCTTTTGCCATAAATAAAGCCGTGGAAAAATCACAGGTAATCACTCTATACTAACCCTATCTAAAAACGAAAAATACTCCATAAATATAATTACTCCTTAATTAACTAAATGCAAGATCTGATACATTCCTCATATCTCTAATTTTGTTAACTTGTATATATCTTTATTTGATCAGGCGATGATGATGAGGATGATGAGATGAACATATGTTGAACACAAAGGTAATTGAGCCATATAAACACATGAATCTTTTATTTCATAGAGCTATCGTTTAATTTATTGAATATGGGTTTGTGGAAAAGAAGGGTAAAAAAAAAACAATTTGTGTATTTCAGTATTGAGGACCTAAGTTTAAACACAAGATGTTTGATGAAATGCCTAAATGAAAAATTAGTTGTTTCATGGTATATATGTCAAAATACTCATGTCCATATTCATGAGAACTATCAAATTCGAATTCGATTGTGGTTTGTTTGAAATGTTATTTAGCTTGTTAAAATTCTAAAATTTCAAGTTTATCAGTGTTTTTTTTAATCAAATCAATAAAATAGCCTTGACATGACACATGGTATCTAGGAACACTTCTATGCTCAGCATAGAAATTATTTCTATTTCAATGGTCAGCCTTCAAAATTAGTATGTTGGTTCGTTACTTAAGATGGTTTATTTGTCAAGATGCATAATTTTAAAGATTCACCTTTGAACTAAACTGTATATATTTGATCGTAGATTGGGTTAAGGTTCCTTGGTTATATTCTTGACGTTAGTTTTGCTAAGGGTGCTATATATAAGAAAACGAATCATTGTGGAGGGAAAATAGTAACAAACCGTGATTAACAAAATAAAAGATCTATTTATTTATTTATTTGCTGTATCCTTAATTATTATCTATTATTATTCTAAAAAAAGGCAGATTCTACTCATTATGTAGGTGCTAATGGATTTGGATTGGAAAAGAGAGTGGGAATTAGCAAGGAACTATTGCTAAACTATTAAAACAATAATTTGTGAGAGGTTAAAGACAGCTTTATATTCATTTTTGCTTTTTAAATAAAAGATACTGCATTTTGTATGTTTTCGATTGCAATTTCAGTTTGAAGGTTATGTATGGAAGTGAAAGTTGGTTTAGCTGATCATTTTATTTAGTTTAATTTTGTTTCAAATGAAGAAAGATGATGATGATAATTTTCTAAAAAATGTATGCATAAATATATAGAGGCCCAAAAGAGTAGGTGATAATCTTCATACCCTCTTCAAAAGAAAAAAAAGGACATTGATTTTTTGATAACCGACCAAACTGATTAGATTTAAAACGTCAAAATGATATAACATATCTATTTTTTGATATATAATAAACTAGTTTTTAACCCGACATAATATACAGATCGATTATATTTAGTATACGGTTGATTTTTATGTAAAGAAAAAGAAGATATAATTAAATAACTAATAGCTAAGATTCTTATTATACGAGATAGACATTAAATTTAATATTAAATAACAACAACAATAATAATAATAAAAGAAGATTTATCTATAATATATTTCCATAAGTTAGCAATATATAATTTTATTTATTATTTTATTATATTTATGTTATTTTAGACACCTCTTTAAGCCTACTTGTTTATTTTTGGTGGGATAAGATAAGAAAGGATGAGAAAAGTTTAAGTTTCTCCATTCTTGAGTTTTTTTTAGATAAGAAAAGAAAGCAAATGATAAGAAAAGGCAAGAGTTTTTTGCAGTGCCGTCTCTGAAAATGAAAAAAACTCGAGGCCGGGCTCAAGTATAAAAAATGGGCCCATATAATAGTTAGTAGATAATAATAAATATAAAAACATAATATTATGACATTTTCGAACGAGATTAAAGAATTGGATAACTTCAAAACTATAATAAAAAATAATAATATTATTTAAAATAAATGAACACACTTACAAACTTATATTTTACTAACTCCAAAATATATAAGAAATAAAAACAAATAAGTTATTAATATTAAATATGAACTATAATTTAATATAAAGTAATTGATATCAAACTTTATTAATATACTACGTACTATTATTATTATTACTATCAATATAATATGAGGTAATACCTTATGTAAATGTTTTAATCTGAAGTTGTAAATAAGATAAACTAAAAGGACTAATATAGAACTCCAAGCAAATAAAGAGCCCTAAAATGATAAAATTTGTAGCCGCCTTATGCCTTCTTCCTCATCCGTGTATCACCCTTTCATTGTAAGTTTCTAAAACTCCCATTTTTTATTATAAAAAAAAAACTCTAGCATCCATTAAAAGGCTTGAAGATAGTAGGCCCTCAGAAGTAGTGGGTCAGGATCGGTTGACCCCTTGCACACCCTCAAAGCCGGTCCTGGTTTTTTGTTCTAATATTTTCTGCCCAAAATGGCAAATAATGGATGGAAAGTTTTCATTGTTATCTAGAATTACCAATTTACCCCTCAAACTTATATATGGGTTTTAATGACTATAAGGTTATAAATGTAAATTATATCTTTTTAGCCTTTTTTTTTCCTTCTCTACTAACTCAAGAATACATTCCACTCTCAACTTTCTTTTCTTTTCTTTGATTTTTCTTTAAACTCAAGAATGCCTTTTTTGATATAATTTTTTTTTCTTTTCTTATCCAATCTTTTCTTATCAAAAATTCTCGAGAATGCAGTGTAAGTATATTTTCTTTGAGAAAATTTAAGACCGGGCTTATTAATTTAGGAACCCATATCGATACCGTACAGTCAACAAAACTGTATTCATATACAAATGTGTTGTTCTAGTAATAGATTTATACTTGGTCAATTAAAGGACCATGAATCGTCATCGATGTGGCTTCTATGTGCCCAACATATGCATACATCGTATGTGTTTGAGATAACTTAACCAAGAAATAGTCACCATTTAACCATGATACGCCTTCTAAAGTGATTTATTTAAACCCTTAAACAAATAGTCTGTCCATGTCTTTCTGAAATAGTCAAATACAAAACATCATAGAAAAAAACGATTGCTCACGAAGGCAATTATCTATTTAATTTTAACAAGTGAGGTTGTCGTTTTAAAGAAAAGCAAACCAAACAAAAGAAAAGGCAGATATGCGGCTATCGGGTCAAAGACCTCTTAATACTACCGAGTACCAACACGACCAAAGGGTCGTAGGCGAATAAAAACATATCTGAAGGTAATACTAGTGCAAGACTCGTCAACCCTTGAGAGCACTGGCCCGATTTAAAACCTCCAGTGGGTTGCATATGCAAGTTAAGGTGTAGAGACCGTTTGTAAGTGTTCATAACTTATGCCAAAAGAATGTTTGTCAATTTGCATTATCTTATGCATATTCTACAGCTTCACATAAGAACCCGAGTGAGTTACATGTCCAAGCTGCAAATTTGACAACTATGCATTATGCTCTAAACCGTCTATGCAGCTGGAATTGCCATCACAAATAATGTTGCTCGAAAACAAGTACAAAACTGACTCTTTCATCTTTGTCCATCATCATAAAAAAATCATACCTGGTATGACAAACTGTGTCACTCAAAAATAATTAAATCCTAGATTTCGGCACATTGGATCATGTTTTGATCTATTCTCCAACTGTCAACCCGAATCCAAACTTGTAGTCTTTCTTTCGGTGGTCTATCTGAATAACATAACCAAAGAAAGTGTTACAAATTAAAGATTACGAGTCTGGTAGCACCTTCAAAAAATTATACAATACTACTGTTGTCCACAAACCCGTATTTAATTTTGGAGATTTGAAACTGGTATTTTTCAAATTCAATTTTGACATGCATTACACAGTGTAACAAGACCTACATTTACAATTGTCATAAGGAATCAATGACTAGTGAAATATATAGCAGATATAAAAAAGGTTGACGATAATCAGATAAGCTCTCGGACGGTCATGAAACCGTTATCCTAACCACCACTGTAACTATTTCCGATAAAACTGAGGCTAAAGTTGTGCTACGCTGTATGTACTGAATCAAGTTTCATATCTAAAACCCATACCATATATGCCAATGTATTAAAAGTTGGTACAATTGTATCCAAGCTAAACATATTCATTAATGGGGAAGATAAAATTTTATCTACGTCGTTCACAAGTCCTATGAGAAAAAACGAAAACTCTTTTTTCAGGATATTCAAAAAAAATTGCAACCTTTAGAGCTTAAACCATATGTTCATTGTCATCATTAAAGTATAATGCATTGAATTGTTATCAACCTTCTTAAGTCGGTATATTATTTATAACCATGCAGGAGAGTAACAAAGACACCAATAGAATGCAGTGCCTCATGTGTTTGTGCTAATTCCCATACAGATGCAAAATCTGGGCAAAAAAACTACTTACCTCGGCTGACACTAAGAAATTTAATCCCATATTCAACCTTTCTTCAAGAAAAGCAGACGCACAGCCATTTGAGTCGATCTTCCCTCTAAGACGACACTGTAAATATGTAAACAGGTCATATCAGGTTGATACAACAACATTGGTTGGTTGATATATATTAATAGCTAATAAGTGACACTGCAATACAGTTACAAAGTAAATCGCTATCATAACCTTTCTTGCACAAACCCTAATATGAAATGATGGGCTGTTTCAATCAAATTAAACCAAACTTGTAATTGATCTTTCAGGCCAGGAAAAAAACAGTAAAAAAAGCCCTATAGCTAAGATGGATACATGGGATGGGGTCAGGCTTGAAATGTGCTAAATATTATCATATTTTTAAGTATGGGTCGAATCAGTTTGTATTGAGTTAGGTTGACCAGGCGACCAGCAAACATTTGAAATAATCTTTTATGAAAATAAAAGTGGTAAATGTAGAACTGGAACTGTCCGAGTACCATGTTTGTAAAAAATGGCGGGGTCAGCCGAGAAATCAGAATCTTGGGGATCGCGTGCTTGAGGATTCGATTCAACGGTATCAGATGAAAAATCGGTCAACGGGTCAAGATTCGGGTCAACTTTGGTCAAACTCCGCCGACTCGGTCAAAAACTGGCCGACTGGAGTCAAAACTCGGGTCAACTCTTGGTTATTTTTTAATATTTAATAAACTTAAAAATAAAATTCTAAATTGGTTTAACTTTTATGATTTCAAAAATTTAGGTTTTAACTTTTTAAGTATTATGTTAATGTTTCTAAAGAATTATGTTTAAGTTTGAAGTTTTTTACATGTAATTTCATAAAAATTTTATATATTAAAAACCCAATCCGAGTTTTCAAAAAATCCTGAGTCCCCTCCTTGCCAATCCGATCCCGAGTCACGAGTTCCCTAACCTTGTTGAGTACAAGAACAATCTAAATTTTCAAATTAAGAGATCAGAGGGTATTTTCTCAAAAAAGGAGGTGTTTGAAATGGCAATTGCAAAACAGCTTATTCACTGAAAAAAAATAGCTTCCAAAATACAGGTCTCAACCTTTGGTTGACTTTCAACCTGTTTGACCCATTTAACATGTTCTCTCTTTGGCTAATTTTTTAAAATTCCATTTGATACAAAATAAATAAATAAATAAAATCTTATCCGGCCTACAACAAAATCAGTTGGTATGTTGCTTCCCTAGGTGTGAAGCATATATAATACACGGAAGCACATATATGCACTTGACGTATATAAAGAGATACTTAGGCTAAAACTAAAGTACATGAATATGTTATGTTCAGCATAAAACATTAAGTATGAAAATTATCAACATAGTGATACTAAAACTGCAATTCCCTTGAGGCGGTGAAATACTGTTACACAGACCTACTTCAGCTCAATATATGTGGCATAAAAATAGAACTAAAAAAATGCACGAAAAGTGAGGACTTGGCTGAAATACCTGACGAAGTACATAATCATAGCCACAACTAGCAGTAACATCTCTTGACATGTAATTGTACATCAAATCTGTTGCAAGGGAAACCTATGACGAAGAAGATAAAAATGGTACAGTAAGCTTATGTGTGAGATGAATCATAGATAGCATATACTGGGAGGAAATGCATATATCCCCTCAAAACATTAAAAATTGCATATATACACAGATCACAGGTTTCTGATGCATATGCACAATGCTCACAAAGCATGTTTTGATTATATATGCAGCTTTGCAAAAATGAGAGAGATATATGATTATATGCAATTGCCGCCATAATATGAAGAAGTTTAAAGGGCTTGCCTTTTCAGACACTTTCTGAACATAGCTAAGAGCCACCATTCCAGTACTAGCGATTTGTCCCGAGGTAACCTGCATGTAAAAATTACATTTAAATATCATTATGCCTGAAAGTATTATAAGTAAACGCATTCAACAGAGGAAAATTACCATTTTATCTGTGCTGTATCGTGCAGCGTAGCCAAGACCCGATTTCCTATGTTGACCAGCCCAGAATACTTCCCCGCCTAGAGATAGGTGAGGAGTCACACTCTGCAACCAAAATATCACACATCAGAAATCACTACGTACATGTCTGCAAAGGCAAGAGTTCGCAGTTTCCATTTCTGCCAATGTATAGAAACAGAAAGATATTTTACCTGAATATAACTAGCTCCGACCAACCCACCATTTCCTAATTGCAATTGACCCCTGTAATCCGTACCCTGAACAAAATAAAATTAGAGATGGCAATACAGGTATAGGTTGAGACAGGAGGGGTTGCTTGATGAGCTTGTGTCAAAAAACTTCAAAATTAATTAAAACTTATTGGGGGTGTTATTGAGTTGTCAAAAAACCCCATTTCTGTGCATTTAGCGTATCAAGAAGATAAAATTTTATAAGCTTTCAAAAAGGTCCATCCAAACATTTCAAAGACCTTAATAGCTTTACCACTGTACAATAAGCTTTTAAGCTCGTAAGTAAGCCAACGCAAGAACCCGTTAGTAACTAGTAAGTTCAATAATACTCAAAAAAAAAATTAAACTATTTGCAGGCCTTTATGCAATAAAAATATACTTTATGCAAGTTTAGAGTTTGACCCATTTTACCCATTTCCTTTCTGGCGGATCTTTATTTCACCCTCTAGAGTAAAAGAAAGAAAACAAACAAACAATCCCCCAAGTGACAACTCTAATAATAATGATCGATTGTATCAAGTTAGACAATTGCATCAGAAAAGAACAAATGACACTTTTCACTCGCATTCTTCAGTATGCTGCAATCCAGAATATGTATAATGGAGCACATATCTTTCAAACTGAAGGTAAAAGCATACATATCCATTGAAGACCAGATAAGATGGATGAGTTACCTTATAGTCGAAGTTGAACATTCCGTGTGACATGTGAGGCTCGTTTGTAAGCTGGCAACAATAGAAAACTGGATTAATAAAACACTTTTACAATTAAACATTATGAAAACTACCGATCGCATATTGGATTACTCTACCTGAGCATTAGCCTTCATAGTAAGATTCTCAGACAAGTCACATTTGACTCGAGCACTTAGCCGCCCATCAGTCAAAATTCTTCCAAAAAGCATCAACTTTCAAAAACAAAAAAACAGAGATAAAAGTGAACTTGATAGCTCTATACTAGAATAACTCATGACAGGTGTAGTTAATGTTAAAAATCTTACCTTTGGGTCAATAAAGTTAGCACCAAACTCATAGTTTGCAGTAGGTATTTTAAATGTTTCAGCAGATTGAGAGGGAACTTCCATAGGTCCCATAGCAATACTGGTAAGTTAAAAAAGAAACACTCGTCAAACCAAAGAAATATATTAACTTTAATCAACTCAAAAAACAAGCTTTAAACTGTAGCATACCTGTGACTTAGGGAGAACCTTTGATTGAGCCCCTTGGTAAAATCAAAACGCATGCCCTCAAAATGTTCAGGCTTTAAGGACACTGCGTACGACCAAGTGTGTTCAATATTGGAATTATAATTAACACATAAGGTAAGATAAAAATTACGTTCTTACACCTCAACTTGACATAATTGGTCATTATCAAATATCAATCACACAGCATATGACACAACACACTGAATCACTCATCATATCCAAATAGCTCAAATCTCAAAAAACCCAACCTGTCTAAGCCCGCCCACACCAGCCCATGACATAAAAAGTATATCAAGGTCACCTACTGAGTAATGACTCGTTAAAATAGTGGTCTAACCAACTGATCCAGACTCGCTAAAGAACTATCCTAATAAATCATATTCCTCATTGGCTTTGCTGAAAACGGAACTCTGGATAATTGCAATTATCCAAATGCCCCGATCTCAAGAACCAACTAGTCTACATGCTATACGACACGATTGGTCATCTCTTTTATCTTTAACTCTTGAAAAGGTATATCACATTATATCATCTGTAGCTCTATACGACTTTACGCTTTTAATCAGCACAAACTTTAAATTCCCACATCTCTAACAGCTTTAAATTACCAAAAAACCAACTTCTCAAATGCATGTTATATAAGAGCATCATCCTTAATGGATGTCTTATTTCAGCATGGAACAAGAACAGCACTTTGGGATCTCGGCGTGGTAGTCACGTTTGCCTTGGTGTGGTGCAAAGCCCGTTGTAGAAAAAAAGGTGCGGGTGGGAATTTTTTTTTTTTTTTTTTACTTTTTTAATTAATAACGATCAATGTCATCGTTAAAGGTTTAATACGATATCAATTGTCACTCTTTCAATGCAAATTTTTTCCGAACACTCTTAAAGTTAGTAACTTGCATATTACTCGTAAAAAAACTTCAAATCTACTTCACCTTTCAAAAATTCTCTCTTTAAAACTAATTAGTTTCCAAAAACTTCCATAAATCAACAAACTTTACCAACTCCACTACTCACATTCATAAACAACAATAATATAAACAACAAAATAATATAGTAAAATTTAGTTAGCTAGGGTTTAACAATAAATAAATAAATTTTAACAATTTCACGTCATCACATAATTACTTAAATATTAAAAAAAACTATAAAAAAAAATCACAAGATAACAGATTAAAAACAATACGTGTATATATATATAAAATATATATAAGGAGAAGAAAGAAAATTACTCATGGCTTCACGGTGAATTTCTTCATAAGGAATAGGACAAGATAAATCCAAGTAATCTACTTTTTCCGGCTTCTTACTTTCCGCCGCCGGTGAATTTGTAGGTTGAACAGAAGTTGCCATTCTATAATATTATGTTTTGTACAATGTAAAAATAATAAAAATAAATGAAAGTTATATATATAGATATAGATATTGTAGATAGATTGAGGCAGTTTAAAGATGAGATGATGTGTGCAAGTCAAGAGTTAAAAGAAGAGAATGTGTGTGTGTTAAGGTGATGACGAGAGCAGCTGCTGTGATGTGAGTGGGAGGTGAAAGGCGGCCCTTTTTTGCAAAACCCTGGGAGAGCTGATTTTGTGAGGAGAAGTCGGGTTGAGGTGAAGTAACTAGCTGGGCTCGGCTCAGGGTCGGCTCATCTATTTATATACTTAATCTGGGTACTAATTGTAATTAAGGATGAGTAAAATTATCGAAATAAACCGAAACCTATTAGTGCCGGTATCAATACCAAAAGCCCGGTTTATGTTTCGGTTCCACAAATGGGGCGACTTCAGTTGCGGAAGTTATCAGTTTGATATTGGTAAAAACCGAATTGGATATCGAATGACTGGTTTTGCAAATTAGTAAGGATATGATACGAAAGAGTTTTTTTTTTCCGCTAAACTTATGTTTAGTTTGATTGCTCAAAAAAGTATAGTTGATTCACAATAAACGTTGGATTAAAAAATATATTTTCAAAGTGTTATGAACATCATGAAACTTGATTACGACTGTTTCAGGTACAAATCTTATTATGGAAACATCTTAGGATTATTACGAGAGGGTTAAACAACCATCTAATACCTTAGTTAGTATGTTAAAAAAAATACCTTAGTTAGTCTATATTAATATGAGTCCAAAGACTAATCCTCTATTGTTAACCTTAATAACAAAAAACTTATTTATTTACTTATTAAATCAATTAATGTCCAAATCCGACCGTAAGATTCAAGGTTATTACAGTCCAACGAGTAATACACATAATTTATGCAACTGGTTATTGATCGGATTTATGGCCTTATATACACATTCCTATTTATGTACAGGACCGATGTGGGACAAATGTTGAATTCTATTATCAAATTATTATAAAACAAGCGAGTTTGAGATCCGATAACTCATTAACCTACGTTCCATTTTGGACACATATTAGCCCGATGTAAAGCCCCGACCACCGGCTATGAAATCATACGTTGCACAAACGTTATATGCTAAAGAATTGCGTTGAATTATCATTGTCGTTGGAGCAATTATTTTGACACTTAAATTAGCTTGATGTTTCCTAAAAGGCAAAATATATACGTAGTCCTAAGCATGGTTTAGTTTACTTGATGGCTAACAAGCTTAGATTGGCTTTTAAGACTAGCACAGGTACTAATTACTTTATATATTTGTATATATATTATATTATATTATAAAATAATTACCTAGAAGCTTAGAATAGTTTTTTGCATTGTTGTTCCATTTATTTTCTTGTTTATACTAGATTGGTGTCCGCGCAATGCAGCGGCGGTAACGGCGACGGTGATGGTGTGGTTATTAACGTAAAAGTAATTTCATTGCGGTCGGAGATGTGATGAATTGTTGCGTGGGATATGAAAGGGGGGAGGGTGGAATTTTGAGTTAGGGTTTTTGCTATGTGTTTCTGCGTGAGGGAGAGATAGATGTTGAACTTTTTTTAAGGGCATTTTAGTCACAGTCTATAAAATAGAAATAAGGATGTATTAAGATGGAGGATAAATGTGTCATTTCAGGTTCTTAAAATTAAGGAGGGGGAGAGGGGTTTGTTTTATAAAAGGGTATAGATATTAGACCCACAAGTTTACACACAACTATTGTTCTTGGTAAATATAAATAATAACATTATAGATGAAATCAATTATAAAAAGTTTTAGCATAACCTTTTAGTATAATGTACTTTATACATTTTCAAGATTAGTTGGTTATTTAAGTTTGACTTATATATTACTAGAAGTATATGTAAATATGTAATGTGATTGATTTTCCTTATGGATTTAAATTACAGTATATATAAATTTCGTAAACGTTCTTCGGTTAATGCGTTAAAAGGTGAGCTGGTAAATTAGGTACTTGTTTAGACAGGATAAGACATGATTAAGAAAAAAAAATGCAATTTTATACTTTTCTTTAAAATAATTATTCTTATTATTTTAGGGTTTGTCATTTTACTTATTTTATACATAAAATATATAATTGTCACGCTTAAAAGTAGTCATTTTTATGTTTGATACTTGTGCTAATCGTGTTGCTTATAACATATTAAACATTACGATTTGTCAGCTCTATAATTATGGTCGGCAGTAGGCGTCGACGACCACCGATTCTAGATTGTCTAACATACAAGTATATATAAATAAAGGTGTTTGTTATTATTCATATAGTATTTAAAAATGAAAATGTTATATGTAGATTAATATATATATATAATTAATATAAAATATTAAACAATAAAATAAAACTGTTTTTTTTTACTTAATAAACTTAATAATTAAAAACTTAATCATTTAGTCAAATTTCATATTTCTTTTTTACTTAATAAACAAAAATAACGGTCAATTCTTTATTTTACTTGATACATAGAACATTATTTATGCATTCAGCCCACTTAATACAATTAATACTTAACAAATTAAAAAGAAAAAAAGCCCATACTCTCATTTCTTTTCCCAGACTTTATCGGCTTATTTTGCAGTTACAAAAAATTATCGTAAGCTCACAAGTTAAAAATTAGCTTACTACAAAATAAGCTAAAACCCCTTTAGTCATACTTTTGACAGCAAATTGGGCAAGAAATCCTCGGTGGGAAGTTTCTTAACATCCCCACCCAAAATAATTTCTGCAGGTATTCTTCTTCTATGATGTAATTACAAATATATCACTGCTAAAATTTGAATGCTTGTAGCAGTAATAATAATTACCAAAAAAGATCATTTCTTGGAATATGTTTTCTGCTTTGAATTTTGTTACAAATAGTTGTAGTTGTTGTTTAGAAAACATACATAATTAATGTGGTGAATGTAAATTTAGTATTAAAAAAAAAGGGTAAATGGGTCGGAACCTGGTCCCATGTACCGTCTTGGTACCCAGAGCGCAGACAGAATAGAACTCATGCATGGTAAATCACCATTCTCACACATGGATCATAAGATATAGTTTCTCCACTTGCCTTTTGGCAAATTTTGAACTCGTGACCTTTAGCCTTCATCTGTGGGCCCATGTGATCACATGATGGCGGTACCACTGGGTTCCCCCCATTGGTTGTAAATTTAGTATTAGATGTATGATGTATTTGTTGAAGCTGTAAATCATGCTTAATCTCTAGTATTTAAACTTATTTAAAATTGTTGTTTCAAGATTTTTTGAAATAATCTTGGGAGTTGAGAATCGAGACGATACCATATTTCGATGGACTTAAGAAGATTTTAAAGAAACTATATTTGGAATTTCAGGGAGGAGAATTATTATAGTCTTGAGGATATGACCGGGAATAGAAAGGATAAAGGCAGTCGTCAAAGCGTAAAAGAACCCTACAACTTGCCTCTTGTGTGGATCAAATTAGAAACGACGGGTAGGCATTTACTTAAAGTTTACATTTTTCTGGTTTATACGAAGCTGTATAATTGATGGGAGGATTGGAAACAAGTTTAGAAGCATTTATAACGAATGTGCAGGCTTGAATGTTGAAGTAGATAGAATCTTGGAGATTGCTTGCGTGGTTACAGATGGGAAGTTGAGAGAACTGGTAGAGGTATTGTGGAAATTTATGCTTGTTTTCGATAAATGTCATAAGTTAATATGGAGTACGACTCCTTGACTTATGTATGTGTTAAATTGGGATATGTTTTATCTGTACAGGGACAAACTTGTTTATTAGAATAGCTAAAAAGAGAACGGGTCAAATGGATCAATCGGGTTTAAAGTCATAAATTTAAGCCTAAAACCCTGTAAATCTTTTATTAAAGAAATTGATTTATTATTAAAATAATATAGATTTTGTACACACATTAACTCTATATGAAGTAATGGTCAACCGTCAACGTCAACCCAACCAGAACAAAAATAACCTGTTACACAACGTGCCGACACACCCATTCTACCACCAGAAGTGAACAATCCTGGTAGTTTTTACACTTATACATTATGTTTCCGGTTGTGTATTGTGTATTCTTGATTGTAGCAGCCAACATGTCAGTGTTAAAAGAACTAAAACTACTGTTTTGCCCAGGGTCCCGATTTGTTCATTCATCAAACAAAAGAATCTCTTGATAAAGTGGGAGAATGGTGCCAAGATCAGCATGCAAGTGGTGAGTTGCATCTACCTCGTGCATTTCTGTCCGTTAATTTATTAATAATTGCTGTATTGGGAGGATATATATGATTAGTGTATGTAATATGTATTCTCGTGGTCAACCTCCATTTCTAACAGGTCCGACCACGAAGGTGAGACAAAGTGCAATTAGTGAAAAAGAAGCTGAAGGACAGGTGATATAGCAGATAATCAAGTTTCCTTTCATTCTCATCATGCTTTAGAGTCTTGAGCCTAAAATTTTAACATTACAAAACTGTTTCATGTTACATATTATTTTTGTTGTTTTTTTGCCCATAGAGTTTGTTTTTTCTTTTTAGATTTACAATGTGTTCTTTTTTGTTATGGTGTAGGTTATAGATTTTGTGAAGAGACATGTCATTGGATATACTCCGTTGCTTGCCGGAAATTCAGTTTATGTTGACTTTATGTTCTTACAGGTACAGAAAAGTCAGTAACCTGGTAGATAGCTAAGTTTAAGTATTTTGACATGATAAATATGCGAATGGCATGCGGAGTAAGCTTATAAACAAATACTAACCAGTCACCATAGACCAAATATGTGTCAAGTTTAAGTATTTTGTCGTTATAAATATGCTGAGGCCATTGAAAGTAAGTTTATAAATAGATACCCACTAGTCACTATGAATAAATTTGTGAATAATGGGAAGCTTTCAAGAGAGGACCCAATTGTGGTTAGTGGAGGTTGCGTATTTGACCAATTTACTTATGAATGGCCCGGTTTGGACCATGTCTTATGTCTTATTTGGGGTTAAATAGGCGAACTGAAAGATGGTTAACAAGGAAACAGGTCAAGCGAAATGATAGTTGCCCATAGTGTATTTATAAAGCGTACAAGTTCCTACTTCACTTTATTCAGAAATTAGATTAGTCTTACAGTAATATGTTTTCTGGTGATATAGTCAGTACCTGTTATCTATTTAAAAGCCAACAACAAATGTCTCTAGGCGATGCAACCAGATCTAACCCGTTACTCAACCCACTGACGTACCCATTTTGCCACCTCTGTAGCCATCAGGAACTTATGATATATGTGGGTTCTAGGCGTCTTATCTCTCTACCATGCGATAAATATGTTCTTAGATGATTTTATCCAGTTTATTCTGAAGCTCTATTGAGACCGCTTTCTTATTTGCCTAATCACAAAGAAAATGCTAAATTTATTCAGTTTGTTTCCACTTTCTATATACTCTTTCTAAAATTTACAAAACACATTAGAAATTTGCCTTACATTTTTTTTCTTGAAACTTTTATACCTACCCATGGTTATTTGTGTGCAGAAATACATGCCCATATTGGCTTGTCTTTTCTCTCACGTTCTCGTTGATGTCAGCAGTATCATGGCTTTATGTTGCCGTTGGTTCCCTGAAGGTAATATCTAAATTACTATGTGAACTTTTGATCATATAGCTTATAATCTATAATATATACTCTTATTAACAAAATCCGTATGTTAATCCCTGGGTTCGTCTTATAAGTTTTGTTGGCACGACATGGTTAACAGTTTCTTATCTTGGGATTCTGTTCAATGCAGCCCAAGCCATTTTAGTATTAAAGTGCATGCATATAAGTTCTAGCATATTTCATTTTCATTTTTGGGTTGATATAAATGGAGACGGTCCCAAAACCTTGACAAGATATAAAAGAAATACCCGATAATAATAATATAATGTTATTAGGTAATTTGTACACCAAATTTTCTTGGAACACCACCAATTCCTACAAGACAAAAAGTAATAAAAATAAAAAAATGGTGTATTAAGTAATTTTAGCCTGTTTTTCTTTTATAATTCAATTGACTCGTTTGACATGTTATTGTTATGCTCAAATAAACTTGTTTGGCCTGTAATTCTCATTTTCAGATTGACCCGTTTTGCACATCAATAAGCTACTCATACTTTGTTTGATTTGTCGTATTCTTGTATTTTGTTTCTTTTGGCTTTATAGATAAGAAGGCACCTCGAAAGGAGAAGAAGCCTCTAGCCATAGATGACATCAAGGATAGCATAGCGGAGCTCAAACACTACAAGGAACATGTATTCAAATCATCAAAGTCAAAAAGGTAACTTTTGAACATAGAGACCATGGATGTGGTGCTCTTCGTTTGATGGCTCATGACACCTCATAAGTTGTTTGTTGCGCCATGTGGTGCTTGTTTGATAGCCCGTGTGACTTTAATGGGCTTGAGTTCAATGTGTCGGTCATACCATGATCAAACTTGTTTAATGGCAGATGGCACAAGTTGTGATGTGTGATTTTGTCACTTCTCAAGTTAAAACCTGTAAGCTGCCCTTTTTTGTATGAACTTTTTTAAGAGTGTCCTCATCATATTATCACGTTATTAGCAATGTATGGTTATCCCGATCCTTCTGATCGGTTTAATCCAAGGGAGTAAGTAGAGATTTTGCATTAGATTTGGTAGAGATTTTGCATTAGATTTGGTGCAAACTCCAATACAATTTGGTGCAAATCCATTTCAATTCTGCTAACTTCCAATACAAACCAAGTTACAATTTGGTGCAAATTCATTATACAATTTCTAGTCATTATACAAATTCATTATTCATCTCGTACATAAAATAAACTAGACTTATGTCCGTGCAATGCAGCGGCGGCGGGGTAGTGATAACGGAGACAGGTGGCGGCACGGGTGGCGGCGGTGGTGGCGACAGGTGGCGGCGGTAGTGTCGACATCGGTGGCGGTGGTGGGGGCGGCCATGGTGGTGCATGTAAAAGTAATTGAAGTTAAAGGTGTAATGTATTTATTTTAAGAGTTGAGAGATCTATATTGTAAATTATTTCATTAGGGGTATTATAGGTATATTATGTGGAGATGTTTAAATTAGTGAATAAAGAGATGAGTATTTTTGGTTTTTCAAAGGCCGAAAGTTTAAGGGAAAAAAAGGAGTGAATTGCTTTATTTACATAGAATAAATATTAATAACTTTTGATGTACTTTTATTATATGAATGAATGTCCTGATTAACATGTTATTAGAAGTTATTTTCATATTCATTTATTATTTATTATATCCGCATCCAAACCTTAAAATATACTCTTGAACAAAAAATATAATATAATAAAATAAAATCAAAGTATAGAAACAACTTAAAAACATTAGTATTAACGTCGACGGTTTATTTTAAGAGAAATGCTATTATAGAAGGGACGGTTATTATATTGAAACTCCCGTACGTTTGTAAGCTGTAACGACTTAATTAATTAACAAAGAATAATCACATGATGAAACAAAACAAAACGAAAAGACATATAAACTCAACAAGATTTTTCTCATATATATTCTCGGACATACATCGATGTTTCATCGGATTATATAACCGTCAACCTTTTCATTTCCTTGCATTGGCCCACCCACATTCGATCTCTGTATCTTCTCATTACAAAATTACATATATTATACAAATCTCTCATTTATATATAAAACGTTACGGCCGAGTTTCATTGGCATTGCATGCGTATATATATCCATGAAAAAAAAGTTTTATGGTATTTTGAATTTTGTTAAACCGTTATAAGTTTATTTAAATAAATATAAATTATGGCGGGTGGTCATGAAGGACAAGAAGGGACTACGTTAGAGTTTACGCCAACATGGGTTGTTGCCGCTGTCTGTACAGTCATGGTTGGCGTTTCCATGGCCGTCGAACGTCTACTATACTACTCTGGCAAGGTTCGTTAATAATAATTGCATGACGATACTCCATATAATTTGTCCCAAAATAATTGTTCACAGACGAACAAAGATATCTTTTGGATCATCTCAAGTTGATCATGTTGAACCAAACAAAAAATAATTTTCAAATATGATAAAAGGTCAACCGTCAACTTAAGTACAGTTTGTTGACTTTAGACAACCCGTGATACTACTTGAGAGGATCTTAATCCATTTCAGATTTATGTATGTAATACAGTTTTTAGTAACTAAATGCCGATTTTGAATGATTTGGGTGCAGAAATTACGAAAGGGAGGCCGGAAACCACTCTATCAGGCATTACAAAAGGTCAAGGAAGGTATGTTGTTATAGTTTTAGAGAGCATATATGTGTTTTCATAAGCGGTATATAAACATTGTGATTTGTAGTAGAACGTTCGATTAAACTTGTGATCAACATATACATATAGGGCAAAAGTCGCAAAGACAAGATATAAATAACATTTATAACTTCATATACGTACAAGGACACTCCATAAGTGAGGTCCCGGGTTCAAGCATTTCTACGACAGTTTGATTTACCTTCATTGTTCTGGGGGCGTTTAACCGTTTAGCAGTTCTTGTTGATTAGTTTACTATTATTATTTGCAGAGTTGATGTTGTTGGGGTTTGTTTCACTACTATTATCTGTTTGTCAAGGCGGGATTGTCAAGATTTGTGTAGACGAGGATATTATGAAACACTTTCTTCCTTGCTCGTTAGACGGAGAAGAGCACCCATATTCACTTCGCCAATTGCTTGAAGACAATGAATCACCGATGGGCTATTGTGCTTTACAGGTGATTAATCTAGCTTTTTTTTCATTTACAAATTCAACTTGTTAGTTTAGAAATTAAACAAATAACTGCCTGGCCCAATAAAGATATCATCTGCAGAAGGGAATATGATAAATGACAAAAATGGGGTAAATAAATATAAACCATGGAGGGGTACAGGTTGGATGGGTTGGGTAATACTCAAATAGAGTTTACGCCAACATGGGTTGTTGCCGCTGTCTGTACAGTCATGGTTGGCGTTTCCATGGCCGTCGAACGTCTACTATACTACTCTGGCAAGGTTCGTTAATAATAATTGCATGACGATACTCCATATAATTTGTCCCAAAATAATTGTTCACAGACGAACAAAGATATCTTTTGGATCATCTCAAGTTGATCATGTTGAACCAAACAAAAAATAATTTTCAAATATGATAAAAGGTCAACCGTCAACTTAAGTACAGTTTGTTGACTTTAGACAACCCGTGATACTACTTGAGAGGATCTTAATCCATTTCAGATTTATGTATGTAATACAGTTTTTAGTAACTAAATGCCGATTTTGAATGATTTGGGTGCAGAAATTACGAAAGGGAGGCCGGAAACCACTCTATCAGGCATTACAAAAGGTCAAGGAAGGTATGTTGTTATAGTTTTAGAGAGCATATATGTGTTTTCATAAGCGGTATATAAACATTGTGATTTGTAGTAGAACGTTCGATTAAACTTGTGATCAACATATACATATAGGGCAAAAGTCGCAAAGACAAGATATAAATAACATTTATAACTTCATATACGTACAAGGACACTCCATAAGTGAGGTCCCGGGTTCAAGCATTTCTACGACAGTTTGATTTACCTTCATTGTTCTGGGGGCGTTTAACCGTTTAGCAGTTCTTGTTGATTAGTTTACTATTATTATTTGCAGAGTTGATGTTGTTGGGGTTTGTTTCACTACTATTATCTGTTTGTCAAGGCGGGATTGTCAAGATTTGTGTAGACGAGGATATTATGAAACACTTTCTTCCTTGCTCGTTAGACGGAGAAGAGCACCCATATTCACTTCGCCAATTGCTTGAAGACAATGAATCACCGATGGGCTATTGTGCTTTACAGGTGATTAATCTAGCTTTTTTTTCATTTACAAATTCAACTTGTTAGTTTAGAAATTAAACAAATAACTGCCTGGCCCAATAAAGATATCATCTGCAGAAGGGAATATGATAAATGACAAAAATGGGGTAAATAAATATAAACCATGGAGGGGTACAGGTTGGATGGGTTGGGTAATACTCAAATATGATTAAAGCAAGCTGTATTTGCTACAATGACAATCTAATATGCTAAATAAAACAACTTATGCTGTTTTATTTATTATGAATACAACCCATTTCTGTTTCTGCTAATACTATTAAGTTTACCTACTTGATTTTTTAGGGGCAAAGTATAACCCAAGTTGACTCGTTTTCATTTTTGACGATACTATTTACTAGAAATGTTATGCTTTTATTTTTGATCAGCAATGACTCATGGAACATTAAATCAAGTTCTAATGGTTTTTTATCCTTTCTTGTTTACCTCTATTCAATAACAGAACAAGGTCCCAATGTTATCCCCCGAGGCACTGCATCATCTACACATTTTTATTTTCGTACTTGCTATTGTGCATGTGACATTTTCTGTTCTCACCGTTGTATTTGGAGGGATTAAGGTCTGTAAATGCTTTTGTGGATCATTTTTTTTAACTTTCATATGATGGTTTGCTTACAAATTTTTATTACATACTGTATTAGATTAGCCAATGGAAACAATGGGAAACGTCTGCCAGAGACGATAAATTCAACACTTCAAGAGGTGACTAAAAGTAGATCAATATTATTGCTTTACTATTTGATCATATCATTTTTCTTGTTCTCCAGTATCCATTATGAGGGTTCTACCTATGATGCAATAGTAATAGCAAAAAACAGTTGCCTAGATCATTCAACGTTTTCATAGTGTGCTTTTCGTTTATTTGGTCTTAGAGGCATAAAGATATTATCTTGTGCCTCATTTAAACAGATTTGGCAAGGAAAAATATGAGATGATTACAACATACATGAATATTGTATCTTGGTTTTTGGTCCCCCTATCATAAGCTTTATATATGATTTGCAGTTCTTGAGCCGGAAGTCACAGTTACCAATCATGATTTCATCATGAAACGTTTCATGGGTTTTGGAAAACGTTCAGCTGCTCTAGGTTGGGTGGTAAGCTATTATTGTTGTTTGGGCACTAATCCTATAATTATCCGGTTTCACATCATCTTATTCTTGTAGAAACAATTTTTTTTCTTGAGACAGAAGATGTATTATTACTTGCAAATTATAATCCATGTTTTAGATTTTCATCTTAATACTTAATTTGTTCTGAATTCTTGTGTTATATTCAAATTTGAAGGAATCTTTCTTCAAGCAATTCTATGGATCAGTCACCGAATCAGACTACATTGCTCTAAGATTGGGATTCATAACGGTAACAATACATAAATGCCACTTCTTTCTATTAAATCTATACAAAGTACACAAATGATTTTCATGATACTGTAGACACATTGCAGGGGAAACCGGAAATTTAATTTCCACAAGTACATGATGCGAGCACTTGAAGATGACTCTAGGAAAGTTGTTGGCATCAGGCAAGTAGCTCGTTATAAATCAAGTACTTCAAAAAAAAAAAGACGAATGATTTTGTTTAGTTTCAGTCAGAAGTTATCCTATTGTGATAATTTTTTATCCAAAAGCTCTCAAGCAATGTTAAAAAAGTGGACACGGGTTATACTGATATATGCTTTTATTTGTTGTAGTTGGTATTTGTGGATATTTGCGATCATATTTTTGTTGCTGAATGTCGACGGTACATAAAGCTTTTTAACTTTTAATCTTGTCTAGTAGAAAGCTTCAAGCAATATAGGACTTTTTGATGGTTTCTGGTTACAAACGATTCTAGTTTCTTGGTTTTGATGCAGGTTGGCATACATATTTTTGGATAGCATTCGTTCCCTTCATTGTAAGTTGTCCAACTCATGTCTTTCATGTATCTGCATGACTGCATATCTATCTTTTCTGTTCTTAATATTACGTGAAATAACTCAAATATAAACAAACGCTCTTTTCAGTTGCTACTTGCTCTGGGAACCAAACTAGAACACATAATCATTCAGTTAGCTCATGAAGTTGCCGAGAAGCATTTAGCTGTAGAAGGTGAACCAACAGTAAAACCTTCAGATCATCACTTCTGGTTTCATCGACCAAAGATTGTTCGTCAGTTTATACATTTTATCCTCTTCCAAAATGCGTTTGAAATTGCCTTCTTCTTTTGGATATTGGTAATTTTCTTTTTGTCTCATAGAACTCATATGCACAGTTAAAGGTGTAAACCGGGCTTGTTGGGCACCCAGCTTGAGTGATGGATCAACATGAGTTCGGGTCAAAATGACTTTTTTTGGTAGATTTTCTTGAACTTTTATGAAGTATGCTTGCAAATATTGTATCTTTAATAAAACACTCCATAGTTGTTTCTCTAAAATAAGAAGACTTGACAAAATGTTCACTTACCAAAATGTTCAAGTGTTCAACTTCTGTCAACCTGTGAAAAGCCAGAAGTTGTTCATGCATAAATATGGTGTACATGTATTAAAACATCCAAATTGACTGGTTTTCCCTCTGCACAAAGTTAACATCTGTATATAGAAAGGACTTAATCCATAAATGCATTTCATTGCCAGGTTCAATTTGGCCCTGATTCGTGTATAATGGGAAAATGGATTTATATCATCCCGAGGCTCCTCATTGGGTAAGACATGATTAATTTCTTAACCTTAGTTTCAATATTCACGATACGATTTTTAAGGCCCTTTTTGGTTTGCTTGACGTAGTGCGAGCCAAGAAAAGCAAAAAAGGGTCCCCACGGGTGACGTTTGAATCAGTAATCTTGCGTTGTAAAGGGCGTTTTCTTTTATTTTCGTGTAGGGTTTTTATTCAAATTTTGTGCAGTTATAGTACTCTACCACTTTACGCACTTGTAACACAGGTAATTAGTTCCATTTATAGCTTTTTTGGTTTTATCGAGTTCACATCATTCAAAACATTAAAAAGATGACACGTTAATCGCGTTATGTGCAGATGGGAAGTAATTTCAAGAAATCGATATTTGAAGAACATATACAAGCAGGTCTAATTAGTTGGGCTCAAAAAGCCAAGAAAAAGAAGTCATTAAACATCACAACCCACGCATCAGGCCCAGATGGCTCTGGTGGTGATCCACACAGTGGTGGTCCACACGGCGATGGTGATGCAGCTGAGTTGCAAGACATTCATATTGCTAAAGATTCGCAACAGGAGGGTACTAATGCATGAAGTCTCATGATCACATTCCTTCCCAAAACTTGTGAAACCATCCAGGCATGGAAATGGTCAATACGAGTCTGTAACATGCATGATGTGTATCTATGATCGTATATGAGCACCATAGACGCGTAACACTACTCAATGATTTGAAAGAAAAATCATATCGAATGGTTAAGATCATGATTCGACTCTGATCCGAAAAACAGATGTTTAATTGATAAAAATATGGTGATTTTAATCAAAACATCTGTCTAGTTGGTATGAAGTTACTAAATGTAAAATGCTTGATGTTTTAGTTTTTAGGCAATGACATATGTATTTGCAAAATCTTTTGATTTGGATACACAACTAATTGGCAAACCAAAAATGGCTACATGATTATTCAAAAATATTTCGTCTTGTGCAACATTCCAATTTCAATGTAAGTGATGACAAAAGGTATTGAACTTGATAATACCCCAAACCAAGGGGGCATTTGTGAATTTAACTTCTTATTCATTTGTGTGGCTCATTTTATTACGAGTACGATTTTATTTTTATCCTGACTTCACTTGTTGCATATAAGTTCATATTTTTTTTTTGGTTTTATCGAGTTCACATCATTCAAAACATTAAAAAGATGACACGTTAATCGCGTTATGTGCAGATGGGAAGTAATTTCAAGAAATCGATATTTGAAGAACATATACAAGCAGGTCTAATTAGTTGGGCTCAAAAAGCCAAGAAAAAGAAGTCATTAAACATCACAACCCACGCATCAGGCCCAGATGGCTCTGGTGGTGATCCACACAGTGGTGGTCCACACGGCGATGGTGATGCAGCTGAGTTGCAAGACATTCATATTGCTAAAGATTCGCAACAGGAGGGTACTAATGCATGAAGTCTCATGATCACATTCCTTCCCAAAACTTGTGAAACCATCCAGGCATGGAAATGGTCAATACGAGTCTGTAACATGCATGATGTGTATCTATGATCGTATATGAGCACCATAGACGCGTAACACTACTCAATGATTTGAAAGAAAAATCATATCGAATGGTTAAGATCATGATTCGACTCTGATCCGAAAAACAGATGTTTAATTGATAAAAATATGGTGATTTTAATCAAAACATCTGTCTAGTTGGTATGAAGTTACTAAATGTAAAATGCTTGATGTTTTAGTTTTTAGGCAATGACATATGTATTTGCAAAATCTTTTGATTTGGATACACAACTAATTGGCAAACCAAAAATGGCTACAGTTTATATAAATATTTCGTTTGTATCAACAGATTGCAGCTAAATATGTCATTTCGCATAGAAACGCAGTTTGCTATGCAGAATCATCTGCTGCTGCTGCTTCCACAGGTAATTCCAGAAGTTCCAAACTTCGTTTAGTTATAGAAAAGTCGTCGTATTATCTATAAAAATTTTCTAGGGAAAATCTGCAAACTAAGAAAAGTGCTCGAATGTGCTTTTTCCAAAAACATTTTCCATGAAATCTTCTAATCTATACACTTTGGAAAATTCAATTTGGTAGTTTTTTAACTATGGTCTATTTTAGGATTGAAACTGAACCACATTGCACAGTTAACCTCTTTGTAAGTTTAGTTTGATTGCTAAACATATAATGGATCATAAGATGTTACTGTTATGTTTAGTTGCGGCTGAAACAAAAGAGGAAAAAGATGGAGAACCCACTACGGTTGCTGCCAAAGAAGATGCTACTGCTCCAGCGAAACCGAAACCAAAGCCAAAGCCTCCTGCAAAAGCACCTGCTAAGGCATTGCCAGAGATGATGGAAGAGGATGTGATTCCTTCCCTAAGATCAATTCTTGAAGCACAAGAAGATATCAAAGAACTTGAGTTGGTTTACGAGGATAACAAGGTTAGTCCTTCCTTTTCATTGTCATCTTATCGAATTAAGATACCATAGCTTTTATCAATAAAGCTGTTAGTGCGACAATATGTTTATGCGAATTTCAGAATTTGGTTCAATACCCTCTTCCAAAATCAGCTTCTACTACTTTATACTCATTCTGTGCAAGTTTAAACATACAGCTAGAAGGCTCTTTTCTGAAGAAGGATATTCCTTATTCATTCTGGGCATTATTCCCAGATGGTATTGCTGGTGAGTTATCATCTCTCTATCATTGGCAAATTCAAAAATCACCATCTGAATATCTGATAATTATCTCTATCCTATAGGTCCAAAAGGGTTTTCAATATCTTCCTACGGGTCAACTGCAAGCAGTGTTGAACCTTTTCTTGTAGACGAGAAAAAGGTCACGGCAAAACTACTGGTATTCTGGGTTGAAAAGCGTTTAGCCGCTCAAGGAATAATTCCTGTATGGAGAGATTGATCTTGTTTCTAAGAAGAAACTATTTCAGCTCAAGAATTGTATAGCATTATCTAATGTACAAGTTTTTCGGTTCTTGATGTTGTAAGCACAAAGTTTATACATATATGATAGCATTCATTCACCTTCATTTCAAGTTCTTAAATGGTAGCGACTATGTGATGTTAGATTATAAATAAAACAAATCGGATTGTAAGGTATAGTGTGCATGCATGCTTATGGCGTTTCAAGTTGTAAGAATCACGTCCGAGAAAACATGACATTTATTTGAAAGAGAACAGTGAACAGAAGTTTAAATTTGGTTAAAAGAATGGTACTTCACTTTAAGATAACCAGTTCTGTTACAAGTGAATTTAAACTGCATATCCAACAGATATGTTTTTAACCAATCATTATTATTATTTTTATCTTTTAATATAAACGAAATCAGTTCATAGTTTCATACAGACATTCGGAATTGATTACCAGGACTTCAAATTGCAATCAAATACTCAGTTTCAAAATGTAAAACCAAATACCTACTCAATAGTATGAACTGTGAGGGAGATCAAAAAATTTATGCACGAATGCTTTTCCAGCAAACGGAGATAAATCCGGCATATATGAAATTTGGCAAAGCTACAATAAAAAACACATACAACAGTAATTGATCATTGATCTAAATTCAGTTGAGCTTAAGTTAAGAACACATACAACGGTTATTGATCATGGATCTTAATTCAGCAGAGCCAATTCTAAGAACAAATACAACATCCCCAACTCTGTTCCAAAATTCATGGTTACTTGTCAAAACTGGGCATTTGAATTATGCATTGCCTGCCTGAGTTCACTTAAGAAATCAATCTGAGGTCCCGAAGGTCCAACTCCAGGTGTCGGGAAAATCATCTGAAAACATCGAGATATAAAATAATAGTTTTAGTAAAAGGTGAAAATTATAACTTATTTACTTTCTAATGGTTTAAATCAAGTTGCACGTGACTCTTAACGTGTCAAATGGGTAATAAGAAAAGCACCTAATGTCAAACGGTCCCCAAAGTGCATTTTTACATACAATTACTAAATTGTTTGATTGGGAAATTTAGATTATTATTATCATACATAGTTTTTGTAATCATATTTAGCACACAAATTACTTTTAAATAGACTACAAGCAGGGAGAAAGTGTTTGCGGTCAGCTGGGCTGAACTATAGCCAGCCTTGCGAATTTGCCACCTATAACTTTTAAAGAGGGAGAAATAGAAAAAACAGATGGCAGTATATTCTCTAACCTGATGAGGAAGTCGAAATTGCCCCCATGCTGATGCAATGTTTCCTGAGTACATAACCGGCCGCTCTGTAAAACACAAAATGAAGATAAGATTCAATCTGCTTATATCAACTTTTCCTCCGTTTTGTGGGTCCCATTTTCATCTCCCCCTTACATCAACTAGATGAACCCACTATCAGATTCAATTTCTTCTCGCATCATGTAATACAGTGATATATTAGTACCCATGAGATTAAATGTGAAAACAAAGTTAAACAAGAACCCCTACCCGTGCTACCTGACTAGCAAATCTATTGATGATTTAAATCACACTTTGCAGCCAAGATGTTTCCAATTAACTTTAAGTTGAAGCCTTGTGATACAGGTGGCAAAGCACGAGTAGGGATGCTCTAAAACTAGTCAAAATAGGCAAATTTTAGACATATTGTATTAGGCTGGTTTAAAACACCTTTATCCAAACGAAGGTTTTAGATAAATAGTGCTTAATAATAACCGAAATAGCGTGATTACAGAATTGGTCCAAACACTGTATGAAATTATTGGACAACCGGTGTTATACTTTTTAGAAGTAGAGTCCAGGCCATGTTACAACTTTCAAAATAGAGAGTCCAAATTCGGGACTAATGGACTATCCATGTCACAACTTTTCAATAGAAAGAAGTAATCCTGTTATTTCAGAAACTAAAGAATGAAGACCATAACTTCATATAAACCATAGTGTGGCATCTGTGTAATTTACTTGTTAAAAACTAATATATTATCACAACAATCTAATTTTTTTATGAAGTGATTGAGCATGTTATGTGTGCTATACATTTTTGACACAACCCGTGTACTTTTTGGCAACTCTTCGATTTTAACCATATGACCTGTAAGAGTCTATTCATAACCCAAAAATGACCAATTAGGTTTTTTATTTTAATTTAAAAAGGGATATATTAACAGACCATTTAAGAAGTAAATGGTTAAAAATTGCTACCGCTACTTTGTTGCATCATAAAACAACATATCTTATGAAAGTTTTAGCAAGGAAATGTTCTCTATAAGGTATTGAGGTAGTAGAAAGAAAAAAGGAATGATTATTTTTCCAGTGATACATTAACAAATTACAAGAATCCTGTATAAAAATTAGATAACCACAACACCCGTTACCCTTTGCAAATAAGAATGAACATCGAGAAAGGCATAGAGTAGGGGGTTTTCTGAAAGTTAACAATCTGTCAGAAATCTTTCAGTCTTGCAAAGAATGGGGTTTCCTTATTCTATATTTAACCACTTTACCACTATATACAATTGAGTTAAAAAAAAGAAGAAATTCATAAGTCAAAAGTTAGAATATTTTCACTCACCTGCCAAATCAGTTGAGGGATTTTCATATGCGTTCATAGCAGATGCCCAACCTGCATAAGAAAACTCATGCAGTTTCGTTAAAAGATCCCAAATATTGTCTTCCCTCTATTCATATTACAAAACACCCTTCCAGAAGACAATAAAGATAAATTATTTTGGTCTGCTTGTAGTGATAATTGGTGAATAGAAATTTTAGAACTGCAAACATGCCAAACAGAGAAGTATTGGACTCCTCATGGGTTATCTCAAGAAGGGTAATGTTTTAATTACCATGGGATAGAGATTCACATAGATACAAAAGGGACAGAGGAATCGAGAGAGACAGTAGAAAATAGAGGTGCTAAAATGAACAAGTTCAGGTTTAGATGGAAATTTTGTTGGTGTACATCAAAACATGTCGGGTTTTGGGTTGACCTGACCCAAACAGTATCTGTCCAAGAAACTAATTGTTTTCTTGATTATTAACAATATCATAATTAAATTACTTTATTAATAATATAATACTTGAATAAAGATAATTTGGAGGTTAGTGTTTGAAATTCCTTTTACGCCAAACTTGAATAAAGATGATTTATACACACTTTCAACCAGTTTCAACTCAATTCCTTTTACGCCAAACTTTTTGATTTCACATGTTAAAGAGAGAGAAAACATACAACGGTATTGACCCGTTCATAAGCAAAATGGTCAAAATGGTCAATAGTATAAAATACTTACGGTTGTTCAGAAGTTGATATGCTTCACCATCACTACATCCTTGCAAGCCAATTAGCCGTGGTGGATCAGCGTGATCTGAGGCGGGAGCATTTCTTAAGGCAGCAGCTTGATTTTTATCTCCGTCATTTCCATAACTACCTGCACGTTCCAATCTATCTGCAAATATGGACCAATCAGCTTCTAAAGATCTCTTACGGTTTTATACGAGCTAATGAATCGTATATCAAATACAAACATCCCTACTGTTCGACTGTATTACCCTACTTATAATAATCCTATATGAACTGACTTTTGATCTCTCAAACGATGCTTTCTCTGATATGAATTGGTGGTAAAAGAAATCTCATATTTTAAAAATCAAGATCAATACAGCTAATGAGTAGTTCAGCCAATAATATCTATAATATAATAGAAGAATCATCTTTTGGGGTCATCTAAATTCTAAGAAGAGTCTTCAAGTTAAGAAGAAAGAACCCGAGTCACTGAATCATCTATTGAAGAATCTCAAACCCTTGTTCTCCTAGACTTATAACCAAACACTCCCATTCCTTCCTCTAAGTCTCTTACTATATAAACAAACAAACAACCCTACATATATACATTCGAATCCACCATAAAGAACACAAGCACGCAATAACCTCTCTCCTTTTTCTCCAATTTTTCCGACTCAGCCATCTTCTTCTTTTAGCTACCTGTGCACGCACTACACATGTAGCTATTGGCAGAAACTTACGGAAAAAATACACACACTTGCTGGCTATTACCCACGACTTGTTAATATCAACTGTACAATACATGGTACCAAAGGGCCTTTGCCCTAGCATATTCGAGTCTGTAAGTTCATGTCCAATTGTGGGCAATTGTGTAAATGTGTGAAATGTATTCTTTTCGGAAAAAGTTTGAAACTTTGAAACACCTTTGTTTGTTCTTGTTATAAAACATGTCTATAATTCGGTAACTCCTATAATACACAAACAAAAACTATCTAATCTAAACTACAATAACTATGATCATATCCCTTAAGAAATGTACGCTACAAAATCATTTCTTATACATATTAATAGCTAAGAACTCTTATGCATCTTTATTTCCCTTTTCAATTACTACAATTAACGCGTCGCCTTAATGTAAACCGACAACCATTCAGGTCCTTTCAATCTTTTAACTTAAAAAAAAAGACAACTTTAAACCTCAGATCATCAAGTTTACAATTCTAAAAAACGGAAGAATACATACACGGTATTGTGTAACGCATAAAATGACCAACACTAAACTCTAATTTTCTACTTCTGCAAGTAAATTCAGCTTCTACACTCCCAATTTAACTTAAAAATATAATAATAATAATTAACGTTTACCTCCTCCTCCAGATTTCCTCCTTCCAATAGATCGAGTCCTGCAAAAAAATATTAAAGAAAAAAATGGTTAATTTAAATTATATATATACCTGAGTGTGTGTGTGTATATATAAACACATGTACATAAATAAAAATAGGATTTTTCAACATAATAATAATTTCAAAAAATAAAACAAAAAAGGAAAATGAAGAGAAAATATATACCTTTGATTAGGAGGAGCATAACGTTTGACGGTGTTTAAATCGCTAGGGTTTTCCTGCATTTTCTTTTTAATAATTATTTTAATTTAATTTTGTAGCTAAAAAAAAGCGAAAATGTATATATACAAAAATTACTTTTTTTTTATAGTATATGATTAGAGTTCTAGCATTAGGGTTCTGTATCAGAGTGGCGCCGGCGCGTCGATTTTAGAAATTATGAGAAAGATGGGTTTTTGATTTGATTTCTCAAAGACTTGTTTTCTAGTATTGTTTTGTGTTGTGTCTTCACACGCGCTTAAAGTGCGCGTGAGGTCAGGGAGAGAGCTTTTTATTTTTTATTTTTTTTATTTTATTTTTTTTTTATTTTTTTTATTTTAAATTAGAGCTTTTTACTACTAGAATTGAAAGTAGAAAATACAAGTAAATTATAAAAATCGGATCGAGAATAAGGATACCTAATTTCGTCTAAGAAATTCTTTTTTTTTTCTTTTCTGGAATGTAAGTATTTTTCACATCAAACTATACACTACTACGCAATTAGTATGGAATGACTAGATTACATTAAAACTATTCCAATCCTCTCAATTAATTGTACATTTTTTCATTCTACTTATATACCACAAAAAACTCAAAGCTTTAATATCAAAAAGGGATTATGGCATGTGAGTGTAACCAACTATGCCTCAATGGCTATGTAGTGTAGTGACCTTTCAGACTGGCTATCTAGTGTAAGTAACTTTTGTTTTTGTGAGCAAAATATGTTGACAGTTGATTAATGTTTGACTTGCAACATTTAACAAGTTACCAAAAGACTACCATAATGCAAGTTTTTCTTACCAAAAGACTAGATAACTGCTACTGTTACATTAATTGGGAACAAATTACAAGTGCCAACAAGTTACTCCACTATCATTGCATCATCTTCAGTAAGACCAGGTCCAGGTATTGTTTTGGCTAGCCTTTGCCTCAAACATCTATAACTAGGTGGCCTCCTCTTCACAGTCTGCACTTTCTTTCCTTTTTGGGTTTTGGATACTGTGTTAACTGATTCTTGTGTCCCAAGTGTTGCTTTGTCAACTTTAAGGGTGGAATTAGAGATTGTGTCTTTTCTTGTTGATGCACTTGGTTGGGTGCTGAATGTCCCAAAACCAATTTTCCTAATGACCTTACCTTTTCCAGTAGATGAAGTTCCAACTATCCCTGCAAATACACAAAAAGTATATTAAACTTGCAATTACTTTACATTTAATTAAAGTATATTAAACTTGCAATTATTAACTTTGTAAATACCTGAACTTGAAGATCCAGCTTTGTTAACAGCTTCCCCTGCAGTAACAAACTTATGCCCTCCAAGAGTATACCTATACCTCCTTCCAGGACTCAAAGGTCTATCCTCAACTGCATTCTGGACTTGTTGAGTTTCAGAGGGAACTGGTTCACTTGCTGGGTCAAATGGTTGACTTTCATGTTCAAATGGTTGGCTTTCTGGATGTGGTTGGCTTTCAGAATGTGGTTGGGTTTCAGGATGTGGTTGGCTTTCAGAATGTGGTTGGGTTTCAGAATGTGGTTGATTTTCAGAATGTGCATACAATTGAATTGTGCAGAAAATGAATACAATGTGCAGAAAATGAATACAATGTGCAGAAAATGAATACAATGTGCAGAAAATGAATACAATGTGCAGAAAATGAATACAATGTGCAGAAAATGAATACAATGTGCAGAAAATGAATACAATGTGCAGAAAATGAATACAATGTGCAGAAAATGAATACAATGTGCAGAAAATGAATACAATGTGCAGAAAATGAATACAATGTGCAGAAAATGAATACAATGTGCAGAAAATGAATACAATGTGCAGAAAATGAATACAATGTGCAGAAAATGAATACAATGTGCAGAAAATGAATACAATGTGCAGAAAATGAATACAATGTGCAGAAAATGAATACAATGTGCAGAAAATGAATACAATGTGCAGAAAATGAATACAATGTGCAGAAAATGAATACAATGTGCAGAAAATGAATACAATGTGCAGAAAATGAATAAATGTGCAGAAAATGAATACAATGTGCAGAAAATGAATACAATGTGCAGAAAATGAATACAATGTGCAGAAAATGAATACAATGTGCAGAAAATGAATACAATGTGCAGAAAATGAATACAATGTGCAGAAAATGAATACAATGTGCAGAAAATGAATACAATGTGCAGAAAATGAATACAATGTGCAGAAAATGAATACAATGTGCAGAAAATGAATACAATGTGCAGAAAATGAATACAATGTGCAGAAAATGAATACAATGTGCAGAAAATGAATACAATGTGCAGAAAATGAATACAATGTGCAGAAAATGAATACAATGTGCAGAAAATGAATAAATGTGCAGAAAATGAATACAATGTGCAGAAAATGAATACAATGTGCAGAAAATGAATACAATGTGCAGAAAATGAATACAATGTGCAGAAAATGAATACAATGTGCAGAAAATGAATACAATGTGCAGAAAATGAATACAATGTGCAGAAAATGAATACAATGTGCAGAAAATGAATACAATGTGCAGAAAATGAATACAATGTGCAGAAAATGAATACAATGTGCAGAAAATGAATACAATGTGCAGAAAATGAATACAATGTGCAGAAAATGAATACAATGTGCAGAAAATGAATACAATGTGCAGAAAATGAATACAATGTGCAGAAAATGAATACAATGTGCAGAAAATGAATACAATGTGCAGAAAATGAATAAATGTGCAGAAAATGAATACAATGTGCAGAAAATGAATACAATGTGCAGAAAATGAATACAATGTGCAGAAAATGAATACAATGTGCAGAAAATGAATACAATGTGCAGAAAATGAATACAATGTGCAGAAAATGAATACAATGTGCAGAAAATGAATACAATGTGCAGAAAATGAATACAATGTGCAGAAAATGAATACAATGTGCAGAAAATGAATACAATGTGCAGAAAATGAATACAATGTGCAGAAAATGAATACAATGTGCAGAAAATGAATACAATGTGCAGAAAATGAATACAATGTGCAGAAAATGAATACAATGTGCAGAAAATGAATACAATGTGCAGAAAATGAATACAATGTGCAGAAAATGAATACAATGTGCAGAAAATGAATACAATGTGCAGAAAATGAATACAATGTGCAGAAAATGAATACAATGTGCAGAAAATGAATACAATGTGCAGAAAATGAATACAATGTGCATAAAATTAAGACAATGTGCAGAAAATGAATACAATGTGCATAAAATTAAGACAATGTGCAGAAAATGAATACAATGTGCATAAAATTAAGACAATGTGCAGAAAATGAATACAATGTGCAGAAAATGAATACAATGTGCAGAAAATGAATACAATGTGCATAAAATTAAGACAATGTGCAGAAAATGAATACAATGTGCATAAAATTAAGACAATGTGCAGAAAATGAATACAATGTGCATAAAATTAAGACAATGTGCAGAAAATGAATACAATGTGCATAAAATTAAGACAATGTGCAGAAAATGAATACAATGTGCAGAAAATGAATACAATGTGCATAAAATTAAGACAATGTGCAGAAAATGAATACAATGTGCATAAAATTAAGACAATGTGCAGAAAATGAATACAATGTGCATAAAATTAAGACAATGTGCAGAAAATGAATACAATGTGCAGAAAATGAATACAATGTGCATAAAATTAAGACAATGTGCAGAAAATGAATACAATGTGCAGAAAATGAATACAATGTGCATAAAATTAAGACAATGTGCAGAAAATGAATACAATGTGCAGAAAATGAATACAATGTGCATAAAATTAAGACAATGTGCAGAAAATGAATACAATGTGCATAAAATTAAGACAATGTGCAGAAAATGAATACAATGTGCAGAAAATGAATACAATGTGCATAAAATTAAGACAATGTGCAGAAAATGAATACAATGTGCAGAAAATGAATACAATGTGCATAAAATTAAGACAATGTGCAGAAAATGAATACAATGTGCAGAAAATGAATACAATGTGCATAAAATTAAGACAATGTGCAGAAAATGAATACAATGTGCATAAAATTAAGACAATGTGCAGAAAATGAATACAATGTGCATAAAATTAAGACAATGTGCAGAAAATGAATACAATGTGCATAAAATTAAGACAATGTGCAGAAAATGAATACAATGTGCATAAAATTAAGACAATGTGCAGAAAATGAATACAATGTGCATAAAATTAAGACAATGTGCAGAAAATGAATACAATGTGCAGAAAATGAATACAATGTGCATAAAATTAAGACAATGTGCAGAAAATGAATACAATGTGCATAAAATTAAGACAATGTGCAGAAAATGAATACAATGTGCATAAAATTAAGACAATGTGCAGAAAATGAATACAATGTGCATAAAATTAAGACAATGTGCAGAAAATGAATACAATGTGCATAAAATTAAGACAATGTGCAGAAAATGAATACAATGTGCATAAAATTAAGACAATGTGCAGAAAATGAATACAATGTGCAGAAAATGAATACAATGTGCAGAAAATGAATACAATGTGCATAAAATTAAGACAATGTGCAGAAAATGAATACAATGTGCATAAAATTAAGACAATGTGCAGAAAATGAATACAATGTGCATAAAATTAAGACAATGTGCTGAAAGTTAAGACAATGTGCAGAAAATGAATACAATGTGCATAAAATTAAGACAATGTGCAGAAAATGAATACAATGTGCAGAAATTTACCTTATGCTGGTCTGACATGAGGGTCACTTCTTCACCAAGTGGGCAACCAAGATCATGACTTAGCAGTTCAAGAAACCAAGTCCAGTTTTGTTTGTTCTCCACATTCACAATAGCCCAAGCTATTGGATACACTTGGTTGTTTCCATCCCTTCCAACTGCACTCAATAGCTCACCACTGCAAGGTTTTTTTAAGAAGCACCCATCCAGTGCCACAACCTTTCTACACCCTTGCCTCCATCCTTCTTTCAAACCAGCAAAACAAGTATAGAATCTGTCAAAATAAGTCTTTCCATCTGGGTTGGTTGTCACACCTAACTGAACTGTGGATCCTGGGTTAGTTCTCAAAATGGCCTCACCATATGACCAAAGCATCCCATAATGCTTCTCTAAGGTTCTCTCAAACTCTGTCAATGCATAAGTTCTTGCCCTTCTAGCCTGGTGATGAGAAATTGTACATCTGTATTTCTTCATAACCAAGTCTTGAATAGCACAAAGTTTGATCTCAGGTTGAGCTCTAATCCTCTCTGCAAAGTGTTTGCCAATCCATTTGTAATCTACTAGTGACCCATACTTGAAGTTTCTTGCACAAGTGTGTTCATCAACCAAACTTAAAATCTGCATTGACTGCTCATTTTGCATCCACTTAGCATAACATCTGAATGTGCACTTTTGCTGCTTAGCAGGAAATCTCTTGTTCTTCCTCTGCTTACCTTTACTTGGTTCTGATATGCTTGGAGGCCTGGTTCCACACTTGGCAATAATACTGCTTTTAGATGATCTCTCAAACCAAATGGAGTACCCATTAGCAAGGGCATAGTAGGAGAGACATTCCCTCAACTGTTGATGAGAAGTGTACAATTCACCCACCAGAGGCCTCTTCAATCTCCAATGTGTGGAAGCATCATGAATTGGGAATTTAGGCAACTCTGGTTCTGGTGGATGCATTGGGTCATTAAAATATATATATATATATATATATATATATATATATATATATATATATATATATATATATATATATATATATATATATATATATATATATATATATATATATATATATATATATATATATATATATATATATATATATATATATATATATATATATATATATATATATATATATATATATATATATATATATATATATATATATATATATATATATATATATATATATATATATATATATATATATATATATATATATATATATATATATATATATATATATATATATATATATATATATATATATATATATATATATATATATATATATATATATATATATATATATATATATATATATATATATATATATATATATATATATATATATATATATATATATATATATATATATATATATATATATATATATATATATATATATATATATATATATATATATATATATATATATATATATATATATATATATATATATATATATATATATATATATATATATATATATATATATATATATATATATATATATATATATATATATATATATATATATATATATATATATATATATATATATATATATATATATATATATATATATATATATATATATATATATATATATATATATATATATATATATATATATATATATATATATATATATATATATATATATATATATATATATATATATATATATATATATATATATATATATATATATATATATATATATATATATATATATATATATATATATATATATATATATATATATATATATATATATATATATATATATATATATATATATATATATATATATATATATATATATATATATATATATATATATATATATATATATATATATATATATATATATATATATATATATATATATATATATATATATATATATATATATATATATATATATATATATATATATATATATATATATATATATATATATATATATATATATATATATATATATATATATATATATATATATATATATATATATATATATATATATATATATATATATATATATATATATATATATATATATATATATATATATATATATATATTATCATTATAATACAGTACTATTTCTATATATTATATTATATTATATTATATTATATTATATTATATAACTATAAAGGAATATTATATTATATTATATTATATTATATTATATTATATTATATTATATTATATTATATTATATTATATTATATTATATTATATTATATTATATTATATTATATTATATTATATTATATTATATTATATTATATTATATTATATTATATTATATTATATTATATTATATTATATTATATTATATTATATTATATTATATTATATTATATTATATTATATTATATTATATTATATTATATTATATTATATTATATTATATTATATTATATTATATTATATTATATTATATTATATTATATTATATTATATTATATTATATTATATTATATTATATTATATTATATTATATTATATTATATTATATTATATTATATTATATTATATTATATTATATTATATTATATTATATTATATTATATTATATTATATTATATTATATTATATTATATTATATTATATTATATTATATTATATTATATTATATTATATTATATTATATTATATTATATTATATTATATTATATTATATTATATTATATTATATTATATTATATTATATTATATTATATTATATTATATTATATTATATTATATTATATTATATTATATTATATTATATTATATTATATTATATTATATTATATTATATTATATTATATTATATTATATTATATTATATTATATTATATTATATTATATTATATTATATTATATTATATTATATTATATTATATTATATTATATTATATTATATTATATTATATTATATTATATTATATTATATTATATTATATTATATTATATTATATTATATTATATTATATTATATTATATTATATTATATTATATTATATTATATTATATTATATTATATTATATTATATTATATTATATTATATTATATTATATTATATTATATTATATTATATTATATTATATTATATTATATTATATTATATTATATTATATTATATTATATTATATTATATTATATTATATTATATTATATTATATTATATTATATTATATTATATTATATTATATTATATTATATTATATTATATTATATTATATTATATTATATTATATTATATTATATTATATTATATTATATTATATTATATTATATTATATTATATTATATTATATTATATTATATTATATTATATTATATTATATTATATTATATTATATTATATTATATTATATTATATTATATTATATTATATTATATTATATTATATTATATTATATTATATTATATTATATTATATTATATTATATTATATTATATTATATTATATTATATTATATTATATTATATTATATTATATTATATTATATTATATTATATTATATTATATTATATTATATTATATTATATTATATTATATTATATTATATTATATTATATTATATTATATTATATTATATTATATTATATTATATTATATTATATTATATTATATTATATTATATTATATTATATTATATTATATTATATTATATTATATTATATTATATTATATTATATTATATTATATTATATTATATTATATTATATTATATTATATTATATTATATTATATTATATTATATTATATTATATTATATTATATTATATTATATTATATTATATTATATTATATTATATTATATTATATTATATTATATTATATTATATTATATTATATTATATTATATTATATTATATTATATTATATTATATTATATTATATTATATTATATTATATTATATTATATTATATTATATTATATTATATTATATTATATTATATTATAAAATATATAATATTTTAGTAAATGTTATAAGATAGTCAATTTATATTTATTTTATAAATATGTCACATATTATATTATATTATATTATATTATATATATGTTTATTTATATATATATATATATTATTTATATTAATTATATTATATTATATTATATTATGTACTATTTAAAATAATTTTGCGTGAATAGTGATGCATGCTGGCAGGCAGCTGGCTCAACAGCCTGCCTGCCTGCTTAGTTTTTTTTCTCTTCGTTTTTTAGTTAGCGTGTTGTGTAGATATCAACTTGTGTTCTTTGTTTTTTTATATTATATTTGATTTATGTCGTTATTTTTAGGGTGATAACGTTTTAGTGTCTCACACTTAAACTACTAAATCTTTTACAACTTTTTATTTCGCCATCAAAGTTTTGTGTTTTAAGATTTACGTATTGTTTAAGGATGTGGTTTTTTTTCCAAATGGTAACAGTTGACATGTTAAAATTAATAATTTCGCGTGAATAGTGAAGCATGTTGGCAGGCAGCTGGCTCAGTAGCCTCCCTGCCTGCTTAGTTTTTTTTCTATTTGTTTTTTAGTTAGCGTGTTGTGTAGATATCAACTTGCCTTCTTGTTTTTTTATATTATATTTGATTTATATCATTATTTTTAGGGTGATAACGTTTTAATGTCTCACACTATACTACTAAATGCTTTACAACTTTTTATTTCGCCATCAAAGTTATGTGTTTTAAAATTTACGTATTGTTTAAGGATGTGTTTTTTTTCCAAATGGTAACAGTTGACATGTTAAAATTAATGACCCGCATTCAAGTCTGTGTCCGATCGTTATCCCCGGCCAACGGCCGGGTATAACACTAGTTTATCTTATTTCCGGTTTGTATGAACAATAAGAATAAACACTCAAAAGTCAAAACTAGAACACATCTATACTACTATATAAAGCAAATTGTCCCCCCTCCTTTTTAAGTAACTAGCCAAATGCCAGCGCAATGCGGCGGTGAGATGGTGGGGTGATAGGTCATAGAGTGTGATAGGTCATAGGAGGTGATCGATCATAGGGGTGATAGGTCATAGGGGTGATCGGTGATGTGGTGATCTACCTGACGGGCTCCGCCCTCGGATTTAAAAATTCGTCAAAAGTATATCGAATGACCTCTCTAATGAAAGAGCATGAAATTTTAAGAACACCCATATAATTTTTATAAGTTATCGATGTATTGTTTTTGAGATAAAATTTTTTAAATGAATTAGAAGAATAAAATGATTAATGGTGGAGAGAGGAAAAAAAATGAGTGGTTGAGATTATAGGGTATTATAGGTATATTAGGTGATGATATTCAAACTAATGGATAAAAGAGAGGGGTAATTTGGGTAGATCAAGTTCTTTTTTGAGAAAATGAGAGGGGGTAAATGCTTTATAAGGTAGTAAAGATAAAGATTAAGACTTTGAAATGACTATATTACCCCTCTTCTTTATTCACTAATTTAAACATCTTCACCTATATACCTATAATACCCTTAATGAAATAACTTACAACATAGATCCTCCAACCCTTAAATAACCATATTAACCCTCTTACATCAATTAATTTACATTCACTACCACGCCACCACCACCGCTGCACATCGCCGCCGCCACCGCCGCCGTCACACCGTCGTCGCTACCACCATTGCCGCCGAATCGCGCGGGCATCCGTCTAGTGTATCCATATTAAAACCACATGGAAAACAAAGGCTATGGTGTAGTCACGGTGAGTAAGAACCATGTTAAAAAACCACAAAGCAAAACCACGTCCATCTATTTTCAATTGAACTATTTACAAGCCTAGTCCTGTATGTTGTAGTAAATTAGTAAACTAATTAAATAGCCAAAGTTAAGGAAAAGATATAGTTTCAAAAAAGTTGGATCCTGGTTGAATCTTGTTTTGACGGTTTTTTTCTTTACTCAAAACGCAACCGGACCAAATAACCTAGTTTTTTGGAAACGTAAACGGTTGGACCAGAAGTTTTTCGGAAACGTGGTTTAGCTAGTTTAAATGGTTCGATAAACACCTCTAAATTCTATGATAAGTCAGCTAATAAATTAATTATATATTTTTACTACATGAGTATTTTTTTAGTTATTACTCGTATTTAAAATCTGATGAATACATGTCATTAATATATGATATTAATCTGAGGATATATCAGATTTTAAACATGTTTATGGCATTTTTCTTGTTTAAGTCAATTAAGCAAAATCAAACATCATGTTAGCTCTACCAACAGAAAATTGTTTGTAAATGACTCTTTTTGGTTGGTTTGTAAGTGAAATACAAACAACTTTCATTTCCATTTTTAATTAAAACGTGTATCAAGCAGCCTCTTTAGGTGACACTTTCAAGATGGGCACAAAAAGGTACATAAAGGATGGATACCCAGTTAAACCACATTCTCGGAGTCAAAAGACTCACCATCCTTGATTTATTTATCTTAATGAGTAACCAACTTCGACCCGATCTGATCAAATAGTTGTATTTGATCAAATTACCGGTCTGGAGCAAAGTGATATATGACAAGTTGACACCATTCACATAGAAAAATAAAAAAGAAGAAAAGGAGATGAGGTAATAATCTGTAACACCCGTCGTTTAAAAATATGGGTTTTCAAAAACTTTTTCACCTAACGGTGTTAAATTGCGGAAGTAAAGACTGTAAAAGTCAAAACCGATAAAAACATTTCGGTTTCTGCATTTATTTGGTGTTACATGCCATATCAACAATAGTTCAAATGAAAACCCAACGGTTGCCCAACATAAAACAACCGTTCACACGTCTCTACATAAATTCGACATCAAATACGAAATATAATGGATGTCTAAAGAAAGCATCGTCTAAGGGTAGCTAAGGCTCCTGCATTGCATCTACCCAAGCTCACCCGTCCTGCATCTAGATTCCATCAAGCTAAACCTGAGGGAACAACCACATTAAGAAACAAGTGTTAGCTATAAGAATAGCTAAGTAAGATAACACTTAATTTAAAAGCATTTGTCCAATTAAAACAATCTTCATTATTAGACAAGTTCTATTAGGCACAACACACATCACACGTTCACACATATACTGCATTTCAACTTCGTTTCAATTAGGATCATCATCCTAAAAGTGCCTATCCTGCATTAGTTCCCACATGATCACACATATCTTCGTTATCTGCATTATTAGTTCACACATAGTCACACGTATCTTCGTTAACTGCATATAAGTGTGCCCTGCATCACACCCGACTGGATGGTTAGTCAAAAGACTACTCATCTTACGTCGTTAAGGAATGGCAGGCCAATCCTTGAGTAATCCGTATGTGGAGGTTGGTCAAACCTCGTATTACTCGCCCTGCGTTATAAAGACCATGTTGCGAGGAGCCACCCAAGCAACAACTGCATCTACGCACTCGCCCGGCTAAGGCTAGTACGGGTTAAGCTTAACACTTTTCACTGCATCTGTTTTATGAGCTCAATTTCACACATATAGATTTGGGTCCCTGCATTCCCAAACATTCACACACATATAGTCTAGGTAACACACAATCCTAGACAATCACACACTTTAACTTCATTACGTTTGGATCCTTAAACGTGCAAGTGACATAGCAACCTAGCAAGTCTAGTGAACTAGGTGTACAAGTCAAGCATGCATATCACACATCAACTTCATTTCTACATATATCATACATATCAATATACTTCATTAAACTACATCAATTGCATAGCTTCATACTGCATTAAGCAATACTACATTACACTACAATAGGGACTGCATCTCAGGTCTCATGGTCAACTGCATAACCCATAATACCTCCCAAGTAACCCTTAAGCCCACATACAATAATAAGGTACCGAATGGAAGTATTTATGATTTGAAACCAGCTTTTAGTTGATCCCCCAGCGTGACAAAAGTAGTGTATCTTACCTGATAGAAGTACACGCGCACAAACAAGTAGCTAATACTGCTTATCAGTAACCTCCGACACCTATCGTTCATTAACATATAAAGTATAAGTCATTTGGGACCTTAAATGGACCCTCGTACGAACTTAAGACTGACTACGTAAAATTCCAGAATTACACCCTACGAATTTAGACTTCGTACGAACTTAACTTACGAAGTTAGACCTTATCTTCGTTTAGTTCTTACGAACTTAATCTTCGTACGAACTTTATCTTCGTTGGTTTTACTTTACGAAAATAGGCTATTAAACGAATTTAAACTTCATTTTCGTTCTGCTTTCTAGTTTACGAATTTAGCCAACGAATTTGATAACACTCCTTCTTACGAACTTAGTGAAAACGAAGATAGAAACGAAGGTTATCTTCGTTTCATCCCTGCTCGACAGTTCTTCATAAACAGACCAAAATCTTCGATTTTTCAATAATTGACTCATCAAAACTTCTTCCAAAACATGTATTTGACACTAGTAAACACATTTTGATCAACCAAATCGGCTAAGGACTCGATTGACACCATTTTGAACGTTAATTAATCAAAACACCATTAAACACTAATTCTTTGAAAACTCCTTTAAAATCAGATTTGAATCCATATAATTCGACCTTAAATCTCGAAAATACATTCAATGATTCAACAATTACCTGCTTGACTCGATGATCGATCAATTACAACACCAATTGTTTGATCAATTGCTCGATTAACTGCTTTAGGATTAAAGAAAGGATTTAATTGCTTTGTTAATTACTAATGGCTGCTTAATCACATCTAATGGCAGCCCTAAACCCTTAATCCCGTTTTTTGATTTCAACCTATGTCAAAATCAGCCCCTGGACTTCTAAACCCTTCATTATTGGTCACAAACTGCATTATTGACCATATACAACATTAGTCCTTCATTAAAAGGCACTACATAGCCTTTAAGCGACATTAACCACACTTTTATTCGTCATTAAAATTTAGGCTTTTAAGCCTAACTACTTTATCTACGTTAACCACACATAACTACATTCAAATATTAAGTCAAGACTTAACGACACCCCAAATTGACTTAACGGCATTAGTCAAACATTACATAAAAGTTCGGGATGTTACAAATATTCAACATAAAATTCACAATAATATTGAGATTGAGAAAAAAGAAACAAAAACAACAGACCACAAGCAGTAGACTGGCACAAAAAACAAAATATAAAAAATAACCACAAATAAAAGATGCTAAATTACAACCTCAAAAGTACTGCAACCTTCACACTCAATGTACATGGCAGTCAAATCAAACCTTGATTTTATACAGAACTTTGGCCTAAGCTTACACCCCCTATCATAATGCTGCCCGTGAACTTCAGCTAATCGATTCCGAAGAAACTCCAAAGTGACCTAAGCACAAGACACAATGAATATCTAGGATGGATGGAGAAGATGAGCTAATGTAGATATAGAATCTTAGTAGGTCAAATGGGGGGATGCCAATGACAATGCTGAAACATTTGATATGAAAATGGGTGGATTTGACATGTTGGGTAACGGGTCAAATCAAGGCATGATTTTATTTGGGTCATAAAGGGTTGGATCCACCTGCCAATATTTCTTTGTCCATTTATTTATTTTTATATAAAATCAAAGAATTAGATATACTTAATAATACTAAGAAAACAATCATCTAAATTATTAAATTAAAATCTACAAAACTTTGGATACCCAGTTAAACCACATTCTCGGAGTCAAAAGACTCACCATCCTTGATTTATTTATCTTAATGAGTAACCAACTTCGACCCGATCTGATCAAATAGTTGTATTTGATCAAATTACCGGTCTGGAGCAAAGTGATATATGACAAGTTGACACCATTCACATAGAAAAATAAAAAAGAAGAAAAGGAGATGAGGTAATAATCACCTAAGTAAAATTCACAATAATATTGAGATTGAGAAAAAAGAAACAAAAACAACAGACCACAAGCAGTAGACTGGCACAAAAAACAAAATATAAAAAATAACCACAAATAAAAGATGCTAAATTACAACCTCAAAAGTACTGCAACCTTCACACTCAATGTACATGGCAGTCAAATCAAACCTTGATTTTATACAGAACTTTGGCCTAAGCTTACACCCCCTATCATAATGCTGCCCGTGAACTTCAGCTAATCGATTCCGAAGAAACTCCAAAGTGACCTAAGCACAAGACACAATGAATATCTAGGATGGATGGAGAAGATGAGCTAATGTAGATATAGAATCTTAGTAGGTCAAATGGGGGGATGCCAATGACAATGCTGAAACATTTGATATGAAAATGGGTTGATTCGACATGTTGGGTAACGGGTCAAATCAAGGCATGATTTTATTTGGGTCATAAAGGGTTGGATCCACCTGCCAATATTTCTTTGTCCATTTATTTATTTTTATATAAAATCAAAGAATTAGATATACTTAATAATACTAAGAAAACAATCATCTAAATTATTAAATTAAAATCTACAAAACTTTGACCCATTTACCCGTTTGGCTCATTTAACCTGGCTTGATAGCTATGTTTTTCCACGTTATCCATTTGACCCGTCATAAATAGATAACAGCCTGAATTGCCCGGGCCTAATATAAAATGACAAACAGACAACTTGCATAGGATATTTTGATAACACTATTGAGATATTGGCTACTGATGCTATTGGCTCTGGTCCATAAGATTCCCTTTGCTTGGTCTAAGGGCATTTGAGATATGAGCACTTGAGCAGTTCAAATATTCTGAATTTATGATAACACTACGTACCCATTTCAATCTTGCAAAATTTAGGGGACAGAGACAGTCATATCTTGTCTGAACACAAGATCAGGCTACATAATGCGATGAGATGGATTAAAGATGGTACCTTTAACCCATCTATATTTTCACTTACAGGTCAAATGGGTTAAGGCAAAAAGATTTAACTAGATAAGAATCCGGTCAATTGGCCAAATGGGTCAAACAGGTTGCTAGTTATTAGTACCTCATCGCCTGTGTTGACTTTAAGTTCACAAAGCGAACAAAAGATAAGATGCCGCTTCTCTTGCAATTCTCCTTGCAAGCATACGGGACACCAGACCTCTTTTCCCGCCTATTGCCAACATATAAATGTATATTACTTAACGAGTTAAAGTTATGATAATCTGTATTTCTATGTAAACTGTTTAAGGGGCTTGATGCATCAAAAAATAAACTTTGAGTAACTTTCTCCTTTTATTTTAAGCCAATTCTGTAACATATCCATTTGACCCGTTAAAGATCAGACAACTCATTAACCCACTTTCGTAAATAAATGGGACAAAAATGTCACCTCATAATCAGAGCAAGTGGAATTTATAATCTGTCTTCTTTAGATTAGGTGGCATTTAGGATTTCCTCTTAATTTTCTAAGGGAATTACAGAAATATACAAAAATGTTATTCAAGGAATATAAGTAGTGAAGCTGCAAAAGAGGAAGAAAGTGGGATGATCCTCGGCAAACCTCAAAAAGAATACATTGATTTCGAATGCCATACTGTTATATATGATAAAAACATAACAGCTATGTTTTTGGTAGAACTTCTGATATAGTTGCTTTAGTTCTGATTTTCTGAAATGATAACTATTTTTTAAGTAAAATAATCTTTATTGCAGTACTAACCTTGTCATCACTCAGCTGCATATTCTCGAAAACAGCACGAGCTAGGTATTCATCTTCCTCATCTTCCCATAATTTCATATAGTTATCCGATTCTACAATTAAAAGATAAAAAGAAAATAATAGTCAAGGAACGATATAAGATAATCTCAATTTATCTTCTAAAAAAGCATTATGGTTCTCTTCTACATAAAGCGCATATATGGAGATACAACAAAATATAATCATATAAGCAACCAAACTTTACCTTTTCCGATCTGTTCATTATTCAAATCCTCGTAGAAAATCTTTTGCATTTCCAACAAAATTTCTTCACATTCACCTTGGTATGCATCATGAACACCATCATATTCCCATAACATATCATCACTAGTTTCTGAACTGTCTTTCACTGGTGTCTCCTTTATTTTTCTAAATTCATCAGATACGATGTCTTGAAAGGTTGATTTAATTAACTCCTGCACTAAAAAATAAAAATGAAAAAAAACCAAGATCCTCAAGCAATAGTATTCTTCCAATTCACATGTATATGCAATCCAAATCTTGTAGTTGCTACATATGATAACAGGCATTCGGCATTCAGATTCAGTATATCATATAACAAGGACTACAGTATGTAAATAATCTAAACTTCTAAAGTTTCTAAACAGTAAAACATCTGATCTCCAATCATCTCATTTGATTATTATAGCTCAAACAACTCGTATCTGATTATTACAAAACAGAAAAGCACATCCAAAAAATACAGTAGGCTCTTACACCCCCTTTTTTCTTGAACAATAAAAATAAAATTGCACACGCGTATATTAGTGAGAAGACAAACCTCGTGTACAGGAGCATGGTCCTTTGAATCAGATAACCTCATTTTCCATAACAGCTGAGTCCGGTCAGCTCGAACCCTCTTGTAACAATTCTCCCTTAGCTACAACACAAGAGTAAATATATATACTTCAGCCACCTAGTAAATTCTCTATCCGTTCCATATAAACCAAATGAGTAATTGCTCTTAATAACCATTTTTTTTTTCAATGTAACAACCTAGTTCCTAAAAAAGCAGCTCTTGGATTAATAAACTTAACACGCATACAAGTCTCACATCATTAGCTTATACATCTTAACCAATCATGCTCTTTCCGATTACTTAACAAAAACAAAAAGACGTTGTCATTTCATCACTAGCATTTCTGTCAAGTACATGAAAATGTATTCAACTAATCATGTATTGTTATTGTAAGTAGCATACTAGCATTTGACCGTTACTTTGTGTAACTTTTTTATCAAGATGACATCCAAATACGCCACAACATGATCCTAACTAGCACCATGTCGCCATGTGATAAGTTATCGTTTCATCATGAGTAACCTCTAACTTTCAAATTTTTGTAAAAGTTTTTTGAAAATGCGGTGGACTTATAAGCCGTCACGTCATCCTAACCGGTGCCTATCATCACCTTACAAGTTATTCAAGCCACATACATCACTAGCAAGATATCAATCTCTATAAGAATTTCCCTACGTTGCAACTATTTAAGCCACCACATCATCCTAACCGCTAACACATAATCAGTTTCCAGGTTACACGAGGTCAGCCACGACCCTAACCAACCGGTAAGTCTTAAAATTTTGTAACATTTTGTTCGCTAAAATAGCAATCGAAACATCGTCCTAAGCGGCATGCCAAGTCATCGGTTTACAGTTAACAGCAAAATTTCAATTTTCACAAGTTTTTCTCAGACCTGACAGTCATACAAGCCTAAAAATTGAAAAAATAATTGAGAAAAAACCTAAAAAGAGAATAGATGTAAATTAATTAAAAAGTAAAAAAAGAAATGAGAGGTAAATAAATAAAGTAAATAAATATATAGAAAGGAAGAAAGAAAGGAAGGAACCTTGTGTTTCCAAGTAGAATAATTATTGAATGAAATATGAGATTTGATTGAACATCTTGTTTTTGAAGTTTTTTCATCTTCTGCTTCTTCTCCTTTACCGGCCATTTCTTAAATAAAATCACACCTCTTTCTCTGTGTAATTGTGTGTGTTTGTGTTTGTGAGGGTTTGAGAAATTGAGTTAGGATTCTGTGTAGTTCTCGCGCGCTATTGAAATTTCCGGTGCGGGTTGACCCGTTTTATATAATCGTTTTTTTTATTAAATAAAAAAGATTACTAATTATTTTACTCCGTATTTTTTTTGGGTCTGTACACCACTTACTTTTAACCGTACACTACTAAACATACTTCATATTATTGTACTGTATAACACTTTAATGCATGTTAAGTGGTGTACGGTAAAAGTTGGTAATATACGGATCACCACCTTTATTTTTTGTACTATATTTTTTGTTTTTATTTTTTTTATCAAAGTTAAAGAGTATATTGCATTTTTCTTTTGAAGAATAAGATATCTAACTTATATATTGATTTTTTATTGAAATGTAATTACTTATATATTGATTGATATTAATTAATATTAATACTAATTAATAATATTAATATAGTAGAGAGGTTTAATTTTAAGATAATTTATGTACTAATATTTACATCAAGTTACTTTTCTTTAATGAACTTGATTTGAATTAAACCATAGTTATGAAAATTTCATTAAAATAACATTTTGTGGAACAGATATTGATTTTCCTAATTTTTATTTTTTGAATTTATCATATAAGAAAAGTCGATTACATAATTGTAACTATTTTTGTGTTTTTGGTTTATTTATGTAAGAAAAACTTGATTTTAATAAACAATTTGAGCTTTTTATTTGTCGATTAAGTTTTAGACCAATCATTATTTATTGATATATATTAGTCATACACAAAAAATGTATCGATTTTACTACATTGTATACAACTGTATAATGTATATATTGTTATAAATGACTAAATGATGTTGTGATAATATATCACACCGTATTTATAATGTAGTTCCGCCTACATATTGATACTGATAAGGGGTTGAACACGCAAGCATAAATAGACACGACATTGAAGAAGTAGAAAAGGAAGACAAAGATATATAAGATGGTCCTGTACGGGGTGGTAAAGCTTCGATATTTATTTGTTGAGTTTTGAATGAACATGTTTTGAAATTTGGACTAGGTATAGATGTAGAATAAACAGGGTATGGTAGGTGTCAGGTCATTAGTGATATCAATTACAGTATATCTTAGTCAATAAATTAGTTATAACAACAAAATTAGTCAATGTGTATATTTAATTAACCAAATGTTGGATTGTGGAAAATAACATTATACACAGCCGAAATGAAATGAAATTCTTATTACAACAAAAATTATCGAAGAGGTGGTTTTCAGACCGTAACTATGAGATATACTAAATACATAACGAAAAACAATTAATAATTGCTATCGGTTCAAAAGCACACACCAGCCCTAACTATCTATATTACATTATCACAAACACAAGCAACAACAAAAATGTCTATTTTTTCTTATACATTCTGATCTCCAAGACCAAAACAGTTATGACATATATTCCGAGAAATACTCCATAACCGGCATTCCATGAGCTTCCTGCCTTGGCTAGATGGATTCCATAGAAGATATTCACAATCGTGGTCACTATCATAATTCTGCCTACACTGTAGTGATACCAGTTCCAATATTTTCTCGTTTTTGCATCGATTGAAGGACGAGCCAATAAAGCTAGTATCTATATATAAAAAAAACAACATTCGTGTGTCAAAAAGCAACTTAATTTGTTTTGTCAATTTGAGTTTTAGACCATCATGTCGTCATCAAAAATCAATTGGACTTTTAAAGTCAAAAGACAACTTTGTTTTGTCATTTAGCAACCCTTTAGCGATGACATAGTGTCGTTGCCCGTCTCCTAAAGTGTATTTTTTAGTGTGTGGGCATCAAGAGATTGAACAATCCGATGACTTTTAACCAAATTATATTTACATTTACATAAAAGAACTTCATAAAAAGATAATGTAGAAAGAAACCTGAAGACAACCATATACAAGAATGGTTATGCCAAGTCCTTTGTGCTTTCCAACTTTAGCATCAAGACGATTATCTAATACAAATCCTGCGATCACGCCTGATAATCCAAAAATAAACCCTAATGATTGAATCCCGCTATGTGCATAAAACCATAACGGATCCAAATGCTTCAAATAACGAGCAACCAATACACCAATAGGGATCAATATGCCCCATCCTAACATGTTCAAAATTCCGTGAGCCCTCTTTAAATTCGAATAAGGGGCCTTAATCCTGGTACCTTGACCTGTCACATCATCATCATAGACATATGTTCGGATATTAAAATGTCAAATAAAACAATTTAAAGTTTTAAGCAACCGAAAATTGCCAACTTAGATCATATGATTCTAACTTGCAATATGCTACAATACTCTAGATTATTTTGCATTAACATTGCATATAACCAACACACTTTAAAAGTTTGTAGATGTCCGGCTTAATAATCTATAGGTTGTAGGTTTATTTTTAAACTCAGTAAACAAAACCAATTCAATTATTTATTGATTGATTTATGTAATATAGACATTATTTATCCATTTATTCATTCTATCCGCTCATTACCTATGGTTTAAAAAAGTTGACGGGCCCTAAATGTAAGAATTAAGGTACTAACTTTTATAATCTGATTGTCTTAATCTATAACTACAAGGAATCTCTATATTAAATAAAACAAGATTGTGATGACACGAACATTTTATAAATATTGCTTATATGGCACCTCTAAATCTTCACTCAAAAATTATTTTTTTTCCATTTATTTAATTATGATGTCATAACAACTTTTTACTTAAAACTAATTTTACTTTTTATTTTATAAATGTCATAAATCTTTAAAGAAAATATTTCTATTCTCTTTTCAAAACTCTAATAATTCATACATAATGTTTTATATTTTCGTCATCTATACAATTTTGTCATAATATTTTTTTTAATATTATGATGACATCATTATCATTAAAGAAAAACTTATTTGGCATTATTAGATATTTTCTTATTAATTATTTGTTGTTATTTAATTGATTTATGAGATTATATTTAATTCAACTTTGATTTTTTATTACTCCATTAGGAAATATCTTTACTTTTAAAGATTTTAAATTTTAATAGTTATTTATATATTTTTTTATTTTAAGTTACATGACATATACAAACATTTTTTGGTATATCAAATTAAATATTTCCTATTTACCCGCGTATATGCGGGTTACAAAGCTAGTGTATAATAATTAAACAATGTTTAAGTTGAAGCATTCAACATCATGAATGAGTATTGGGTTGTACACTTGTACATAAGGCTGTTTCTTGTTAGTTAGGCCCAACTTGACAAACTAATTAAAAGAAGTTATCAAGTAGTTGTCAATGTACCCACTTCAGGCTGGCTTAACATTTTTAATATTTAGGCTATATAAAGTCAAACCTTGCTTAGAATGGAATGGAATGGAATGGAATGAAATGGAATGGAATGGAATGGAATGGAATGGAATGGAATGAATGGAATGGAATGGAATGGAATGGAATGGAATGGAATGAAATGGAATGGAATGGAATGGAATGGAATGGAATGGAATGGAATGGAATGGAATGGAATGGAATGGAATGGAATGGAATGGAATGGAATGGAATGGAATGGAATGGAATGGAATGGAATGAAATGGAATGGAATGGAATGGAATGGAATGGAATGGAATGAAATGGAATGGAATGGAATGGAATGGAATGGAATGGAATGATGGAATGGAACGGAATGGAATGGAATGGAATGGAATGGAATGGAATGGAATGGAATGAATGGAATGGAACGGAATGGAATGGAATGGAATGGAATGAATGGAATGGAATGGAATGAATGGAATGGAATGGAATGGAATGGAATGGAATGGAATGGAATGGAATGGAATGGAATGGAATGGAATGGAACGGAATGGAATGGAATGGAATGGAATGGAATGGAATGGAACGGAATGAATCGAATGGAATGGAATGCATGGAATGGAACGGAATGGAATGGAATGGAATGGAATGGAATGGAATGGAACGGAATGGAATGGAATGGAACGGAATGGAATGGAATGGAATGGAATGAAATGGAATGGAATGGAATGGAATGGAATGGAATGGAATGGAATGGAATGGAATGGAATGGAATGGAATGGAATGGAATGGAATGGAATGGAACGGAATGGAATGGAATGGAATGGAATGAAATGGAATGGAATGGAATGGAATGGAATGGAATGGAATGAATGGAATGGAATGGAATGGAATGGAATGGAATGGAATGAATGGAATGGAATGGAATGGAATGGAATGGAACGGAAAGGAATGGAATGGAATGGAATGGAATGGAATGGAATGGAATGGAATGGAACGGAATGGAATGGAATGGAATGGAATGAAATGGAATGGAATGGAATGGAATGGAATGGAATGGAATGGAATGGAATGGAATGGAATGGAATGGAATGGAATGGAATGGAATGGAATGGAATGGAATGAATGGAATGGAATGGAATGAAATGGAATGGAATGGAATGAATGGAATGGAATGGAATGGAATGGAATGGAATGGAATGAATGGAATGGAATGGAATGGAATGGAATGGAATGGAATGAATGGAATGGAATGGAATGAAATGCAATGGAACGGAATGGAACGGAATGGAACGGAATGGAATGGAATGGAACGGAATGGAATGGAATGGAATGGAATGGAATGGAATGGAACGGAATGGAATGGAATGGAATGGAATGAAATGGAATGGAATGGAATGGAATGGAATGGAATGGAATGGAATGGAATGGAATGGAATGGAATGGAATGGAATGGAATGAATGGAATGGAATGGAATGGAATGGAATGGAACGGAATGGAATGGAATGGAATGGAATGGAATGGAATGGAATGGAATGGAATGGAATGGAATGGAATGGAATGGAATGGAATGGAATGGAATGGAATGGAATGGAATGGAATGGAATGGAACGGAATGGAATGGAATGGAATGGAATGAAATGGAATGGAATGGAATGGAATGGAATGGAATGGAATGGAATGGAATGGAATGGAATGGAATGGAATGGAATGGAATGGAATGGAATGGAACGGAATGAGGAATGGAACGGAATGGAATGGAATGGAATGGAATGGAATGGAATGGAATGGAATGGAATGGAATGGAATGGAATGAAATGGAATGGAACGGAATGGAAATCATAATATAAATAAAAATACATATCATCACTAAGTTATAATTTTTAGTTTTTTATTAAATAATAAATCTTACTAAATACTTAATTTTATTAATTAACACTTTTTATAATTAATTAGTTTTTATATAAAATAATAAAAATTTTATAATCTAACATTATTTTTATTAAATAAATAACTACTTTATAAAAAAACATTTTATATAAAATAATTAATAATTTATAAAATAATAATAATTCTATAAAATTATAATTGCCAAAAAATAATCATTAACAGTAATATTATTTTATAATAATATAATAAAATATTAAATAGTTTATAAAATATTAATAGTTTTTATTAAATAATAAATTTTTATAAACTAACATTATTTTTTTATAAAATAAATAACTTTTTGATAAGTTAAAATATTTTTAAAATAATAAAAATTTTATAAAATAGTAATAAATTTATAATAAAATATAATTTATTGCCAAAAAATAATATTAACAATAAAATATTTTTAATACTTATAATAAGAATAATAGATAAATACACTTTTAAATTAGATTTGTTTAACAAATTTTGAATTCCATTGGAAAAAACTTTCCATCCAATTTGTGAAGGAATCTTGAATTCCTTCATATGATGGAATTCGAAGGAACTCAATTCCTTTTCATTACGAACCAAACATGTCATGGAATGGAATCTGAATTCCATTATGCCAACCAAACATGATATGGAATGGAATTCAGATTCCAATTCCATTGAATTCCAACGAATTCCGCGAGGCAAAACATCCCCTAAAAGTATATATGTTCTATAGTATTTTTCATAGACATCATAATAATTCAAGACAATATATAGTAATTACCTGAGACATAATTCAATCTGGTGGCAGTTTCAGTTCTATGTTGAGTCAATCGAAAACTCGGTGCCTGTGGAAGAGGATTACTGCTATCCCCAACCGCATACAAAAGTCGTTGACTTGGTTGGTTTGTAACTAGCTGAAAAGCCATGTATAATCTAGACGAACTTGAAATAAGGTTCGACGTGTTACCAATTATTTGTAGGTCTCCTTGGTCGGGCAACACTTGGGCTGGGGTTTGACCGCCAAGGAGATACCTTTTCATGTTGGCTGAACCATCGGTAGCCATCCAACCCACGATGGCACTAGACCCGACCATACGTCCGTTTGGTGAAAACCCCATTGCAATATAGGAATTTGTGTTTGGAGCCGATAAAACAAAACTCCATAAATTTGGACCTGCTTGTGCATACTGAATAGACCAAATTTTCATTCATTAGTACATTTATATATCTGTCGCTAATTTGGTATCTTGAATTGTTATTTGTTATACTTGTATATATATATATATATATTCTAATAATCGGGTTTTTGGTTTTAAATCCACGAGTGAGTAAAATATATATCCTCGAGCTAGAGCCAGGTGTTTTTTTTTTGTTTTGGAATTAACCAAATTTCTTTGGATTTGGAGTCGAATATGAAGAGACAATGTTGTTGAGCCCAAATTTAAAGTTAGATATATGTAGAAAGCTAGGCTAACGCCGGCAGACCAATGTGTAGTGTTTTGAATTTTGATGTACATATATCTTTAATCACACTAGCAACTCTTTTTGCTTCATTTGTTGTATTTTATATATATGATGTAACTAGATATATATATTCCGTATTAGAGATAGTAATCTTAATTATAAGGGTGACCAACATTTATGACCATTTGCATTACAAACACCAACTTTTTAGAAATAACTTGAAGGAGATACTAAAAAATTCCCAACCACTCCAAATTAAACACAATAATTTCTTAATTGTTAGAATACACCATTGAAAATAGCAACCACTTGAACAAAACTAAAAGAACCAACATATGGATGCAGGATGAAGAGACTTACTCTAAGAATGAAGTCTTGAGAGGACCAAACAGGTATGCAATTGAGAGAAGTAGTGTCGAAAGTGATCTCTCCATTGCCAAGATTCAAGTTTGAATTGCATGAATCTGATTGTGTTTGTGCATGGATCATCATATGATGATCATAACATGTTAATATCAACAAAAAAGGAAGAAGAATATTGGTTGAGAATTTCATCATCATGGACGTGTTCTCTTGATTATCTCATTCAAGAATCAATTCTCTAATATATATGTGTGATGAAATGCAAAGTAGTGGGTGGGTGATGATGAGTGAAATAACATGTAGTATCATACATGTATTTCTTTAATGGTATATATATAATTGAGAATAGGTAAGGTTGACTTGGTGGAATAATGTATTATTCAACTCTCCATTATTCCAACATACTCTTAAATACCAAAAGTACACAACTTTATATAGGGAAAAAAAAAAGAGAGTCAATCTATTATAAGAGTAAGAAAATATACGAATTATTACATTTAATCTGGGACAAAAGATATATTTCTGTGTGCTAATTAAAGATTTTTAATATTAGTTGCCAAACACATATATCCAAATTAAACTATATGCTTATATACGATTATAGTTATGTACTGAATTATAATATATATACATTTGAATTATAATTTTTATCATGGATAGGTATTAAGAGTAGTATTAATTAAAATGTTACTTTTTTCTCTTTTAGAACTCACTATATATACATATAGTCAAAGTTTAATTAATATGTGTACCAAGAAAATGATAACATGATTGATATATATTTTTATATATTTTTTTGAATGTTACAAGAATAGACGGCAAATAACAATAATAATAATAATAATAATAATAATAATAATGAAAGTTGAAGCATATATTTTATCAAAGTGTTCGTCCGTCCTTGCCGTTTTTGAATGCCATTTTATTTTATATATGAAGGTGGCAAACATTTCCTCAGATACGTTAACCAACGAGTTAAAAGTTTAGCACCATCTTGTTATTATTATTAACAACATGTTCAGTCTACATGGTAAATGATAACATGTTTGGCAATTGCATATTGTTACTAAATACTAAAACTACAAATTTATTTCGAAAATCTTTACAAAAATTTAAATCATCAACGTTAACTTTAAATTGTTTTGGTTAAATTACAACATGTTGTGTATTGAATAAAGTCAAAACTTTTCATTTTAATCTAAAAACGACATTTTTTTTCCACAACATTCATTACATATATTTGAAAAAAAGATCATACTTCGATTAGAAAAATCATAAACTTATATTTAAATTTTGAATAAAGAAAGCTGTTTAATTTTAGGCTTTTATTGCAAATACACAATGTTTTTACATTTTAATCAACATAAAAAAAACAATTATTTTTTATATAATATAGAAATCGGACACTCATGCGAAATAAGATAATTTGAAACGAAAAGAATAATTATCGGACACTCATTTCATTTAAGAATACAACTGTGGAAAAACTACCGATTTGACCCATGACCTTTTTTTGACAACAAAAATAATATCTGATTTCACCGGTTTTCTTTCCACATCCAATTGTGAGTTTCTGACCAATATTTCATCGCCCAGGTTTATCTTATAACCCCACATGAAGATCAAATTTAAAACAAAAAGGAAAAAAGAAAAAGAATCTACATGAAGTCAGTCCAAAATATTCCAAGCAAAATCAGTCATAAAAACTTTATTTTATGTTGAATATTCTCAAATCTAAAACCATGCAAACATCAAAGCTGAACCATCCAAGTTTTCATTCAAATTACTAACTAAAAAACTTTTTTGAGAATATACCGATGCACAGATATCGCATATGAAGGGGAATTGTTTTGACCTTATGAAGAATTAGCTCCATCAGATTTCACCCTCCTGTAGAATAACACATAAGCAGCGCTCGACTTGACATCAGCTTCACTAATGGGCGTAACATGGTTGTCGTCAAAGTTGTACCACTTGTTCTCATGAATAAGCTGCAAAAAAAAAAAAAAACAGTGAAATTAAGCTCAGAACACGTGTTGATTTATGCTTTGAAACTGAATTTCCGATTATTTCAACTTGTAGTTGCGGTAATCAGGCTTTAATGTTTAGATAGATAAAATGATAAATGCAGTTTCGGTTTTTTATAATCAGTTGCATACCAGATGCAACAGAAACTAAGTAGAAAAAGGAAGATAAATTACCTAATTACCCCTTTGTAAAACCCAACCTGAGAAAATTTACCTAATATTACGAGATGTATCTCCTTTTTTTTCCCACGAGAATGTTATATGTGGTCATGTTATGCATTAATTTTGCTATATAATCATTAAATGTCAAAAATTTAAGCTACCATCTTAGCATAACAGCTTCTACCAGCAAAATCACATCCAAACACTATCTCCTCTAATCCGGTGATTACAGTTGATTATCTGACTTCAATTATATAGAGTAACGTAATCCATTTCAGAACGCATATATATATAGAGTAATGTAATCATTTTCAAAACGCACATTCAAGCAGCACTCCCTACCGGCGATGTTATCCTCTACTCTAAGGTGAGTAAAAGCTGATATTAGTGTGAAGTGTTTTACATAGAGTAAGCAGACCTTATCTTGGTCAAACTCTAAACTTAAACTGGAAGTGCTATATGTTGCGTTAACTGGAAGTTAGTGGAAGTTTTGGGGTTATGCATAATGGGCCGAAAGTGCTACAACTATAAGAATGAAACATGAATATAAATAATATCCAAAACATTTAAGATAATTACGTCAGGAAAGTAAAGGGGAAACCTTGATATGTGCAGTATAGTGGCCACTTCCCATGTTGCCATAGTGATTGGCTACGGCATAAAGTTCATATACTTGAGGACACGGATTGTTTTTGTTAGCTACATATTTTGTCAAGTCAAAGTCATGAAGAGGGAAGTTGACAAATGTTTCAAGTTTACTTTTCATGGTCCTGCTATACGAGAACCTTTTCAAATGGACCACCAGCACCTCAGGGAGCCTCCACAGATCGAACTTTTTACTTGCTTGCCTTCGCTCTTTGCATTGAGGGCAGAACCTTTGGCCAAAAACACATCAGAGAAACATATAGTACAAAAGAACTGTAATAAACAAACAAAAAATGAAAGCAAGCAAAAGATACCAGCAAATAAAATTGGTCGATCTGACATGTATGTAACTGAACTTGCTTGAGTATTTGCCAAATATCTGAAGTTTTCTTAAGTAAAATACAAATAAAGGCATATTGTGAACCCAAGCCGCCACCATCAACTAATTTATAATGTAGTAGTGGGCACAAGATAATATCAACTGTGAAATAATATCTCTAAAAGGAAAAGTGGTCATTTTCGTGAGGCAGGAGTGTTTGAGAAAACTTATTATCAGAGGAAGAAAAACAGCTGGTTGGTTAAGGTAACGGGTAAAAATAAGTAACTTCATCTACGGGTTAGTCAGGTCAAGTTGAACCCGTCAACACTCTCGTGTCCAGTTTTCTTAATTTTAATAATAAGTAATTTACTAAATAAGATATTAAAATTATATTGTAAAAACTCCCAAATCAAGCCAATTTCAAATAAACAGGTTGAACTTGCCATTAACATAGTTTATAAGTAGCAAGGTAGCAAGCAAAAGAATTTGAAAGATTGAAACTAACCACATGTCTTCAGGTACTAACGGTTCTTCACGTAGGAAAGCTTCTATGCATGAATACAAAGACGGAGGCTCAATACGAGCTTTCTTCATTCCTTGCCCATTCTTGAAAACCTCTGGCAAGTTTTGCAAGTACTGCATCTCGTATTTCTTTGCAAGTTCCGGTGACCAATCAATATATAGTATCACTGACACTGATGATGAGAACAAACATACATTTTTCTCTTCTCCGGCAGAAATATCAATAGGATCATTGTTTTCATCAACCAACTTTAGCGGAAGTTTTATAAATGAAGCACTTGCAGGTGAATACGCTTCCCCACAAATGGTGGCAGGTGGTAAATCCGATACTATTGATGATTTAATGGGTTGGGAGTTCTCCTGTTTTAGCAATGGAGAGAGCATTGTATGAGCTATCAACTGTATATCACCTCTTGCGATCGTCGCATCAGTAGATATTGGAAAAATGAATGGTGTTCCAAAAGGCTTCCATGTAGTTGTGCCCCCAGCATTGCTAGGTCTTTTATAGGATACAAAAAGAATTAAAGGTAAGTTTAGGTGAAATATTCAATACTATTGGAAAACCTTATTAAAGAAACGATACACCACAAACTATTAGTAATAAAAACCCAAAAATAAATAAATACCGATAACGAAAATAAAGGGGATCTCTTCAAGTGATGGAACATAATCAAGTTATGGTCATACAGAAAGACTGCAACTAATGTAGGCAGTAGAGATGGCATTCAAAATCAATTACATAAATTCTTGATTTAGGAAATGTTTTGCTTTTATGGTGTCAAATAAAATTAAAAAATCTGAAAATGAAATAGGTGGGCTCAAAATAAGCCCAAAATATGCTTTAAACACATACAATCTTCTAAATCTTGATATCAAAAAGGTTAACTGATTATTGATTGTAATATTTATCACACTTACTACTTGTAAAGAATATCAGAATGTTGGACAAAATGTACCTCAGATCAACCCAACCCACCTGTACTGACAAACTACCCGTTTTGACCCATCATCCAACATTCCAACCTGCCAGACCCATTCATTTAGCCACCTCTACTTGGTTTGGTTGGTTTAAGTTTTAGCTCAATAAAGAAACTAAATTCCAATCCAATTCTAGAAGGTTTTCATGATACAGGTTGAATTTCGTTTGTTTAATGTGAGTTGAGCTATTTGGGTCCATGACTAAATAGTTCCTAAATAACACTAATGATGGTCACAAAAAATACAAGCTTCATCAAGATGAACTTACGGGTTTTCACGACGGTGAGCCAACTGCAAATATATAGGGTTCTTTGTTAACTTTGGAATTCTGTATGCATTAAGTCGTGCACCATCCTTTATAACAGATAATGGCATGAGTGGGTCCTCCAAGAATCGGTGAATCAAGTGGTCATGTACCTACAAAACACAATTTGCTTTACTCAAAACAACACAAGTAAGTAAATTAATATTAATACTAATACTAATATAATAGAGTAATCAATACCAAAACATAATTTAAGGTATCATTTACCTCCGCTAACAAGATCTTTTCATTTTGTTTTAAAAAACAAGCATTACTAAGAGCTTGTACTAAGTCTCTGCAACATCCCAATGTTGATAAAGTTACTGTGCAAGTAGCAGGCATCACACTTCCATCACAGCTAAAAACTGTCACCGTCATTGTACGGGGAGTGGCTGATTGGAGCGGCAACGAGAGATGCATAAATGGATCGAATGTAACCGAGATCTGGTCACATACAGGACAGGTCAAAGTTGATTTGTACTGGCCCTGTTAAATGGCAAATGGAAGTTAAAGCACATGCATCTAATATAAAACGATAGAAACAACTGAAACCCTATTTAACAACAAATCTAATAAGATCTACTAATGGTGAATTTTACAACTGAAAAAATGGGTGGTTCGATGGGTTGGGTAAAGGGTTCTGGTCAAGCAGACTATATATCAATAAGAGTTAAAAGAAGCGGGTCAGAGAGTAGGGATGACACATCGAAACCCAAACCTTTTTCCCTACTTTTTGAATTTCACAAATAATTAATGCATTTAATAATTTAAAACTAATAAAAATTAATATTCTATGAAAACCAAATGCAGAATTAGGAGTATTAAGCATTCGAAAATCCTTCAGGTGATTCTCAGCCCATTTCAGCATTTACATTTTAGCAAGGTTATACTTTAATCTGATTAACTCTTTAGAAATAAATCTCAACCCAATGTGATTCATATTTTAGTCAAATAGGTTGATATGGAAACCTCTACTAAATACTCAAAGATGTCATGAGAAGTTTAGTTTCATACTCACTTGAAAGACGTCCATAACTATTGAATCATTGCGAGATATATGGTTAGCCCAGAATTCATCCGCAACTTGTATCTCGGGTCTGCCATTAGCATCTCTAGACTTTATATACGGCTTGTGTTTAACCCGGTTCAGATCTTCATGAAGTCCATCGAGCAAGAAGGCAAGCAGTTCCTGCCCCATGAAACAAAAGAGAAAAGAACATACGTCACTCGATCTATCATGCTCAAGTCATGAAATCTCGATCTTGCACAACAAACCTGAGAATCATGTTGCTTGTGCCCTCCAAATTGTGGTGCAAACCGAGCCAGCTTTGCTTTGAAAGCCCGTGGAGCAACTGCAGCACGTCCTGGGGCCCACAACCTCCTAAGCAACTCACCAAATCCCATAGCTAGCTCGCCCTACATGGTAAATTCTCTTTGTTATTAATTTACCTCTTTGAGATCAGAAATGAACTTCTTGGCTTGGAAAACAGAAACCAAGTACTCTACATGTTCAGTTTCTTTTGCATTTCTTTTACTATAAGTCTATTATTCAGAAGGAGCAAACTTGACCCCCTTGTATACAATTCAAGTACAACTGAAAACAACAATGCTAGAAGTGCTTAAATGCACACATACGGATTTATTAAACTGTAGACACGAAAGTTCACATAGCTCTGTGGCTCTTGCAATAATTACTTCAGTGTAGAACTGAGATGTACCTGCATGCCTAGAGGATTTTGCCAGTTTATCTCCTGACGGAAATCTTCAATGAAAAACTTTGCAAATTCTGGTGTATGAACAAGACACTGTATTGCACTGTTCATAAAGCAGGTGTTTCCTAAATTCAGCAATCCAATTAGACCAATACAAGAACCCCTTGTACTGACACCAAAAGAAGTGGGTGCCTTTTCTGCTGCAGATTGAAATTGCAATAGCTCTGAATTGTGGCTTCTAGAAAAACCGTTGTTTGCAGTAGAGCCTCCTGCAATTGAATGGTTCATTCTAGAAGGTTCTACGACTGTTAATTGGTCATTCTCTGAATAGCCATTCACTTGAATAGTTGTAAAGCTTCTTCTGATATTAATGACTTCCACGAGAATCTGTATTCATTATGTTCACATTAAAGTCCTATTCTTTCACGTATTTAACTAACAAGTGAGAATTCATACATGGACTTACATTACATCTAAAATCGCATTCAAGAATTCCATTTTACAGAGATTGACATATTACCAGGTGCTATAGAGAAAGGTACAGACCCAGAGAATCGAACATTGGCATTAAATTAAAAAATGGAAGGTCTTGATTAAGCCCAATAACATGTGTTTAAAAAATCATCAAAAAATCAAAGAAAAATTTAAAAAAATGAGATTCATCACAAATTTGAATCACAAAGGTTTAAAGGAGTTCTTGAGTTCTTTTTTTTAGGAGTTCTCAAATAACTCCTCCTATATATATATATATATATATATATATATATATATATATATATATATATATTATATATAGACAAGGGTTCATGAGAGAAACCTTTTCTTTTGCAAGAAACACAAAAACTTTAAAAAATTACGTATTACGTCACCTGGTAATATAAGATCATCTATGAATTGTATAACACAGTAATCCTACCAAAATTATATTTCATGTTGTTGATAGCTGATTAAAGGTGAAACAAACTTTAAGCTATAAAATACTTGTTCTAGAAAGATTCAAGTCCAAAGGACAAGTAACTCACATCCTGATCCGCACGTATATTGGCCTCATCAAGTGTTTTACCGAAGTCATTTAATAAAGCATGTTTCTGGTGTCCATAGTAATCCCAAATGCTTACCTAACAGAGTGCAGTAAAAGCATAATGAAGATTGATAAAAAAAAAAAAAAACAAAGGTGAAAGATTAATATAAATAAATTATTTACTTGATCCGAATTAAGATCAAAAGTCTCACAGGCCTTGCTGTGTAGTGCTCCAACTGTTTCCTGGTTAGATAGATATAACGATTGGTGATATTCCTCAAAAACATATGATTTTAACAAGAATACAGAACTGGATGATTATAGAATGATAGCAGATGTACCCTTCTGCTTATTCTTATGTCATGCTGGTCAGCCGTTGACATTAAATGCAGTAGAAGGCGTAGAGGATAAACTTCTACAGTCAATCCTATTTGTGGTGAGCTGTGAGTTATAGCTTTTCGAGCCAATGCTGGACCCCCACCATACCTGCACCCCAAGAGTTACTACTATATCCACACATTCCATATAAAAAACTCATTCTGAAAAAGAAACCGAAGTTATAATAGATAAGGGATAATAAAAAATCATCCCATTGCTGCTATTAAATTTTCTGTTAAATTACTAGAATAGAATGATATATTATCATAATAAAACTCTAGTGATCCTGAAAGAGTCCATTGCATGCCCCTTGTCGTGGAAGTAATTACATTTCTATTATGTAAATAAACTAATATAATGACAATTATATAGAAAACAGTCATGGAAATTCAAACTAACCATGAATAAAATTGGTTCCAAACTTTTTCTGGGACCAATATGTAATCAGTGCCCTCAACTAATGCTTCATGGATCTCAAATGTTGAATTCTCAGACGATGATCCACAGATCAAATCAGAATTGTCAATGCTTTGTGGCTTCTGCACAGTCCTTGAGCTGCCAGAGCCACGAGGCTCCACGGATGATTCGTCGTTTGCCAGGTTCTGATTAACATATTCGGACCAAGTTCGCCACCATCTGTTGTCAATCAGTATAAATATGATTAAGTTATCAAATAATTGAAGATACATATGTCAATTTGAAGCAGCACTATACAACCTACCACTGCTAGTCATAATTCAATCAAGCAAAAATCAAAGTTAAAATGAGATTGTTAAGATACATTGCAACAGCTATGAGCCTTTTTAGATGTAACTTTGAAGACTAGTCCTTTCAGGTTTCAACAGAGGTATACATTTACTTGTGAATGACATGCTTTGTAAGTACCAACAAGCTTTAAAAGTACGACTTATCTCGAACAACCGTTTTGATATCATATAAAAGATATATTATAAAGACAACAGCAAAAGAGCAAGGCATGTGCATTGACAACATGTAATGCTGAACCATTGGTCACTTAAAGTTCAAGAAAGCAACTCTACGAAAATCGTAACATATGTTATATGTATAAGTTTGGATTGTTGAAAACTGATTGGCATAAAAGCCATGTAAATAAATGCAACTTTGAGCATGTGGGAAGGTTATTAGACAATAGTAATCCAAATCATTCCTTTGGTTGACACTGTGAGAAAATTAAAAAAGAAAAGAATAGACAATGTATATCTTCAGCTTTCAGTTCTAAACTAACCATCCAACATTATCCCCAAAAAGGAAAACAGAAACTAACCAGGTGTTATGACACCACTAAACCAGTCTTTATAATGCATAATAATTTGCCAAGCAAATGGATCCTAAGATTGCATATACTAAAGTTGATTGTCACATCATTATCCTTTCAAGAGTAAATAAATTCTTGATGCTCACAGGTTCGATCCATGGTTCCATAAAAAAAGATACCGTAGTGGCCACAGAGTAACTTACCACACCCAGTATCTACAACAACAGAATGCTCAACCCAAACTTTATGATTTTTAAAGGTCTTCCTATGAACACATTGACATGAACAAAACCCTACATGGGTGATTGGATTCGCCTTACAATAAGAGATCCCATATTTAGACCATAAGCTAGTGGCTCCAACCTACCAGAGGATGGTCTATATCATGACTCGATCTTATGTATCTCATTATCATTTGAACATTTAGAAACTCCAAAATCGATTGAGGTTAAAACTATTCTTGAAACTTTGGTCATAGGTTGAAGTATTGAATCTTTGTATGTGTGATTACAACAAAGAGGGAGAAAAAAAAAAAAAAGGCCACTTCTAGAAGTAAAAAATGTAGGATTTTTGTATGTTGGGGACTATGAGGCTGGTGTCAGTGAATTAGAAGCCATTACCTCACAAGAACAAATAGAATAGAGATGGCAAGAGAATTTATCAAGGAAAGGAGATATAGGATCCATTATGAATGAGTTCAGTACCTGACCCCCTTGACAAGTATGGAGTATATCCAATTTCAACGGTTTTGATAAACAAAATTTTCCTCTTTAAAACTATACTGTCCTCTTTAAGCAAGATCTTCCTCTTCTATATTGCTATTTTAGAAGTTAATATTGAATGTAGATTTCCTGAAGTTCATGTAGGTCAAAAAAAATAATATCTATACCTAAAAACTTCATGACTACATCCAAATACGTGCATTGATGATTAAACGGTGATGCTAAATTTGGAATCCGTGGCATAAAAAGTAAAAAAAAAATAAAAAATGAAATATGTGAAATTTATCTAATTAAACCACAATTAATCATGGATTATGAAATAAACTAGCCGGACATCAAGCTTAAAAACACTAGAGTGAGCATGATCTCACACCTGAAAACTTGATACCAAAACCCTACATTTGTAGAACTTCTAATTGTAACAGGGTAAAAGATCAACAGATCCAATCATTGTCTAGAAGAAGTATGTAAGTAATAAAAGATTTGGGATCACTAGACGTATAAGAAAACCCTAACTTTTAAAGCGTCTGCATTCTACTGGAAATGGATCAACAGATTTGATAATAAAAGGTCTATATGTGTAGTAACAGACAGATGATTCATGGATAGGTGTATATTTATTGTGATTACCTGTAAGATAGTATAAAAAAAACATCGCCGTCTTTGACTTGAGGTTGTACTTCCTGCAGAATGCTAAATAACACTTCTTTCTCTTGCTCTGGAGACAGCTCCGTCACACCACCATTCACTGTGGAAATACCTGTCATGCCTAGGGTCTACAAAGATTTTTGAGCCAATGTTGACGATCGATTGTCAAAGGGTGTAAAGCGTCAGAGGACGGGATAAAGTATAACCCAGCCAAACCCTGGTTAATTGTTGACCCCGAGTCTTGCTATAAATGATGACAATGTATTACATTAATAGCACATCTTGAATGTTACAACACTACAAAATACCAATTTAATTTTAAAATTTGAATTCAAAGGTCCACAGTTTAAGAACATTTTTGGCGGAGTGACTTGAATTTGGCTACGTCATTTAATAGTTAACAATTGTCCCTATATACATAGTGTATCGGTAAACGGGTAAAGTATCAAACTTAGCATCCCATTGTAGTCCCAAGGCCACCACAAACAGGCCCAAATAACATCCAAACAACTAAGCCATGATGTGAAGCTGTGACCAATAGTTTACTGTATATTGTAGTCACAATATATGGAATAGATGATACTAACTGTCCCAATTAGCTTAAACAGTATAAGCCAAGTGAAAATCTACAAACTCAAACCTAAGCTCGTAATCCTTTTGGAATATCCCAATCCCAAAGCAAAAGACTAGCCCAAATACCATCCAAAAAGCTAAAACAGTGGTATACAACAGCGATCTACTGCTAACGGCACAATCTAACTCATAATTAATAAGAAATTGGATAGGGTAAAATGTTACCTTGATCTTAAAAATGAGGGCTAAAGTGTTCTAATATGACAAAAAAATTCCAACTATAGTGAATATAATTAAATACTGTGAGTACTTTGTAGCCGTAACACGTGGAATAGGTAACTCTAGCAGGTAAAGCTCCAATAGATCTAATTCCCTCGAGTATGATCCTGAGTATGTGTTTTGTTTAAGGCAGAATAAATATGCCTTTGATTATTGTTTTGTACCAGTAAGCTCTCATCCAACAACCTCATACATTTCATACGTTGGAAAAACAGATTGTAATCGTTGTATATTGAAGTGTTATAACAATAGTACAACACTTCAAAATAAACAAACAAAAAAATAAATTACGAGTGTCAATTATAACTTGAACTTAAAAGTTTGAATTCCGAAGATTATTAGTAAGACTCCATCATCTTAACAAATTTCTGCAAATGAAGCTAAATGCGTAAATATTGTTAACTACCTCAATGTCAACACACTTTGTGATGATGCCTATAAGGGATATGGTAACTTTAGCTTGTAAAACACGAACTAATTATTATTATTCTAATTAATCTGCAATATCCTAATGGGAAGTTTTTCTATTTTTATACATACATTTCTGGATTCATGCCACATCCATTTTCATAAAGATGTATATATTATTACATCTTAAACCACATATTTTCAATAATGAAGTACTTCCCTTATCCAAAATCCACATCCTCCGTGAAATTAGCTTCAAAAATCAATCAAATCCACAATAGTTCTTTAAGACCCAAAGCAACTACTACAACAATATGGATGAGGTTTTCCCTCTCCCGGCTGTCCAAAGAGGACTCTTTGATTCAGATGTATGCACCCTAACAGGGTATCCCCGTGACCGCCGTCGAACCCTTTCCCAGGCCACCGCAAGATGTTTACCAAGGGAGGTAAAAACCTGAGATTTCTTGTGAAGACATCAAGATACCTTGACCATTATGCCACCACACCAACTACTACAACATAAATAGGAAATTCATCTAATGGACCCTACAAAGCAACTTTGAAATAAAGTACATAAACATCAAACTACACAGATACACCTCATAAAAGTGGTGGTGGTGGTGGTGGTGGTGGTGGTGGTGGTGGTGGTGGTGGTGGTGGTGGTGGTGGTGGTGGTGGTGGTGGTGGTGGTGGTGGTGGTGGTGGTGGTGGTGGTGGTGGTGGTGGTGGTGGTGGTGGTGGTGGTGGTGGTGGTGGTGGTGGTGGTGGTGGTGGTGGTGGTGGTGGTGGTGGTGGTGGTGGTGGTGGTGGTGGTGGTGGTGGTGGTGGTGGTGGTGGTGGTGGTGGTGGTGGTGGTGGTGGTGGTGGTGGTGGTGGTGGTGGTGGTGGTGGTGGTGGTGGTGGTGGTGGTGGTGGTGGTGGTGGTGGTGGTGGTGGTGGTGGTGGTGGTGGTGGTGGTGGTGGTGGTGGTGGTGGTGGTGGTGGTGGTGGTGGTGGTGGTGGTGGTGGTGGTGGTGGTGGTGGTGGTGGTGGTGGTGGTGGTGGTGGTGGTGGTGGTGGTGGTGGTGGTGGTGGTGGTGGTGGTGGTGGTGGTGGTGGTGGTGGTGGTGGTGGTGGTGGTGGTGGTGGTGGTGGTGGTGGTGGTGGTGGTGGTGGTGGTGGTGGTGGTGGTGGTGGTGGTGGTGGTGGTGGTGGTGGTGGTGGTGGTGGTGGTGGTGGTGGTGGTGGTGGTGGTGGTGGTGGTGGTGGTGGTGGTGGTGGTGGTGGTGGTGGTGGTGGTGGTGGTGGTGGTGGTGGTGGTGGTGGTGGTGGTGGTGGTGGTGGTGGTGGTGGTGGTGGTGGTGGTGGTGGTGGTGGTGGTGGTGGTGGTGGTGGTGGTGGTGGTGGTGGTGGTGGTGGTGGTGGTGGTGGTGGTGGTGGTGGTGGTGGTGGTGGTGGTGGTGGTGGTGGTGGTGGTGGTGGTGGTGGTGGTGGTGGTGGTGGTGGTGGTGGTGGTGGTGGTGGTGGTGGTGGTGGTGGTGGTGGTGGTGGTGGTGGTGGTGGTGGTGGTGGTGGTGGTGGTGGTGGTGGTGGTGGTGGTGGTGGTGGTGGTGGTGGTGGTGGTGGTGGTGGTGGTGGTGGTGGTGGTGGTGGTGGTGGTGGTGGTGGTGGTGGTGGTGGTGGTGGTGGTGGTGGTGGTGGTGGTGGTGGTGGTGGTGGTGGTGGTGGTGGTGGTGGTGGTGGTGGTGGTGGTGGTGGTGGTGGTGGTGGTGGTGGTGGTGGTGGTGGTGGTGGTGGTGGTGGTGGTGGTGGTGGTGGTGGTGGTGGTGGTGGTGGTGGTGGTGGTGGTGGTGGTGGTGGTGGTGGTGGTGGTGGTGGTGGTGGTGGTGGTGGTGGTGGTGGTGGTGGTGGTGGTGGTGGTGGTGGTGGTGGTGGTGGTGGTGGTGGTGGTGGTGGTGGTGGTGGTGGTGGTGGTGGTGGTGGTGGTGGTGGTGGTGGTGGTGGTGGTGGTGGTGGTGGTGGTGGTGGTGGTGGTGGTGGTGGTGGTGGTGGTGGTGGTGGTGGTGGTGGTGGTGGTGGTGGTGGTGGTGGTGGTGGTGGTGGTGGTGGTGGTGGTGGTGGTGGTGGTGGTGGTGGTGGTGGTGGTGGTGGTGGTGGTGGTGGTGGTGGTGGTGGTGGTGGTGGTGGTGGTGGTGGTGGTGGTGGTGGTGGTGGTGGTGGTGGTGGTGGTGGTGGTGGTGGTGGTGGTGGTGGTGGTGGTGGTGGTGGTGGTGGTGGTGGTGGGACGGTGGGGTTTTGAGGTGAAGTGCGGTGGTCGGACGGTGGTGGTGGTGGTGGCGGTGGTGGTCGGGAGGATCATGGTGGTGGTGGTGGTGGTGTGGTGGTGGTGGTGGTGGTGGTGGTCGGTGATGATGATGATGATGTGGTCCTAATTGGTCCTAAAATAAGGAGTGGTCCTAAAATAAGGAGTGGTCCTAAAATAACCCACCCCATGGACGCTTAATAATACATCATCTAACCTAATAACACTTAACCAAAAACAAACATAAGTTACAAGCTGATGAGATATGTTATAAATAACAATAATTCTAGATAATTATATATAACATTATGTATGTATATATGTGTACAATGATGACGAAGAAGAAGATGATGATTAAATAACCTTTGATTAATGAGACAAAATGTATCTCCTTCTTTAGTCTGAGCTTCACCGGCGGCCATGGCAATGTCTCTCATGACCAGCCGTTCTTGCTCCGGTGAAGTCATCTCCATCATCATAACTTCCGTCATCGGTTTGTTATTATTATTATTACTTAATATAATAATGAAAGTGATATCATTAGAAGGGTTTTATTGGTAAGTTGAAATTTGCGTAACTGAAAGATTTCCTTCTCCATATACAACAACAACAACAACAACAACAACAAGGGTACCCAATCCCAGCATAAGCCGGGCTATGGGGGAGGTATGATGTAGACAGACCTTACCCCTACTCAAAGGTAGGGAGGCTGAAGTGGAAGGGACCTCCGGCCCGAAAGTAAAAAATAGGGTTAGATCCACCGGATTGGAGGTCTAAACCAGTTCTCAATCTCAACTCTCGATCTCACGTTCTCATCTCGATCTCAAGAATAAAAGATTTTCAATCTCAGATCTTAGATCGGAGAAAAAAAGCCGTTAGAATTGAGAGAGAAAGAGAGTAGAGAGAGAGAGAGAGAGAGAGAGAGAGAGAAAAGAAGAGAGAAGAGAGACAGAGAGAAGAGAGAAAGAGAGAGAGAGAGAGAGAGAGAGAGAGAGAGAGAGATAGAGAGAGAGAGAGAGAGATAGAAAGAGAGAGAGAGAGAGAGAGAGAGAGAGAGAGAGAGAGAGACATAAAGATTTCCGTTGCTGCCATATTTGTACTTGATCGATAAGTAGCGTACCAAAGATATATATGTTATATATATTAATAAGAAATTATAATTTATAGATGTTTTAAATTGGATAGAGTATTGAAAATAATAAATTTGTTTTATTAATTTTTTAGGGTAAGTGCGCCGGAATGCAGTTAACTAATCCCAAAAAGTTATTGTGTGCACGAACTTTAGGTTTGTTTTATTGTATTCAGGAAACTTGAAAAGATGGTTATAGTAAACATGGAACCGGTTTCCTACTTATTTGTATGTAAATCATTATTTTTATTGTGTGCATAAACTAATCCAAAAAAGTTATTGTGTGCATGCCACGTAAGCAGTCAACGGGAAAGTGGTGACTAACTTCAGGTATGTGTGCAGTTAACTAATCCCAAAAAGTTATTGTGTGCACGAACTTTAGGTTTGTTTTATTGTATTCAGGAAACTTGAAAAGATGGTTATAGTAAACATGGAACCGGTTTCCTACTTATTTGTATGTAAATCATTATTTTTATTGTGTGCACGAACTTTAGGTTTGTTTTATTGTATTCAGGAAACTTGAAAAGATGGTTATAGTAAACATGGAACCGGTTTCCTACTTATTTGTATGTAAATCATTATTTTTATTGTGTGCATAAACTAATCCAAAAAAGTTATTGTGTGCATGTCACATAAGCAGTCAACGGGTCAACGTGAAAGTGGTGCATAACTAATCCCAAAAAGTTATTGTGTGCACGAACTTTAGGTTTGTTTTATTGTATTCAGGAAACTTGAAAAGATGGTTATAGTAAACATGGAACCGGTTTCCTACTTATTTGTATGTAAATCATTATTTTTATTGTGTGCATAAACTAATCCAAAAAAGTTATTGTGTGCACGAACTTTAGGTTTGTTTTATTGTATTCAGGAAACTTGAAAAGATGGTTATAGTAAACATGGAACCGGTTTCCTACTTATTTGTATGTAAATCATTATTTTTATTGTGTGCATAAACTAATCCAAAAAAGTTATTGTGTGCATGCCACGTAACTAATCCCAAAAAGTTATTGTGTGCACGAACTTTAGGTTTGTTTTATTGTATTCAGGAAACTTGAAAAGATGGTTATAGTAAACATGGAACCGGTTTCCTACTTATTTGTATGTAAATCATTATTTTTATTGTGTGCATAAACTAATCCAAAAAAGTTATTGTGTGCATAAACTAATCCAAAAAAGTTATTGTGTGCATGTCACATAAGCAGTCAACGGGTCAACGTGAAAGTGGTGACCGACTAACTTCTTACCTGGTAACTTTTGTTTACTATGGGACTCTTGAACAAGTTTCCTGAATACAATAAAACAAACTTAGAGTTCTTGCACACAATAACTTTTTGGGATTAGTTAACTGCATTCCAGCGCACTTAGCCCTTTATTTTAAAAAGCATTGTGTTCGTAGAATCGTAGTTGCTAAATCATATATGTTAAGTTCAAAATTATTCAGAATTTAAATGAGTTCAAGATGTGATCGGTAACGGATTTGGTTCTTGCAATGAGTTAACGATCCGAATGACTGCAAATAACCATTTTATAAACTAAAGGTCATTCCCTTCCGTTGTATTGCTTACAACAGACGGAAACAATGTCACACCCCGTTGTAGCGGAAATACAAGGTTAACAAATAATTGCGTACTAATCAGAAGGTAAATAGAGATTACATCCATTAAACCAAATACGAGTTTATTACAAGTATAATCGTTCAGATGTGGACCCCAAAATACGGATACAAGTCATCCTCATTTGGAACTGGGCCCACTAAATACGAGTTCAATAAATTGGACAGCCTAATACAATTAAAGCTAATAACATGAGAGTCCTCAAATGTCTGATGCTAATTGTACGTCCAATGTCAAAAGAATGGCCCTATAATGCCATAAATGATCCAAGACTTACTGTTGGTTACCTGAAAAGCATGAAATTTGAGAGGATCAACTATCGAAATAGTTGGTGAGTTTACAGTGTGTTTGACTAAAAGACCAGTCGTCATTGTGAGCACACAATGATATGTAGTTAAATAAGACAAGACTGTCCAGACCGAAGTCTAACAAAGATGTAATGACTGTCCAGACCGAGGTCCGACAAAGATATAATGACCGTACAGACCGAAGTCCGACAATAAGACCAATATGCCTCGTACAGGATTTCCCGTCTACAGTGGGGTACGGACCAGAACCAAGACTGTCAAGTACGAAAACTGACAAGACTACCATTAAAATCTCATAATGGTAAAACTACATAAGGGGGATCATTTTAGTTCGTCAAACACAAAGAACAGTTTAGTCTGCCGACAACATGGCAAGTCAAGACATATAGATCAAAATTTCATATGACACGTATACACATTTTCAGGCGGCCGTCAACAAGGCAAACATAAGACAAATGATTTAAGTAGCCAAATCTCATGACATAGACAAAGACAAATCATTTATAAAGTAGTTGTGTATACAATAGTACATGCTTTTCAGGCCCAAAGTAAAAGGAAAAAGGGCGCCATAAACTCACCTTAGCGATCAAGAGCTAAAAGGGCGAGCAAACTTGAGAATGAGCAAAGTCTAGTCTCCACGTCTATCCAAAACCTAGGATATGAGCACGAATGGTGAAGATAAATTCTCACGACGACAAGTATCCTACGTACAACTACTTAGCTATCAACCCTAGAATGCCACGACCAAGAACGTGATTAAGTGTTCATTTTATTTGACTCAAGTTTCTAATGTCAATGACATTGTCATTTAAAAGGTTGCCCAAAGTACCAATTCCTATAAACGAAGTTCAAGTGTCCAAGATGTTAGAAACCAAAAACGTCAAACTGTTCCAGAAATCGCGGCGCAACCTGGGTGGCTCGCGGCGTGACCTGGGCAGCTCCTCGCGGCGCGACCTGGAAGTCTCGCGGCGCGAGTCAGTTCAAGTGCAGGTTCTGTTCAAAATTCAACACACCTCGCGGCGCGAGCAGGGTACCTCGCGGCGCGAGCGGCGCGAGTTCTACCTGACCGGGTGAAAAACCTGGTTTATGACCATTTTTAGCAAACCATATCGACTCCAAATCGATTCCTTTCATTTCTAACAAGTGTTATCATGTTCAAAAGACCTGGAAACATACCATTTCGCCAATCATTTCTCCATTTTAATCATTTTGATTTCAAGACCAAATTTCTAAATCAAAACTTCATTTAATCAACCAAAACCCTAATTTCATATAACATTCAAAGGCTTCTAATTCAAATTACAAACTGAAATAAACCCTTAAATGAATTTAAATCAAATCAAAAGTTTGGAGAAATAAGTTACTTACCAAATTTTGAGTTCTTGAGAAATAGGAAGAAAATGGTGATGATGATGATAATAAAACCCTAATTGATAAAGCTTTAAAATTCCTTCAGTCCTTCCTTTGCCAAAAATCAGATTTCTGATGATAAAGTATAAAGATTTGAGAGAGTTTGAGAGTAAGAGTTTTTGTGTGGTGTGTGTGTTTGTATGTGTGTGTGTCGACTCAAAGAAGCAGGGGGGGGGGGGGGGGGGGGGGGGGGGGGGGGGGGGGGGGGGGGGGGGGGGGGGGGGGGGGGGGGGGGGGGGGGGGGGGGGGGGGGGGGTGGTGTGTTTGTATGTGTGTGTGGGGGGGGGGGAGTTTTGTTGGTCAATTTCCCTCCTCACAAATCTTAAATCAGCCCATGTGGCTTCTTTTGATATTTTATATCCCTTAATTTGGTAAAATGCTTACGATTAAATACCGTTTGACCTAAAGGTCAAAATTTAAAGTAAAGGTATTTTCCTTCGTGTTATTTGAATTAAGACGAGTCAATAATATTTCGTCAAAGTCAACTTTGAAACATTAAGTCTAGACTGTCTAATTATTTTGTACAAGACATAACCTTTAAATATTCATTTAAAGTTATTTTTAAGACTCGGCATTCGTCTAAATAGCTAATAGTCTACGTCATCAAGATACGTCTAGTTTGACTAAGTCAAAAGTCCAAAAGTCTAATAATTTCCACGTCAAATGACTGTCTAATTGAGATTAAGACTAACCCGATGTTAATTAATTATGAGTTGTCACAGCATCCCCGACTTCTAAGAATTTCGTCCCGAAATCAAGTCTTGCTCAGTAAAAAGATGAGGATAGTTATCCCTCATATAGTCTTCACGTTCCCAAGTCGAGTCGGGTCCGTGTTTTGAGTTCCAACGAACCTTGACCAATTTGATACGACTACGTCTAAGTTGTTTGATCTGTTGGTCTAAAATTTCAACAGGTTCTTCGACAAATTGAAGAGAGTCGTTCACTTGCAGCTCTTCGACAGGTACTACTAAAGTTTCATCAGTCAGACATTTCTTAAGATTTGACACGTGAAACGTGTGATGAACATGTTCTAGCTCTTTGGGTAAATCGAGCTTATAAGCCACGGAACCAATTCTTTGAACAATCTTAAATGGTCCGATATAACGAGGACTAAGTTTTCCCCTCACACCAAAACGTGCAGTGCCCTTCCAAGGTGACACTTTCAGCATGACTTTGTCTCCCACTTGAAACTCAAGTGGTTTTCGTCTACGGTCGGCATAGCTCTTTTGGCGATCTTGAGCCGCCTTCAGCCGTGCTCTAATTTCAACGATCTGATCAGTAGTCTTCTGAACTAGTCCATATTTGTACAAACGACGTTCTCCAGCATCAAGCCAACAGACAGGTGATCTACATTTTCGTCCATACAAAGCCTCATAAGGAGCACATTTGATGCTAGTGTGGTAGCTATTATTATATGAAAATTCCGCTAACGGCAAAAAGGTATCCCAACTACCCTTGTAGTCAATGACACATGCACGAAGCATGTCTTCTAATGTCTGGATGGTACGTTCACTTTGTCCGTCAGTCTGTGGATGGTAAGCCGTACTCAAATGCAATTGAGTGCCTAGGGCGTCTTGAAAATATCTCCATGACTGTGAAGTGAAACGACCATCTCGATCAGAGATAATAGACAAAGGAACGCCATGAAGTGATATGATCTTTTCAATATATAACTGAGACAATTTCTTTATCTTCCAATTCTCCCGTATTGGAATGAAATGAGTAGACTTCGTTAATCGATCGACAATGACCCAAATGGTATCGTATCCTTTCAGGGTTCGAGGTAACTTCGTAATGAAGTCCATAGTAATCTGTTCCCATTTCCAGTCAGGAATTTGGGGTTGTTGGAGCAGCCCAGAAGGCTTTTGGTGCTCCGCCTTGACCATTGAACAATTTAGACACTTTGAGACATAAGTGGCGATATCTCTTTTCATACCAGGCCACCAATAAAAGTCCTTTAGTCCATGGTACATTTTGTTAGCACCAGGATGGATTGAATACTTAGATCGATGACTCTCGTTCATTAAGAGTTCTCTAAGTCCATTGTACTTGGGAATCCACACTCTGCCCTTAACATGTCGGATCCCATCGCCATCCAATTCAAACAAACGTTCAGCATTCCACAATGCTTCTTTCTCGATACGCCCTGGCTGTAGGGCCTCATTTTGATCGTCTAAGACTCTATCCCTTAGTGATGAGCCAAGATAAGAACTTGCTCTTGTTATGACAGATAGTGAAATTCTATCTTTTCGACTTAGCGCGTCAGCAAACAACATTTGCTTTACCGGGATGATATTTGAGTTCACAATCATAATCACTGAGTAATTCTACCCATTGTCTTTGTCTCATATTCAGCATTTTCTGATCGAAAATATGCTGAAGACTTTTGTGATCTGTGAATACCGTACACTTGGTACCATACAAGTAATGTCTCCAAATTTTTAATGCAAAGACAACCGCTCCGAGTTCAAGGTCGTGGGTTGTATAGTTCTTTTCGTGGATTTTAAGCTGTCTAGAAGCGTAAGCAATGACCTTACCTTCTTGCATAAGTACACATCCCATGCCTTGATGTGAGGCGTCACAGTATACCACGAAATTTTCAATGCCATTTGGTAATGCTAGAATAGGAGCATTACATAGTCTGTCCTTTAACGTCTGAAATGCCTTTTCTTGGGCATCCTGCCAAATAAACTCCTTAGTTTTCTGAGTCAACAACGTCAAAGGTTGAGCAACTTTTGAGAAGTTCTCAATAAATCTCCTATAATACCCCGCCAATCCAAGAAACTGGCGGATTTCAGTCGGAGTCTTAGGGGCTTCCCACTTCTTTATTGCTTCAATTTTTGATGGATCTACGTGGATTCCATCCATATTCACTACATGACCCAAGAAGTGTACTTCTCTAATCCAGAATTCACATTTTGAGAACTTCGCGTACAACTTTTGATCCTTGAGTAGTTGTAGAATGGTTCTCAGATGACCTTCATGTTCGTCTTTATTTCTCGAGTAGATCAGTATGTCATCAATGAATACAATGACAAATTTGTCAAGATACGGTCGACATACTCGATTCATTAAGTCCATAAACACAGCAGGTGCATTGGTTAAGCCAAAAGGCATAACCAAAAACTCATAATGTCCATAACGAGTTCTGAAAGCTGTTTTAGGAATGTCTGTTTCTCTGACTCTGAGTTAATGATACCCAGATCAGAGATCAATCTTGGAAAAGTGTGATGCACCTTCCAGTTGGTCAAACAAGTCGTCAATGCGAGGCAAAGGGTACCTGTTCTTGACAGTCAACTTGTTCAATTCTCTGTAATCAATACACATGCGCATAGAGCCGTCTTTCTTCTTGACAAATAGTATTGGAGCTCCCCATGGTGATGAACTTGGACGAATTAGTCCTTTAGCTAACAACTCTTGAAGTTGTTCGGACAATTCTTGCATTTCTGACGGCGCAAGGTGATAGGGTGCCTTGGCCACGGGTGCAGCTCCAGGGACCAAATCTATTCCAAACTCGACTGGTCTGTGAGGTGGAAGTCCCGTCAAATCTTCAGGAAACACTTCCAGAAAATCTCTAACTACTGGAATATCTTGCATGTCTTTACCCACTGGTTTCCTTTCAACTACTAACGCTAAGAAAGCAGGGTGTTCTTTTTGCAAATACTTATTTGCTTTTATCGCCGATACTAAGATCAATTTCTTTCCTGACTTGTCTCCTTGCACTATTAGGGTTTCGTCATTCTGGAGGGGTATTCTAACAATCTTCTCATAACAACTTATATCAGCTCTAACCTTAGATAACCAGTCCATGCCAACAATCACATCAAAACTACTTAGTTCTATGGGAATCAGATCTATCTTAAAGGTTTTACCAGACAAGGTCAAATTGCAATCTACCAAATGATCTCTAGCAACATTCTTTTGACCGTTTGCATATTCGACGACATAAGTGTCTTTCATGGGGATAGCTACTATACCAAACCGAGACTTAAATTCTAAGGATATGAAACTTTTATCAGCACCAGAGTCGAATAATACAAAGACATAATGATTATTGAGTATGAATGTACCTATCACAACGTTAGGATCACGTCGTGCATCAGCAGCATCCAAAGCAAAAACTCGACCTCTGCCTTGTCCTCCTTGATTCCTAGCCTGATTGTTCCCCGCATTGTTCCTCACGGGAATTATGGCATTGTTGTTCGGGGCTTGATTAAGTCTTGGACACGCTGGTCGGAAATGAGTTTCACTTCCACACTCATAGCATTGATTGGGTACCTTCTCCCTACAGTTCCTTGCCAAGTGTCCCGCCCTTTTACAACGGTTACAAGTAGGACAATTTCCCCTGTGATGGAGGCCACACCTGTTACATTTAGGGTCGGGCCAGTGTACCTCTTGACATTCTGAGCAACCACAACAAAGTTTCTGGCAGTCCTAAACCTCTTGCCATTTCCACCATCTCCATATCCACTACCAGATGCATGATCATTCCTTCTCTTGACAATCTCAGTTCCAACAGAAGAACCAGTGGTTCTTTTCAAGTCTATAACCATCCGATTGGTTGCACTGACTGCCGCCTGAAGAGTCAAAGGATTAAAAGCGGCCACCAACCTTCGGACATCAGGTGACAAGCCATAACAGTATCTTTCGATCAATTTCTCCTCCGTATCTACCATACGAGGAACTAGTCTTGCCAATTCATGAAAACGAGTTGTGTATTTCTCGTTGTCTAGTCCAATCATACTATGATTCCAGAATTCGCCTTCCATTTTCTGTACTTCTTCCCGGGGACAGTACTTTTCCATGAGCATCCTTTTAAAGTTCAACCAAGGTATGCTATTAGCCGGCTCTCGACCACGAGTCCTTATCTGTTCGTTCCACCATGACAAGGCGTGCTTTTGAAATTGAGAGGCAGCATATTCCACTTTGTTTTCTTCGGCACAACGGCTGATATGAAGCACCGCCTCTATGCTTTCTAGCCAATTGATTAGTCCAACTGGACCCTCGGTGCCATGAAACTCCTTTGGCTTACAATAAGTGAAGGTCTTAAAGTCACTCCCGTGCAGATAAACTCGAGGAATAACTCGTTCAGCAGTAGGTTCAACGTTGTTACTATTGTCAGCATGATGATTATTATTGGCGTTCATGCTTGCAGTGATCTGAGCGACTAAAGTAGGCATGGCGGCCAACAGTTGTTGTGTCACAAATGCTGACATATTATTTTCCCCGCCAGCATGTGGGATAGATCCAAGACCAGTGTTCACATTTGCAGCAGCAGTTTCTGGTTCTTGCTGGATCACAGGTTCTTCCTGTTCAGCTGTATTGGATTTAGGAGTTGATCGAGTAACTCTCTTGGGAGCAGCCTTCTTCTGGACCTTGCCTCGTGTCTTGGGAGCCATAAGTCTATGACATGAACAAAAAATGTCATTTAGAGGTTTTCTCGTAAGAATAACACAGAATGTAGCTTTTCAAGATGTAAGAGGATACCAAACACAGTTCACAATTTACCGATTTACTTGAACTCATTATCTAAACAAGACAAGAAATATAGAATGCTACATTTCTAGAATTGAAATGAGCAAGTAACGTAGTCTGAACAAGTATGTAAGCCAAAAGACGATCATATTTCATTAATACCCAAAATTTTACATAATCTGACTTGTACATTTCAAAACCTTGTGGGAATTACATCCACAAATCAAAATCATGTGGGAACAACATCCACGCTGATATACTACACAGTCAGAGTGATACGATCCGAAATACGTGGGAAATACATCCACCAAAAGACTACAACTCAAATACAAAGTATGAGTCGTTACAAGTTCTAGGCTTACAATACGTTACTACTACAGATTACAGCTTAAAAAGAACAACAAGTAGCAAAGCCACGACCAGGACCACCACGACTGACAGTATCCAGATCATACTTCCAATGGCCTCCTTCCCTTCCTTAGCAACCGTCATCGCCTCAGAGGCATGCTGATAAGCTCCAGTCAATGCTTGAGCTTGATTCTCCATAGTTTCTCTAGTACGGATGAGGGAATTGTTCATCCTTGACATTTGTCGGAGATAATATTCCGACCTATCAGTTGCATCAGCAACTGGCATCCCAGCAGCAGCATTGGGGTTGTAAACAGGTACTCTGGATGAACCCGCAGCATACGAATCACCCAGAAGGAAAGAAGGACCAAGTCCACAGTTGTCCTGAACTGGCGTAGATGGACCTGTAGCATTAGGGTCTCGAGGAGCATAAGGCAGACGAGCTCCCTCGGTAGTTCTCCTCTGATATGGAGCTACCGGTGACTGAGATGGTTGAACATGAATAGATACATGTTCATTTCCAGATTCACTGGATGTTGATACTAGATTGATAGGGCGAGACTCATTGCCCGAAGCCTCAAATTGTTCCTCTTAAGAAGAGTGGGGAACACGAGGAATGGGGTTTGCTACAACTAGAACTTGAGGAGTACCAGGAACAACAGCATAAGAGCTAGCTCCGTCAGACATGACAAATTCTGAAAGGATAGTCAAAGAATCCATATAAGTCTGATGGATAAGACAATTCGAGTCAATCTAATGGGACAGTACGCAACAAGAGTTTCAAAGAGATCTTTGTCTAGATTATACACATTCGATTTGGGTTTCTATTACCAACATATTTGAAATGCTTATATATAGGGTCACCCGCAGCCTTCCCACCACATTTAAATATGTTGTTAATATAATCCAAACTATCACGTATATAAACCTTATGCATACACATACGAGTTGAGTTTCTATTCCTAACATACCTTCAATGCTTATGTATAGGGTCACCCGCAGCCTTCCCACCACATTTACAGTATGTTGTGAATATAATTCAACTAACACGTATATACACAATTTAGGATATCTATTTCGAGCCTTATACTATTTCACATAATTGGGACGTAGTTGATCGGGTTACGTCTAATTATTAACAAATAGTATAACTCTCGAGATAAGCATCCTAAACCTTAACGACTTAGATTTCCTATTTGAAGCGACCATGGCTATAGATTAAGTTATTCACGAGGAATAACTCAGTATTCACTATAACCTTGTCTCTGATACCAATTTTTGTCACACCCCGTTGTAGCGGAAATACAAGGTTAACAAATAATTGCGTACTAATCAGAAGGTAAATAGAGATTACATCCATTAAACCAAATACGAGTTTATTACAAGTATAATCGTTCAGATGTGGACCCCAAAATACGGATACAAGTCATCCTCATTTGGAACTGGGCCCACTAAATACGAGTTCAATAAATTGGACAGCCTAATACAATTAAAGCTAATAACATGAGGGTCCTCAAATGTCTGATGCTAATTGTACGTCCAATGTCAAAAGAATGGCCCTATAATGCCATAGATGATCCAAGACTTACTGTTGGTTACCTGAAAAGCATGAAATTTGAGAGGATCAACTATCGAAATAGTTGGTGAGTGTACAGTGTGTTTGACTAAAAGACCAGTCGTCATTGTGAGCACACAATGATATGTAGTTAAATAAGACAAGACTGTCCAGACCGAAGTCTAACAAAGATGTAATGACTGTCCAGACCGAGGTCCGACAAAGATATAATGACCGTACAGACGAAGTCCGACAATAAGACCAATATGCCTCGTACAGGATTTCCCGTCTACAGTGGGGTACGGACCAGAACCAAGACTGTCAAGTACGAAAACTGACAAGACTACCATTAAAATCTCATAATGGTAAAACTACATAAGGGGGATCATTTTAGTTCGTCAAACACAAAGAACAGTTTAGTCTGCCGACAACATGGCAAGTCAAGACATATAGATCAAAATTTCATATGACACGTATACACATTTTCAGGCGGCCGTCAACAAGGCAAACATAAGACAAATGATTTAAGTAGCCAAATCTCATGACATAGACAAAGACAAATCATTTATAAAGTAGTTGTGTATACAACAGTACATGCTTTTCAGGCCCAAAGTAAAAGGAAAAAGGGCGCCATAAACTCACCTTAGCGATCAAGAGCTAAAAGGGCGAGCAAACTTGAGAATGAGCAAAGTCTAGTCTCCACGTCTATCCAAAACCTAGGATATGAGCACGAATGGTGAAGATAAATTCTCACGACGACAAGTATCCTACGTACAACTACTTAGCTATCAACCCTAGAATGCCACGACCAAGAACGTGATTAAGTGTTCATTTTATTTGACTCAAGTTTCTAATGTCAATGACATTGTCATTTAAAAGGTTGCCCAAAGTACCAATTCCTATAAACGAAGTTCAAGTGTCCAAGATGTTAGAAACCAAAAACGTCAAACTGTTCCAGAAATCGTGGCGCGACCTGGGTGGCTCGCGGCGTGACCTGGGCAGCTCCTCGCGGCGCGACCTGGAGGTCTCGCGGCGCGAGTCAGTTCAAGTGCAGGTTCTGTTCGAAATTCAACACACCTCGCGGCGCGAGCAGGGTACCTCGCGGCGCGAGTTCTACCTGACCGGGTGAAAAACCTGGTTTATGACCATTTTTAGCAAACCATATCGACTCCAAATCGATTCCTTTCATTTCTAACAAGTGTTATCATGTTCAAAAGACCTGGAAACATACCATTTCGCCAATCATTTCGCCATTTTAATCATTTTGATTTCAAGACCAAATTTCTAAATCAAAACTTCATTTAATCAACCAAAACCCTAATTTCATATAACATTCAAAGGCTTCTAATTCAAATTACAAACTGAAATAAACCCTTAAATGAATTTAAATCAAATCAAAAGTTTGGAGAAATAAGTTACTTACCAAATTTTGAGTTCTTGAGAAATAGGAAGAAAATGGTGATGATGATGATAATAAAACCCTAATTGATAAAGCTTTAAAATTCCTTCAGTCCTTCCTTTGCCAAAAATCAGATTTCTGATGATAAAGTATAAAGATTTGAGAGAGTTTGAGAGTAAGAGTTTTTGTGTGGTGTGTGTGTCGACTCAAAGAAGCAGGGGGGGGGGGTTTTGTTGGTCAATTTCCCTCCTCACAAATCTTAAATCAGCCCATGTGGCTTCTTTTGATATTTTATATCCCTTAATTTGGTAAAATGCTTACGATTAAATACCGTTTGACCTAAAGGTCAAATTTAAAGTAAAGGTATTTTCCTTCGTGTTATTTGAATTAAGACGAGTCAATAATATTTCGTCAAAGTCAACTTTGAAACATTAAGTCTAGACTGTCTAATTATTTTGCACAAGACATAACCTTTAAATATTCATTTAAAGTTAATTTTAAGACTCGGAATTCGTCTAAATAGCTAATAGTCTACGTCATCAAGGTACGTCTAATTTGACTAAGTCAAAAGTCCAAAATCTAATAATTTCCACGTCAAATGACTGTCTAATTGAGATTAAGACTAACCCGATGTTAATTAATTACGAGTTGTCACAAACAAACCTTGAACCAACTTGATTTAATTCTACTGTGAATTTACAAGAGTCGGTGAATCCTTTCTTTGAAACAACTAGATACATATTTACAAACATCTAGCAAGAGAATACAAGTAACCCGACAAAAGGACTTTGGATGACATTTCGACTAATTACTGGAAATAACAGCATTATCTCCAGGTTTGATGTGAGAAACGGTCACATTAGGATACTACTAATGTGACGGTTTTCACTGAAGGATTCAAGATTTTTTCTGCAAAGACGAATGGGGAAGCATGGAGTTGGTAAGTTCCTCATTAAGCTTAACAGGAAGTGGCGGCATCTGCTTCATTATCTCCGGCATGTCATTTAAACTGCAATTAGCAACAGAGTTATAAATATATTACCTGAATCAAGTAAGAGAATGATCACTTTTGACTCGGAGTATACAACATACAGTATCACAATACTAACAATAAATAAAAAACCAAATGAAAAATGGGACCCAGAAAATAACGATTAGATGACCAAAAATTAAAAGTACTGAATTAATTTTTAAATCATTTGCCAACATAATACACAAATAGAAGGCAGCTTTATCCCTATGTGGAACAGCATTAGCATACGACCCTTGTGACAATTAATAACCAAAAATAAGTGCTTTTCAAGACGTACTTCACATGGTGTTGATGTTCATGTGTTTCATTATTAAAAACTGAAAGTATTCGGTCTAGAAAAATGCTTTAGTTTGGATAATTCGCATAATAACCCTACAAGCCTAAATCAATAGTTAGTCAACAAAATATGATTTTGGTTCAGAATATGCCCCCTTGAAAGATGTTTTAGACATTTGATTCAATACACACAAGCTGATACCACAAGCTGTGTTTTAACTTTGAAGAGATGACATATGAGACATAGTTTATATTCCAGTTCAAGAAGGAAAGAGACAGAGAGCTGATAACATACTCATTCATGATTGAGAGGATATTATTTCTCGCCTGGCAGAAAAGATTGATGTTCTCATGCACCTGCCATAAAAAGAGACTAAAATATCATACTCGGCCCCATAGGGAGTAAATAAACTTTTGTTTAAACTGCAAGTAATTATTGGCTCTTCCCTACCATCTACCATGCCTGAGTACCTTAAAAGAGGCAAAATTTGCGGATATTTGATCCAATGCCTGAGCATTCTGCTCAAGAAGCTGCCCTGCTGTACCACCAATGGCTGCAGATTTCATAACAAACTTCAGTAAAAGGAACTCATAGAGATCATAAAACACTTTTTTGCCAATTTTAACTTCTCTTTAACTAGCTCGTTGTATATGATTACAAAAAACTATGTTATTACAATAACATCTTGACAGTTCGAAAAAGTGATTCTTTGCACATTAACAAATTTTGGGCAGCTTTCAAAAAGTTCGAACCATCAGATCCCTTCTGTATTAGTTAAAATAACTCATTTGACCAGCTTCGAGATCAAGATAAAAATCAGATAAACCAAGTCAGCCCATACATAAACAAATGGGTTGAAATTGACCCCTCTATATGAACAGATATCTCCATCTATCTGTATGGGATTCCGATCCGTTTTTTATAGCGGAATTGGATATTTAAAGCATTACATTTTGCTTGACAGCCAACGAGATACAATGCATGATTTTATAGATAAAGGAACATCATGTATAGTAAGCAGTGTGCTTACAATTCTTGTATGATCGAAAAACATACTTTAGGCAAACTACCAAGAATACAACCTATATCTCGATTAAATTTTCTAAAATCACAGCTAATATATCAGATGGGTACTGATAAGATCCTAGAAGGTCAGACCCAATTAATGTGCTAGCAGAAAATTAAATGGGAATGAACATTCTACTGGCAAGAAACTAAAAGGTAGTGGGTGACTCTTAGCATGGGCAAACTGTTGGCATTTATATAGCTGTCTTAGTTATCATTTTGGATCATGTCTTTGATATTTTCTAATTAGCAAACTTGTATGTTTGTTTTGGAGATTTGCCTTCTCGAATAGGTCTTATCATGTGTTTCTTTTAAATATCAGAAAACTAAGCCCTATATTTTATTTGTTCAATTCTGGGGATCTATCAGGTACTAACCTTTGTAAGAGATACCATCATCACTGTCCATAGAGACTGCTGATTGAGCATATGGAGGGCCATTGGCACGGTTTGTGGTATGAGACGATGACTTTGCCAAATGGTCCGTTACTTTCTCCTATAGGTAAAACGACAAAAGAAAAAAAAATCAGACCCCAATATATTACCAGTATGGTATAATTTATAAAAAATATACAATGAACAACTTCTGCCCTTCTACCTATTTGGCAGAAAATAAATCCAGATTACATACATGATGTGAACACACGGACATATATCAATGTGTTGCAAGATGTCAAGAAACAACTACAATTATCATTAAGAAACAGAAATGATGTCACAAGGGTGTTGAACCATACCTTTTTATCTTTGTTCTTCCTGGATGAATTATTATCCTCTTTCCTTCTTTTCCCATTTTCCTTCTTCTGGAAAAACAAAAAAAATAAAAATCAGACATATCGAATGTAGTCCATGCATCACTATATACTAACTAGAACACTGCCTCTTAATTGCCCAACTTTTGCCATTAATGAACTTATCAGTTAGATTCAGTATGGGCATATAGCTTCTAACTTTACTGTTGACACTATAAAGAATGTTGCTAGTTTGCTACCATTATATATGCCAATTCCGTTCCAATTTGGACTCTAGACATGATTCCTTTGTCCATGAAGTTCAAAACAGAAATCGTGCAAGAATCATAGAATATTAGCTCTTACAAATGAAATGCATTCAAAATATATTCCAACTCAAGTGGTTAAAATCTGCGTAAATCCAACACATGCATGGCGTATGTTATATTATTAGGGATGGCTCAAGGATGGGCAGCAAAAGAATCAAAATATTTAGTGTGATTTTCCCATATCTTCCGAGAAAAATTAACCCTCAAAGAATGAAAGAAAAGACCAACGGAATCGGGCACCCAATTAACATCAATGTTGAATTCTCAATAAAAAACGATTCTTGAAGGACCAGAAATATTTTCAGAATGAATTAAGTTTTATGACCAACATGAACTTCTATAGTTATTAGTTAAAGCCAAGTATTGTTGCAAGAACACAAAGGTTTTTTTGGCCACGTGCAAAAATAAAAAGTTATCTAGTGTTATAATGTCAATAAGGTGGTTCGATTGTTCAAAATGAGTATCATGTATACGCAAGAGGAAAAGAGATCATACCGTCATCCATCTACAACGTAAAGCCACATCCCGAACCGTTTTGTCTTGTAACTTCTTTGCAATCTTTGCATAACGTAATATACTACTATCTGAGGCATATCTGCAAATGTGAAATGAGATGATTATAAACCACAAAATGCAGTCCACAAATGAAATAAAAATAGAAACAAGTACTGCCAACAAACTATTAGAACTTTTTATGTTCCTTAGAATTTTAAGAAATTATTGGTGATAAGCAAATAGCTGAACCTTAGATCTAGACTCCCTTGCAGAACCACTTAGAGGGTGTTTTGGATTTGCGTATTATCAGCTTCCTTAAAAGCTCTTTTATAATAAGCATCTTCAATCATGCTTTATAAAGAAGTGTTCGTTCCAAGTTCCAACACAAAATAAGCAAATTTGTTTTCCCATCCAAATGCTCAAAAGTGCTCTTAACAACTTAAACTAATAGCCAATTTTATAAGTATGCATTAACTTTGTATCGCTTATTGCGTTTTCTGAAAGCAAAACGCAACTTGAAGTGCTTGGGGTGCTTTTAGCTTATTTTAATGGAAAACCACACTTATTTTTAAGGCATGAGGGTGCTACTTCAAACACAACTTTAGCAGATATCAGCTGGTTCAATTTTCCTTTCTATCTAATCTAGTTTAAAAACGTAACGAAATTCCGAGTGAATTGCCAATCTAAACTAACAACTGATAAAAAAAAAAAAAAATCACAATATCCTCCCAGCATTCAACAAAATTTCCAACACAACACTTCATAAATAAATCATCCAAATCTCATATCAAGTTTCAACTAACTATCAAATTTTCCCAAAATAATTCTAAAAAACCACACCTTTCAAGATCCACACAACAAGCAAAACTCACACCAAAAAGCCACTAAACCCACAAATTAAACACCAAAATAACAACACCCAAAACCTCAATTTCAACAAAATAAATAAATTAACATACTTTGTAAGCAATTCTTCCAAAAGAGACTGTTCATCAGGTGCCCATTCAACAGTTAAACCTGGGTTATGCCTTAAAGCAGCTTGTGTAGGTCCCACCACCGTATTTTCCGGCACAGCTGACCCACCGCCACCACCGTTTGTGGCGGCGCCGCCATTCCCATTTGTAGTTGACCCATTATTGTTATTTGCAGTTGGATTTGCACTAGCAGCCATCAATAACTTTTATTCAAAATAAGAACACAAATTTCAAAGATTAATATTATTATTGTTTGTATAAAGATTACTATCCGTTTTAATTTAGATTTTTTATAAAAATTAATCTGAAATTTTTGATTTATTTTTCTTTTTTTGAGAAAGAATCGGTACGGATATGTTTAAGTAAGAAGAAAAGATTTTTTTAATAAGGAATTTGACGGCGGTCGTGGTTGTGGTGGGGGATATTGATTATTTTGAAATGTTAGAATTTTACAGTTTTACTTTTACCTTTACATTTACATTTACATTTACATTATTATAATTACAAAAAAAAAATTGTAAATAGTTTTGTTCATGTGTGGTGAAAAATGTGATTAAAAACGAAAATAAAAAAATTGAAGTTTGCTAACATGTGAATAAGTTTTGGACTTTTGTAAACATAATTGAATGTGATGCCATGGTGGTCGTGATGTTTTGTTGATTTTTGAAGCTTCGATGGAACATGGTCGTCTTTAGCGTATTCACCGAAACTTGTATGGGTTTGCACCAAAAACATAGCGGAGTAAAAGCGGTGGCTCGACTTTCGTTGATGAGGTTTTTTCTTGTGTCTTGGTTTACTGTAATCGGTACAAGTTTTTTTTAACATTTTTAAAAACTAGCAGTTAAAATGTTCGGGTAGAGTCTAGATAGTGTAACTTGTTGGTTATCTAGATTATTGTAATTGTAATTGTAATTATATGGTGTGGATTTGATCACTAGTATCTTGCTAGTGGTCATCTGTTACATACATTCTGTTGTCGTTAGAAAAGAGAAAAAAAGCCCCTACACGGTTACTTTTTATTAAAAAAAAGATGACTGGGAGTATCATGATATCTTAATACTTCATTTTTCTTAATTATGTTAAAGTTCCTTTTGTGATGACCACATATCACATGTGATTTTAGAATTTATCGCTTAATACATGTTATGATACAATTTTTTAAATTATATATTTAGGTTCCTTACTGTAACACCGCAACAAGGCGGAATCATGAGGGTTACACAAATAGCACAACACGACATGGAAATTATGTAGAGTAAAACTACATGCATAGAAAAATAGGATTTAACAATCCATACTAACCATCCAAGAATGCAAGTACCGGTTCACACATAAGCATAACCCTTAATCGGGAATAATGAATCACGGATCCATGGAAAGGTCTAAGTCCAATCCTAGCATGCAATGAAACATCCAATACATCATTGATTCACCTGTAAACCTGAAAAGCCCACTAAAACGCGTCAACATAAAGTTGGTAAGTTCGTAGGGGTAAGTAATAGGAATCAAGTGTCGGAATATCAACCGTTAACGATATACGAGGATTAGAATACCTAATCACGTCAAAGAAAACCCTAAAAGGGTATACGTTAGCACAAGTCAATACAATAACGTCAATGTCTCAATAATCGTCAATATATATATATATATAATAACGTCATAATATGGGTTCAACAACCCGTATCCCGAGTATGATCATGCCGGGTGTGGATTCGTCAATCCACCGTCACGTCTTACATAATAATATATAATATACGTCATACGTCATAAGTATAATATCGTCATAAAGTGGCCATGATCATACCGGGTGTGGATTCGTCAATCCACCGTCACGTCTTACATAAAAATAATATAATAAATATAACGTCTTTCGTCTCATAAGTATATAATATGGATTAAACAATCCATAACGTCTCGTCATAAACACGTGCAAACACGTAAATACAAGCAATCATCTAGTTATTTAACGTCTCGAATCATATCATAACGTATCTAGTTAACGACAACACAATGCACATACACTTCATACGACTCTACCTTCAAGGAATCATAGATGCTTATATATAGGGTCACCCGCAGCCTTCCCACCACATCTACATGTCATTGAAGGCATAATCGTCTTTCATGTATGTACAACTATCCTAACCACAACACGTATTCATAATCGAAAGCATAATAAATCGAGCGTTAAGTCAAATCGTCAATCGAACAATAAATCAATCAATTAGTCAACAATCAATCAAGTATGTACACTTTTCAGCCCGAATCTCAATTGAGTAGGGAACTACGGAATTCACCTTGATCGGCAATAGCAATTTAAGAGTGATTATAAGCGTTCAACGAGCGTCACAAGTCCACACCTATAATATATACGTCACATATGTATTAATACATCAAGTCAAACCCTAATTAGGTTTTTATACGTCATATAAGGCTTTGATCGATCCCCGAGTCTCGACATGGTCATTAGAGAGGTCAATAAAGAGTTTGAATCGAACTAAAGTCGTTGGTAGATCTTCTCGTGTCCACTACCTTTTAATATACGTATTACATGCACTTTATTAATTCAAGTTAAACTCTAGTTGAGTTCTAAAAGTGTCACTTGACTTTGAACGACCACCGGGACTTAATTAGGACGTTTAAGGAGACAAGGAAAGGCTTATAAGACAGCCCGACTCGATCCAAGAACCTTAGGAGCAAAGCTAGAAAATCTGAAAATCAAGATAACCACACCACCGTAAATTGCGGTGGTGGTCGCGTAATGTTACGGCTGCTGGGTTTTTGTAACATTTGTCATTTTGGTCCGTTACTTGTTATATATGATGATGGCAAACTTTTATGAATATATGAAAACTTCGACTATTTTTGTGCATATATATATATGAGTTGGGCTAATTACAATATTTAGATGGATTCAGATATTGTAAATGATTCGATGTGATTAGGCCCATGTTGTGAGGCCATTATTGTTGTCCATTATTGTTGGGAAAACATATTTCTATGCCTTAGTATAATATACGATATTAAATATTTATATTATACCCGAGTGTCAGCAGCCAGCTAATAATGGTACTAATGGGACAAAAGCCAACCCAACCTTTATGAAAAGGTGAACACCGTGATTTGTTTTGGTTGTTATTAATAATGAACTCAATATGTCCAAAACTAAATATAACTTTAAATGTGCTAAAAATGATAAATTAACGTTACTGTAATGTTTTGACTATAACTTCTTCGTCCGATATCCGTTTTTGACGAGTAAGCTGTCTACGGAAAGAGGAGAGAAATATCTACAACTATAAATATGAATTTAATCATCAATCCTACTCATAGTAACCAGCTAAACCACGAATTTTAGTGGGA
>CM067173.1:98557040-98575993 GCA_034093135.1 Erigeron breviscapus | reverse complement strand
CGTCCAATGTCAAAAGAATGGCCCTATAATGCCATAGATGATCCAAGACTTACTGTTGGTTACCTGAAAAGCATGAAATTTGAGAGGATCAACTATCGAAATAGTTGGTGAGTTTACAGTGTGTTTGACTAAAAGACCAGTCGTCATTGTGAGCACACAATGATATGTAGTTAAATAAGACAAGACTGTCCAGACCGAAGTCTAACAAAGATGTAATGACTGTCCAGACCGAGGTCCGACAAAGATATAATGACCGTACAGACTCCAAATCGATTCCTTTCATTTCTAACAAGTGTTATCATGTTCAAAAGACCTGGAAACATACCATTTCGCCAATCATTTCGCCATTTTAATCATTTTGATTTCAAGACCAAATTTCTAAATCAAAACTTCATTTAATCAACCAAAACCCTAATTTCATATAACATTCAAAGGCTTCTAATTCAAATTACAAACTGAAATAAACCCTTAAATGAATTTAAATCAAATCAAAAGTTTGGAGAAATAAGTTACTTACCAAATTTTGAGTTCTTGAGAAATAGGAAGAAAATGGTGATGATGATGATAATAAAACCCTAATTGATAAAGCTTTAAAATTCCTTCAGTCCTTCCTTTGCCAAAAATCAGATTTCTGATGATAAAGTATAAAGATTTGAGAGAGTTTGAGAGTAAGAGTTTTTGTGTGGTGTGTGTGTCGACTCAAAGAAGCAGGGGGGAGTTTTGTTGGTCAATTTCCCTCCTCACAAATCTTAAATCAGCCCATGTGGCTTCTTTTGATATTTTATATCCCTTAATTTGGTAAAATGCTTACGATTAAATACCGTTTGACCTAAAGGTCAAAATTTAAAGTAAAGGTATTTTCCTTCGTGTTATTTGAATTAAGACGAGTCAATAATATTTCGTCAAAGTCAACTTTGAAACATTAAGTCTAGACTGTCTAATTATTTTGTACAAGACATAACCTTTAAATATTCATTTAAAGTTATTTTAAGACTCGGAATTCGTCTAAATAGCTAATAGTCTACGTCATCAAGGTACGTCTAATTTGACTAAGTCAAAAGTCCAAAATCTAATAATTTCCACGTCAAATGACTGTCTAATTGAGATTAAGACTAACCCGATGTTAATTAATTACGAGTTGTCACAAACAAACCTTGAACCAACTTGATTTAATTCTACTGTGAATTTACAAGAGTCGGTGAATCCTTTCTTTGAAACAACTAGATACATATTTACAAACATCTAGCAAGAGAATACAAGTAACCCGACAAAAGGACTTTGGATGACATTTCGACTAATTACTGGAAATAACAGCATTATCTCCAGGTTTGATGTGAGAAACGGTCACATTAGGATACTACTAATGTGACGGTTTTCACTGAAGGATTCAAGATTTTTTCTGCAAAGACGAATGGGGAAGCATGGAGTTGGTAAGTTCCTCATTAAGCTTAACAGGAAGTGGCGGCATCTGCTTCATTATCTCCGGCATGTCATTTAAACTGCAATTAGCAACAGAGTTATAAATATATTACCTGAATCAAGTAAGAGAATGATCACTTTTGACTCGGAGTATACAACATACAGTATCACAATACTAACAATAAATAAAAAACCAAATGAAAAATGGGACCCAGAAAATAACGATTAGATGACCAAAAATTAAAAGTACTGAATTAATTTTTAAATCATTTGCCAACATAATACACAAATAGAAGGCAGCTTTATGCCTATGTGGAACAGCATTAGCATACGACCCTTGTGACAATTAATAACCAAAAATAAGTGCTTTTCAAGACGTACTTCACATGGTGTTGATGTTCATGTGTTTCATTATTAAAAACTGAAAGTATTCGGTCTAGAAAAATGCTTTAGTTTGGATAATTCGCATAATAACCCTACAAGCCTAAATCAATAGTTAGTCAACAAAATATGATTTTGGTTCAGAATATGCCCCCTTGAAAGATGTTTTAGACATTTGATTCAATACACACAAGCTGATACCACAAGCTGTGTTTTAACTTTGAAGAGATGACATATGAGACATAGTTTATATTCCAGTTCAAGAAGGAAAGAGACAGAGAGCTGATAACATACTCATTCATGATTGAGAGGATATTATTTCTCGCCTGGCAGAAAAGATTGATGTTCTCATGCACCTGCCATAAAAAGAGACTAAAATATCATACTCTGCCCCATAGAGAGTAAATAGACTTTTGTTCAAACTGCAAGTAATTATTGGCTCTTCCCTACCATCTACCATGCCTGAGTACCTTAAAAGAGGCAAAATTTGCGGATATTTGATCCAATGCCTGAGCATTCTGCTCAAGAAGCTGCCCTGCTGTACCACCAATGGCTGCAGATTTCATAACAAACTTCAGTAAAAGGAACTCATAGAGATCATAAAACACTTTTTTGCCAATTTTAACTTCTCTTTAACTAGCTCGTTGTATATGATTACAAAAAACTATGTTATTACAATAACATCTTGACAGTTCGAAAAAGTGATTCTTTGCACATTAACAAATTTTGGGCAGCTTTCAAAAAGTTCGAACCATCAGATCCCTTCTGTATTAGTTAAAATAACTCATTTGACCAGCTTCGAGATCAAGATAAAAATCAGATAAACCAAGTCAGCCCATACATAAACAAATGGGTTGAAATTGACCCCTCTATATGAACAGATATCTCCATCTATCTGTATGGGATTCCGATCCGTTTTTTATAGCGGAATTGGATATTTAAAGCATTACATTTTGCTTGACAGCCAACGAGATACAATGCATGATTTTATAGATAAAGGAACATCATGTATAGTAAGCAGTGTGCTTACAATTCTTGTATGATCGAAAAACATACTTTAGGCAAACTACCAAGAATACAACCTATATCTCGATTAAATTTTCTAAAATCACAGCTAATATATCAGATGGGTACTGATAAGATCCTAGAAGGTCAGACCCAATTAATGTGCTAGCAGAAAATTAAATGGGAATGAACATTCTACTGGCAAGAAACTAAAAGGTAGTGGGTGACTCTTAGCATGGGCAAACTGTTGGCATTTATATAGCTGTCTTAGTTATCATTTTGGATCATGTCTTTGATATTTTCTAATTAGCAAACTTGTATGTTTGTTTTGGAGATTTGCCTTCTCGAATAGGTCTTATCATGTGTTTCTTTTAAATATCAGAAAACTAAGCCCTATATTTTATTTGTTCAATTCTGGGGATCTATCAGGTACTAACCTTTGTAAGAGATACCATCATCACTGTCCATAGAGACTGCTGATTGAGCATATGGAGGGCCATTGGCACGGTTTGTGGTATGAGACGATGACTTTGCCAAATGGTCCGTTACTTTCTCCTATAGGTAAAACGACAAAAGAAAAAAAAATCAGACCCCAATATATTACCAGTATGGTATAATTTATAAAAAATATACAAGAAACAACTTCTGCATTTCTACCTATTTGGCAGAAAATAAATCCAGATTACATACATGATGTGAACACACGGACATATATCAATGTGTTGCAAGATGTCAAGAAACAACTACAATTATCATTAAGAAACAGAAATGATGTCACAAGGGTGTTGAAAGATACCTTTTTATCTTTGTTCTTCCTGGATGAATTATTATCCTCTTTCCTTCTTTTCCCATTTTCCTTCTTCTGGAAAAACAAAAAAAATAAAAATCAGACATATCGAATGTAGTCCATGCATCACTATATACTAACTAGAACACTGCCTCTTAATTGCCCAACTTTTGCCATTAATGAACTTATCAGTTAGATTCAGTATGGGCATATAGCTTCTAACTTTACTGTTGACACTATAAAGAATGTTGCTAGTTTGCTACCATTATATATGCCAATTCCGTTCCAATTTGGACTCTAGACATGATTCCTTTGTCCATGAAGTTCAAAACAGAAATCGTGCAAGAATCATAGAATATTAGCTCTTACAAATGAAATGCATTCAAAATATATTCCAACTCAAGTGGTTAAAATCTGCGTAAATCCAACACATGCATGGCGTATGTTATATTATTAGGGATGGCTCAAGGATGGGCAGCAAAAGAATCAAAATATTTAGTGTGATTTTCCCATATCTTCCGAGAAAAATTAACCCTCAAAGAATGAAAGAAAAGACCAACGGAATCGGGCACCCAATTAACATCAATGTTGAATTCTCAATAAAAAACGATTCTTGAAGGACCAGAAATATTTTCAGAATGAATTAAGTTTTATGACCAACATGAACTTCTATAGTTATTAGTTAAAGCCAAGTATTGTTGCAAGAACACAAAGGTTTTTTTGGCCACGTGCAAAAATAAAAAGTTATCTAGTGTTATAATGTCAATAAGGTGGTTCGATTGTTCAAAATGAGTATCATGTATACGCAAGAGGAAAAGAGATCATACCGTCATCCATCTACAACGTAAAGCCACATCCCGAACCGTTTTGTCTTGTAACTTCTTTGCAATCTTTGCATAACGTAATATACTACTATCTGAGGCATATCTGCAAATGTGAAATGAGATGATTATAAACCACAAAATGCAGTCCACAAATGAAATAAAAATAGAAACAAGTACTGCCAACAAACTATTAGAACTTTTTATGTTCCTTAGAATTTTAAGAAATTATTGGTGATAAGCAAATAGCTGAACCTTAGATCTAGACTCCCTTGCAGAACCACTTAGAGGGTGTTTTGGATTTGCGTATTATCAGCTTCCTTAAAAGCTCTTTTATAATAAGCATCTTCAATCATGCTTTATAAAGAAGTGTTCGTTCCAAGTTCCAACACAAAATAAGCAAATTTGTTTTCCCATCCAAATGCTCAAAAGTGCTCTTAACAACTTAAACTAATAGCCAATTTTATAAGTATGCATTAACTTTGTATCGCTTATTGCGTTTTCTGAAAGCAAAACGCAACTTGAAGTGCTTGGGGTGCTTTTAGCTTATTTTAATGGAAAACCACACTTATTTTTAAGGCATGAGGGTGCTACTTCAAACACAACTTTAGCAGATATCAGCTGGTTCAATTTTCCTTTCTATCTAATCTAGTTTAAAAACGTAACGAAATTCCGAGTGAATTGCCAATCTAAACTAACAACTGATAAAAAAAAAAAAAAATCACAATATCCTCCCAGCATTCAACAAAATTTCCAACACAACACTTCATAAATAAATCATCCAAATCTCATATCAAGTTTCAACTAACTATCAAATTTTCCCAAAATAATTCTAAAAAACCACACCTTTCAAGATCCACACAACAAGCAAAACTCACACCAAAAAGCCACTAAACCCACAAATTAAACACCAAAATAACAACACCCAAAACCTCAATTTCAACAAAATAAATAAATTAACATACTTTGTAAGCAATTCTTCCAAAAGAGACTGTTCATCAGGTGCCCATTCAACAGTTAAACCTGGGTTATGCCTTAAAGCAGCTTGTGTAGGTCCCACCACCGTATTTTCCGGCACAGCTGACCCACCGCCACCACCGTTTGTGGCGGCGCCGCCATTCCCATTTGTAGTTGACCCATTATTGTTATTTGCAGTTGGATTTGCACTAGCAGCCATCAATAACTTTTATTCAAAATAAGAACACAAATTTCAAAGATTAATATTATTATTGTTTGTATAAAGATTACTATCCGTTTTAATTTAGATTTTTTATAAAAATTAATCTGAAATTTTTGATTTATTTTTCTTTTTTTGAGAAAGAATCGGTACGGATATGTTTAAGTAAGAAGAAAAGATTTTTTTAATAAGGAATTTGACGGCGGTCGTGGTTGTGGTGGGGGATATTGATTATTTTGAAATGTTAGAATTTTACAGTTTTACTTTTACCTTTACATTTACATTTACATTTACATTATTATAATTACAAAAAAAAAATTGTAAATAGTTTTGTTCATGTGTGGTGAAAAATGTGATTAAAAACGAAAATAAAAAAATTGAAGTTTGCTAACATGTGAATAAGTTTTGGACTTTTGTAAACATAATTGAATGTGATGCCATGGTGGTCGTGATGTTTTGTTGATTTTTGAAGCTTCGATGGAACATGGTCGTCTTTAGCGTATTCACCGAAACTTGTATGGGTTTGCACCAAAAACATAGCGGAGTAAAAGCGGTGGCTCGACTTTCGTTGATGAGGTTTTTTCTTGTGTCTTGGTTTACTGTAATCGGTACAAGTTTTTTTTAACATTTTTAAAAACTAGCAGTTAAAATGTTCAGGTAGAGTCTAGATAGTGTAACTTGTTGGTTATCTAGATTATTGTAATTGTAATTGTAATTATATGGTGTGGATTTGATCACTAGTATCTTGCTAGTGGTCATCTGTTACATACATTCTGTTGTCGTTAGAAAAGAGAAAAAAAGCCCCTACACGGTTACTTTTTATTAAAAAAAAGATGACTGGGAGTATCATGATATCTTAATACTTCATTTTTCTTAATTATGTTAAAGTTCCTTTTGTGATGACCACATATCACATGTGATTTTAGAATTTATCGCTTAATACATGTTATGATACAATTTTTTAAATTATATATTTAGGTTCCTTACTGTAACACCGCAACAAGGCGGAATCATGAGGGTTACACAAATAGCACAACACGACATGGAAATTATGTAGAGTAAAACTACATGCATAGAAAAATAGGATTTAACAATCCATACTAACCATCCAAGAATGCAAGTACCGGTTCACACATAAGCATAACCCTTAATCGGGAATAATGAATCACGGATCCATGGAAAGTCTAAGTCCAATCCTAGCATGCAATGAAACATCCAATACATCTTTGATTCACCTGTAAACCTGAAAAGCCCACTAAAACGCGTCAACATAAAGTTGGTAAGTTCGTAGGGGTAAGTAATAGGAATCAAGTGTCGGAATATCAACCGTTAACGATATACGAGGATTAGAATACCTAATCACGTCAAAGAAAACCCTAAAAGGGTATACGTTAGCACAAGTCAATACAATAACGTCAATGTCTCAATAATCGTCAATATATATATATATAATAACGTCATAATATGGGTTCAACAACCCGTATCCCGAGTATGATCATGCCGGGTGTGGATTCGTCAATCCACCGTCACGTCTTACATAATATATAATATATATATATATATATATATATATATATATATATATGAGTTGGGCTAATTACAATATTTAGATGGATTCAGATATTGTAAATGATTCGATGTGATTAGGCCCATGTTGTGAGGCCATTATTGTTGTCCATTATTGTTGGGAAAACGTATTTCTATGCCTTAGTATAATATACGATATTAAATATTTATATTATACCCGAGTGTCAGCAGCCAGCTAATAATGGTACTAATGGGACAAAAGCCAACCCAACCTTTATGAAAAGGTGAACACCGTGATTTGTTTTGGTTGTTATTAATAATGAACTCAATATGTCCAAAACTAAATATAACTTTAAATGTGCTAAAAATAATAAATTAACGATGCTGTAATGTTTTGACTATAACTTCTTCGTCCGATATCCGTTTTTGACGAGTAAGCTGTCTACGGAAAGAGGAGAGAAATATCTACAACTATAAATATGAATTTAATCATCAATCCTACTCATAGTAACCAGCTAAACCACGAATTTTAGTGGGAGACAAGTACCTAACACACTAATTGAACTAAACAACTCACATCGTCAAGCTTCTTAGACTCCTTGATAGCTTCAGTCAGAGTCTTGTGCTGCCTGCAGATACCTCGATAACTCGGAGGCAAACCATCAACATAGCAAGCAACCTGATCTGCATCAGTACGGAATATATGACCCACGAACTTCATCTTCTCCATGAAGGAACGAGCATACTCGTTGACCTTTCCGACTTCAGCCGTCAAGGCACGAAACTCCTTTTCCATCTTACGCTGCTCATGAACCCCAATATATTCCTCAATGAATTTCTGCTTAAAGTTAGCCCACGAGATAGCAGATACCATAGCTGGAGTCATCGAAATAGTAATGCTCTTCCACCAATCCCGAGCACCTTCTTTCAACATTCGACTAGCGCACAACACCTTCTTATCCTCGGGACAGTCACAGGATTCAAAGACCATCTCCGTATCATCGAGCCATTCCATGCAACACACTGCATTAAGGGTTCCATCGAAATAGTAATGCTCTTCCACCAATCCCGAGCACCTTCTTTCAACATTCAACTAATTTTTGTGCTATATATATATATGAGTTGGGCTAATTACAATATTTAGATGGATTCAGATATTGTAAATGATTCGATGTGATTAGGCCCATGTTGTGAGGCCATTATTGTTGTCCATTATTGTTGGGAAAACGTATTTCTATGCCTTAGTATAATATACGATATTAAATATTTATATTATACCCGAGTGTCAGCAGCCAGCTAATAATGGTACTAATGGGACAAAAGCCAACCCAACCTTTATGAAAAGGTGAACACCGTGATTTGTTTTGGTTGTTATTGATAATGAACTCAATATGTCCAAAACTAAATATAACTTTAAATGTGCTAAAAATAATAAATTAACGATGCTGTAATATTTTGACTATAACTTCTTCGTCCGATATCCGTTTTTGACGAGTAAGCTGTCTACGGAAAGAGGAGAGAAATATCTACAACTATAAATATGAATTTAATCATCAATCCTACTCATAGTAACCAGCTAAACCACGAATTTTAGTGGGAGACAAGTACCTAACACACTAATTGAACTAAACAACTCACATCGTCAAGCTTCTTAGACTCCTTGATAGCTTCAGTCAGAGTCTTGTGCTGCCTGCAGATACCTCGATAACTCGGAGGCAAACCATCAACATAGCAAGCAACCTGATCTGCATCAGTACGGAATATATGACCCACGAACTTCATCTTCTCCATGAAGGAACGAGCATACTCGTTGACCTTTCCGACTTCAGCCGTCAAGGCACGAAACTCCTTTTCCATCTTACGCTGCTCATGAACCCCAATATATTCCTCAATGAATTTCTGCTTAAAGTTAGCCCACGAGATAGCAGATACCATAGCTGGAGTCATCGAAATAGTAATGCTCTTCCACCAATCCCGAGCACCTTCTTTCAACATTCGACTAGCGCACAACACCTTCTTATCCTCGGGACAGTCACAGGATTCAAAGACCATCTCCGTATCATCGAGCCATTCCATGCAACACACTGCATTAAGGGTTCCATCGAACTTCTGACCTCCACACTTCTGGAAACTTTCAAACTTAAACCGAGGGGTTTGAACGACATTAGGAGTAACCACAACGGCATTTGCAGGGGGAACAACAACATCATCGACCGGTGGCTCAGAGTGGTGAGAAGGCACTGAATAGTTGCCATCAGTTCCTTCAGCATTTTCAGCAAGAGCGTTGTTCAATTGCTCCTGTGTCTGGGCCAACTGGGTCTGGAGAGTCCGTACGAGATTGTACAACTCAGCCGTGTTAGGGATTTGTTCCACCACTTCCTCATTAACCCTAGGTAGATTGCCGGGAGGTGGAGGCATAGGACCCAATGAGCCTTGCTGATTGACCTGGCGGGGATTTCCTCGATTTCTATTTGCATTGGCTGCAACAGCAGCAGCAGCATTGGCAGCATCTGCAGCGCCTGCACCCGGATGGACAGGTGGGGTAATGCTAGCAGTAGCTCCATCACGTCAGAAGTTGCGGTTGCGAGTGTTAACCATTTTCCTTTAATAAAAAGGTAGAGTCGATAAGCGCAAATTAAAGCAAAATGCTTGTTAAGATATGGCTAAAACATATCATCGTAACGTAAACATCTCATAAGCCCTATCACACTCGCACTCGTCCCAACCCATCCTATATCATCTTACATTAAAACTAAGGCATCCTACAAATACCTAGCATGCATATCTTAAGTTTAAGTCCAAATCCTATGGTTAATAGGCCTTGGTTCACTTAAACCACTTCTCTGATACCAACTTGTAACACCCGTCGTTTAAAAATATGGGTTTTCAAAACTTTTCACCTAACGGTGTTAAATTGCGGAAGTAAAGACTGTAAAAGTCAAAACCGATAAAAACATTTCGGTTTCTGCATTTATTTGGTGTTACATGCCATATCAAACAATAGTTCAAATGAAAACCCAACGGTTGCCCAACATAAAACAACCGTTCACATGTCACAACATAAATTCGACATTAAGTACGAAATGTAAATAAATGTCTAAGCAAAGAATCGTCTATGGATAACTAAGGCTCCTTCAATGAATCTACCCAAGCTCACACATCCTTCATCTAATTCCATCAAGCTAAACCTGAGGGAACAACCACATTAAAGAAGCAAGTGTTAGCTATAAGAATAGCTAAGTAAGATAACACTTAATTAAAAGCATTTGTCCAATTAAAACAATCTTCATTATTAGACAAGTTTTATTAGGCACAATACACATCACACGTTCACACATATACTACATTTCGACTTCATATTAATTAGGATAATCATCCTAAATGTGCCTATCCTGCATTAGTTCACACATTGTCACACGTATCTTTGTTAACTGCATATAAGTGTGCCCTGCATCACACCCGACTGGATGATCAGTCAAAAGACTACTCATCTTACGTCGTTAAGGAGTGGCAAGCCAATCCAAGAGTAATCCGTATGTGGAGGTTGGTCAAACCTCTCGTATTACTCGCCCTGCGTTATAAAGACCATGTTGCGAGGAGCCACCCAAGCAACAACTGCATCAACGCACTCATCCGGCTGGGACAAGTACGGGTTAAGCTTAACACTTTCCCTGCATTAGTTTTATGAGCTCAATTTCACACATATACTACATTTCGACTTCATATTAATTAGGATAATCATCCTAAATGTGCCTATCCTGCATTAGTTTACACATTGTCACACATATACTACATTTCGACTTCATATTAATTAGGATAATCATCCTAAATGTGCCTATCCTGCATTAGTTTTATGAGTCAATTTCACACATATAGATTGGGTCCCTGCATTCCTAAACATTCACACACTTTAACTTCATTACGTTTGGATCCTTAAACGTGCAAGTGACATAGTAACCTAGCAAGTCTAGTGAACTAGGCGTACAAGTCAAGCATGCATATCACACATCAACTTCATTTCTATATATCATGCATATCAAGATACTTCATTAAACTACATCAACTGCATAGCTACATACTGCATTAAGCAATACTACATTACACTACAATAGGGACTGCATCTCAGGTCTCATGGTCAACTGCATAACCCATAATACCTCCCAAGTAACCCATATGCCCACATGCAATATAAAGATACCGAATGGAAGTGTTTAGGATTTGAAACCAGCTTTTAGTTGATCCCCCAGCGTGTCAAAGTAGTGTATCTTACCTGGTAGTAGTGTACGCACGCAAACAAATAGCTAATAGTGCTTATCAGTAATCCCCGACACCTATCGTACATTAACATATGAAATATAAGTTATTTGGGACTCAAACGAACTTAACAAACCTCACGCACTTAGTCTGGAAAATCCTTCTTACGAACTTAGCTACAGTTCTTACGAAGATAGTTTGTTCTTACGAAGATAGTTTGTTCTTACGAAGATAGTTTGTTCTTACGAAGATAGTTTGTTCTTACGAAGATAGTTTGTTCTTACGAAGATAGTTTGTTCTTACGAAGATAGTTTGTTCTTACGAAGATAGTGACTGCGTACGAAAATAGAAGCCTTACGAAGGTTATCTTCGTTCGAAGTGCAGAAACGTATTTTTCGACCTTTTTCCAGAAAATGACCCCAAAACTCTTTAAGTACCGATCGAATTGACACAAAAACATTAATCTTTGATCATCAAAACATCTCTTATCAATCCAAATCATTAAAACATCGTTTACAATCGTTTTAGGCCAAATACTTGATTAAAACACATAAATTAACCAAGAACACAATGAAACCCTAATTCCTTTACAAACCCCTTTTCAATCAGATTTGATTCAACACACACGACTCATGATCTGAAAATACGATCAATGAATTGATTATTACCTGCAAATGACAAATAGAATGCAATACTCTTGACAATGACCACCAATTCACACACAAAACGACTTTTCGGCTTGAGATTTGATGAGAGAAGACTATGGAATGACTTAGGATCAGTTAGGGCTTGTTTAGAAGAAGTGAGATCTGCAAATAACCTCCTAATGACAGCCTCTAAGCTACTAATCCCGTTTTTGACTTTCCACACATGTCAAAACTAGTCCCTAGGCTTCCTAATCCTTCATTATTGGTCACAAACTTCTTTATTGCCCATATACAACATTAACCCTTCATTAAATGTCACTACATAGACATAATTTCTTCATATTTCACACATTTATACTACATTAACATTTAGGTTTTCAAACCTCACACATAACACACATTAACTACGTATATGCATATATTCACACTAGACTTAACGACACACATGAGGTTGACTTAACAGCGTTAGTCAAATCTTAAAGAAAAGTTTGGGATGTTACATTAATGGTGTCAAGTTGTAGATTATGGCTTGGTTTGGGTTATTCAATTAAAAGATGTATACCAAATTTTATAAAACTTGAATACTTTTATTACATGACAATATAAATGATATATATATAATGAAAACCATGTACATATATATATTTACTTATGCACATGATCCCATATACCTACTGCGTTGCACCAACATCCTTGATTGATAGGAACCGGTGTACATGTATGGATTTACAACACTACATCCTTGTTTGATAGGAACCAGTGTTTACACTACATCCTTGTTTGATAGGAACCAGTGTACATACCTAATCTCATGTGTAGAAGTTATTTATATATATATATGTAAATTAAACAAATGTCATGATAACAATCTAATTTGGGTGATGAAGATTACAAAAACAAACTTCCTTTCATCTATCTTCTAACAAGAACATATTAACTAAATCAAGTATTACTTTCTTTGAAAAGGTTCCACGAAGCACAACATAGTCTACTTACTTTCTTCTTTCTTCATCCCACGATTCACTCCAATTAAGGTGAGTTTCATAGCCCCTCTTTTAATCAGTTTTGGGGTGAAAAGTATACTTGTTTCTTTTAAACACTTTTGTCGATTTCTGATATGTTCAATATTAAGCCTATGCGTATAGAGTTATTTGTGCCATATGATATGCTCATGTCTTGTTGTATGTATGTGATTATGTGTTTGTTGTTGTGCTTATTTGACGTGCTTATTTGACGTGTTTTTGTGAGTATTGGAGACTTGAGACTTTGAGACTTTGGACTAAGGCAGGTACCGTAAGGCCGGGCTTTGAAACATTGAGACTTGAGACTTGAGACTTTTGACTTATTATGGAGTAACTCTGCTCGTTATATATTGAACTATCACTTGTTTAGACTTAAAAGAACCGACAAAAGACTTATTACTTTGACTAGACTTTTGATATAAAACATACGAACTCACCAACCTTTGTGTTGACACGTTTTAGTATACTTTCCAGGTACTCAGGCAAATCAGGGATAAAGACTTAAATTCTAGGCTGGACTTCGGAGATTAATGCTCCTTTACTTATATCGGACTTTAAGGCTGCATGCCTTGGTTTATTTTCTGTTATGGACGTACTAGTAATAAGCTCTCCTAGCATTGTGTGACTTGGAACTCTTGTATTAAGACTTATGTTTTGAGAATATATCATTATATTCTATTTCATTTAGTAGTATCTATGTAATTCCATGTCGTGCTGTACTTTTCATGACACCTCATGTTTCCGCCAACGGTGGGGTGTTACAGTTTTAGCCTAGCGTAATGCACGGTCAGACCACCATCTGGGACGGTGGCCTGGAAAAGCCCATTCTAGCGTCTGGTCTCTCAACATTAACGTAAGCCAGGGGAGTTTTAACGTAAGGTTAAATTAAGGCACCGTAATTTACGGCAACTTCACCGTACAAGACGCCATGGGCGTCCCAGACGCCAAGTTGCAGCGTGAGAGACGTTCACCCAAGCCATAGCCAGCGTAAGAGACGTCAGCCATGGCGTAACACACGCCATGCACAGCCCAGTTCGACAGCAGCAGCAGAAACCAACCCATTTCGACCCAAAATTGACTCCAACTCCATTTTTGGACTCTAAATCGACTAGGAAACTTGCATGACTCGTTTTTAAGCTTAAACACACTCAAATAAACATAACCCATCTGAAAATCACAACCCATAACATCATTTTCTTGCACAAATTCGTTCAACCCCAAACCAAACCCTAGGAAAACCCTAAACTTGACCCGGAACTCATTTTGACCCGAAACCCACTTGACTCGGCTGGAAATCATGTTTGATAAAGCAAAATAACAAGTTTGAGTTTAAATTTACTTACCACAACCTTCTTCAAAGGCCAAATCCGAAATTAGGTTAAAAAAGGAGATTTCTTGCACATAAACTTCCAAAATTTTGATATATTGTAGAGATGATGATGATGATAATGATTCTTGCATGAAACTTGTTATAGGAGCAATAAATAAGCTAGAATTTTAGAGAGAAGGAGGAGAAGAAATCTTGCATTCCATAATAGAGAGAGAGAAGGATAAGAGTGTGTGGAAGAAAATGAATGGAAGGGATTGGGTGGGTGTTTGAGATAAGGTTGGGTCAAATTTGTGGGTCATGGGTCATGGTTGCACCCATGGGTTGACCCGGTCTCATTTACTAGCTTTTCAAATCGTCAACTCGTATCGCTTAGTATTGCATCGCCAACTAAGTGGTCAAATGACCCGTTAAGCATAATATTCGTCATTAAATCAAGAAGTGCATTTAATTACATCATTTATTGAGGTCGTTAGTCAAATCACAACGTAAATCAAACAAGACAAAAATCACGGTTGTTACACTTACTAACAAAGTTCACAGGGCAAGAGTGCACATATTTTATACATTACATAAAAAATTTTTGTATGCACATGTGAATCCAAGTGTCCATATCTATTGATATGTGATATTTAGAAAAGAGTCTCTTTAGAAAAAGAAGTTGAATGGCTAAGGCCTAAGGGTGTGTTTGGTATGTGGAATTGGGTTTAGAGATATAAAAATGAAATTATTTCCATCATTTGGTATGTCAGTGAATTAAAAAAAGGCGGAGAAAAGAAATTCTCCAGAGATGCTAAAAGTCAAGATCAAGGATGATGATGGTTAATGGTTGCAAAAAGTTTTAACTTAGACAACTTTGATTCCATCTGCTTGGGGGTAGATTCATATTATAGTATCTAAAGTTTTTATCCAAACGATTAGTAAAAAAATATTTTTTTCAAGTTCATTATGTTTTATGTTTGGGCTGGCATGATTGATGGTTACGTTACCATGACGAAGTGATGGTTGAGGTCAAGCTTAAGTCGTTATGATGGTCGAGGTCAAGCTCAAGTCGTTCGTGACAATAAGATGTAAGTAATCGAAGTTGCTGATTTTGTGGCCTATAAAATTGCATTTATTAGTCTCAATGTTCATGCTCTGGTTAAGTTCGATATCTGCTACCATGATGTTCTTTTGTTGTTGTTGTTACTAGATTACTGATCAAGACATACACCATTTATGTGGGTTGATGCATGAATCATATACTCATATTGCTTGTATAATGTATTTTAGTCATATATGAAATCATATTTTGTTGCAAGAATTCCAAAGTTGTCAAGTTATCTCACCTGCAAAGATAACTCATTTTCATTTTTCCGTTTTTATGTAACCAAACATTGGAGTTGATTTCTTTCAAATTTATATAGTTATTTCTCTCACTACCAAACGAAGGAGTTCATTAAATTTCTCATTCAAATTCATTTCTCTACATTTTATTTCTCTGCTGTATTTCATTTCACTAGATTTCTCCAATTCTCCCTACCAAACATGTCCTAAGGTAATAACACATCTAAATTCCAATTGAAACGTCAGCCTATGGCTAATACTTCTATAATCTATTAAAGAAAATTAAAAAGGTTATCACAATTGTGTATCAAAAATAATACGGAGTATTATCCCAGCTTCTTACAGGAATTTAGTATGAGCCTTGTTCTCAACTTCTCATTAACTTGGTGCGCTTTAGCTTTGGTTGAAAGTTGACCAACCAATCAAGGCCAGTTACCTCGTAGTCATTTTGTTCTCAATTATTGTTTTTGTCTGTGTTTTTTATGAGCAACAGAACAAGACCGACACCAATTTTTATACTATATTGTTTTGTTTTGCTGCTGGGCCATGTAACACGAAAAGGAGGATATTGGGCCGTAAATCATCAGCCCACCTGAGTTTCTTTTTGCTTGACCGAATGGAACACAACACACTTATTTCATTCAGAGTCGCCCGCATAGTAGTAGATAGACACTTCTTTCATTTTTACATTATCATTTTAAAACAGAGATAAGTATTCTGAAATGTAACAAACTTTGAACGAATGTCTATAGTGTGAAATAACTAAAGTTGTGTTCATTGTATGTAATCATCTTTAAATTATGTGTATTGTATGTAAGAATGCATACGTGACAACCATATATAGCTGTCACTTGTTAGTTTTTGATTGGTCGGAGATATTTTCTTACATACAATACACATAATTTAAAGATGATTACATACAATGAACACAACTTTAGTTATTTCACACTATAGACATTCGTCCAAAGTTTGTTACATTTCAGGATACTAATCCCTTTAAAACATAACCACCTTTCTTTCAACCATCAAAATCATACATAAATCATTATCATCAACTTATCACCATCCTATTTCATTCACCATCTTCATTCTCACCATTCTCACCAACATCTACACATAACCCATAAACCATTTTTCTCATTCGTTGAAGACAAATCAACTTTGAGAAAAAAATTGAGACCTGGGAGCTTTATGAGACGCGGAGAAGAAAGAAAATCCTACCATCCATCATCCTTTCTTTGGTTGCTTAATTTTTGGTTGTAGACTTAAATTCTCTTCATTCACACTAGTTTCCTTTAATTTTTAAATTCACACAACAATATTCTATTCTCCCTTTAAAAAAACTTATATACTTTACTAACAATGACACTGCCTCTTTTCTATTAATTGTATACGTTCAGTCTGACCTAATCTAAAAACGAGCAGAATGTCATTGACGGCATCTGATTTCTAATAAATATAAAAATAATCAAGCAATTTACTAGAAAAGTCAAACTAAAAGAGATTTTATATTGCCATTAGATACCATTATATCCTTTCACATGATAGATGGTGTGGTAAAAACAAGATATCGATATATAAGTAGTCTTACGAACAGGTCTTTAGAATAGATGTTAGGGAAACAAGCGTAAAGAAATAAATTATGATACGATGTCCCTTTTACGCCTTTTATCGCAGTCTTTAAGAGATCAATAAGCAAATCATAAATCCTTACATATATCATATCTATAACAAAGTAGTGTAATCATAAAATTATAACTAAACTAAAATGTGCAAAATAAGAAACAAGTTGCAAAAACTTGTTAGCAAAAGAGACTCCTCGCCAAGAATCCTCCAGAATCTTTTTAGCCCATTTTCTCATGGCTTCAAAATTGATAATAGATATTAAAAAGGAATTAAGTAACTTACTAAAAAAGTTCAATTAAAACAACAGTAGTCAGTTGCAATAATTTACAATCTTACTTTTGATTTTGCAAAATAATGATCCAAATTATCCTCAACTATGTCGAATTTTGAAGTACTCGGATACTTGCCGATCACGACGTCATCATCATTCTTGTACCATATCAACCTTGGTCTATTTGGTCATGTCAATTATGGTCATTCACTTCACCTCTTTCCACCTTTGGACTTGGAACCAACATATGTTTTTGGACCTTCTATATGAACCTCCATTGATGACAAACTTATGAAGCAAGTCCAAAGTCTAAACCTCATCGGGGAGTATTGTAACAACTTTAGACTTGCTTCATAAGTTTGTCATCACCGGAGATTACGCAAAAGGTCCAAAAACGTCAGCTCGTTCAAGTCGAAACGTCAGCTCGCAGTTAATGTTTCGAGTAGAGTCTTGAGTTTTAGTTGTCTTGTGAAAGTACTCTAGACTGGTCTTATAATTGTATTCTTCGGGCGACTAGTACCTTGCTAGTTTGCCATTTGTATTAATATATATTATTTCTGCCGTTCAAAAAAAAAGATAGGAGTAGATAAACCAAGGCGCTCATCGGGTAGCAACAATGATGATGATGTCGTGATCAGCAAGTATGCAACTTCAAGAGTTTTACATCGTATTCAGATCATTATCTTGCAAAATCAAAATCAAAAGTAAGATTATAAACTATTGGTTTCGACTTGTGTTGTTTTAATCGAACTTATTAGTAAGTTTCGTTTTTTCTTAATATTTATTATCAATTTTGTAGTCATCGGAAAAGTAGGCTAGAAAGAATGGTGGATTTTTGAGGAGGAGTCTTTATTCCTAACAAAATTTTTCCAACTTGTGTTTCTTTTTTGCACATTTTAGTTTAATTATAAGTTTATGATTATATTAATTTGTTACGATATAGGTGAGATTGCTGATGGATCTGTTAAAGGCTAGATAAAGGGAGCAGAATGGATACCATATCATGGTTTATATCTTTGGCGTGTGTTTCCCTAACATCTATTCTTGAGACCCGCCCAAAATACTTATATATCGATCTTTTGTTTTTTACACACCATCTATTATTTGAAAGGATTTAATGGTATCCAATGGCAAGATTTTTTAGGAAGTGCACTATCACTATGGTGGAATACGTATGAATTCTATAAAAGTGGCTATGTTTGCTTGAGACTTCTAAACGCTTTCCTGGTGCCAAGGAAGAGCGTTGGCATTCTACTCCTGGTGTTACAACTGTGCTCTAAGTTTTGGTCTCTATACAAGGCCTACTTTTCAATACAAAGTTCTAATTCAATGACCATGGATATGCAAGAACCATTAGCCTTGT
>CM067173.1:98544540-98552040 GCA_034093135.1 Erigeron breviscapus | reverse complement strand
TCCAGCAATATCTTACTGAAGATTCATATAACCTTGAAAGTTAGAGATGATAAGTGAATTATGATTTTTTGTAAAAAAAATAAATAAAAATAGTTTAACTTGCTATTACAGGTTATCAGGTTAAAAATAATCATGTACAAATTTAAAAAGTTTACGGGGCATATAAATCAATATTCCGGCAATTATGTACAAACATGAAAGTATGTTAGTTATCCAGATTAATCCCTTATTGTATTGAGATTATGAATGTTACGGGTTTCAAAAATGGAGATCACAAGTTCAATTTTGAAAGGTTAAGGAAATATTATGACCGTCGGACGTGTAATTTACTTTGGTTACTTTTAATTAATTCATTCTAGACCATCTGATTTACGGCCCTAATTTACTCGTGGTTACTTTTGATTAATTTATTGGGATAATGACATATATATGAATGTAACCAACTATGACAAAAAGACTATGTAGTGTAGTGACATACTCAGATGGCTATGTGATGTATGTATCTATGTGTTTCGGCTATGTGATGTAACGGGTGACTGGCTGAACAGGTGGCCGATTACTTTAAAAAATAAGTTAATGACGGATAAAAATATTACTCGTACGATAGAACTATTATATGTAATCGGCCTATTTCTTTTGTTAGTTATTAAGTACTGAATATATTAAGTGGCTGAATGTATAAATAATGTGTATATGTATTAAGTAAAAAAGTAGTTGAATGTATAAATAATATCTATATGTATTAAGTAAAAAATAGTAATTGACGTTATTTTGTTTATCTATAATCTATAATACATAATAAAGGAATAACCCTTTTTTTAAAATCTCAATTAAAGAATTGAAGTACCTAAAATACTCATATCATTTATTCATTGATTTAAACATCTCTACATAATATACCTATAATACCCTTAATGAAATAATTTACAACATAAATCCCCCAATACTTAAAATAATTACACTACCTCTTTTAACATCAATTACTTTTACATTCGGCACCATTGCCGTCACCATCGCCACCGCCACCCGTCGTTAGAGATGGAAACGGGTCGGGTTTATGCAATCCTGGACCCGGATCCGATTAAAAATTCCCGTCCCAAACCCGGACCCGGACCTGACGGGTCCCCGTTTACTTACTACCCGTCGGGTAACGGGTTTCCCACGGGTAATCGGTGCCCCGTTATTATTAATTTTATTAGTTCTTTAAATACCTTCATTGTTTTTTAATGCAAAATTGTGTTTCATAAAACTAATTTGACATTTAGTATCTAACTTCAAGACTTTTCTGTGCGAATATGAAATTTATCTCATAATATGAATTTTATGGTTTAAAAAAATGGTATGTAAGAGGTTCCATACTTAATTTTGGGTATGGGACAACCTTATATTCACCTCCCACTTATGTATAGAGAAAAGTGGATATAAGGATGGGACAACCTTATATTCACGGCTATGTGATGTAACCTTATATTCACCTCCCATATATATCGAACCTTAGGTATGGAACCCCTCACATATCAAATTTTTAATATTTGTTGAATAATAAGTAAATCTCATGGCCCCATGAATTTTATTGTTTAAAAAAATGATATGTAAGAGGTTACATACCTAATCTTGGGTATGAGACAACCTTATATTCACTTTCGCCGTATGTATATCAATGTTGACTGAAATCATTAAACTCGTTAATGTGGCCTTAGCAAGTAAAATAAAATGCATTTAAATCTGAAGCTAGTTGCTTTTATGTAGAAATCCATTTACTTACTAGCAGCACGTTAACATTCATACTTTTTCAAATAATTGGAAATAAACATATTATTATTATTATTTTTATTATTATGTGATGTAATATATATGGGTCGGGTAAACGGGTTTGGGCGGGTTTCGGGTATACGAGTCGGGTATGCGGGTTTTCATTAAGAACCATCCCTGGACCCGAACCCGTAAAAAAAGTTAAAATCATCCTCATTCCCGGCCCTAGACTCGCATACCCGGCCCCGGCCCCGGCCCCAAAATGTCGGGTTTCAGATATCTCCATCGGGTACGGGTTCGTTTGTCATCCCTACACGTCGTCGCCATCACCCACCACCCCGTGCCACTACCACTATCGGCGCCGCATTGCGCGAGCATATAACTTGTTAAGTCAAAATGCTCAAATGCCATGTGGTTATCTCACCGATCCTATACTAGATTGGGGATTAACTTTCATTTGATCAAATAATACAATGTGTATATATATACACACAATACACGCATGCAACACAAAAGGAAAAATACCGCTATATGTAATGATTAAACCCCTAAAATAAAAGGAATCGTCCCCCTAAAATAAAAACACTAATTCCAAAGTTGCGCGAACCCAAATCTATTTTCCCGGCAAACCAATCAATCGATTGCATCCGTTTCCCCAAATCAACCAATACAATACAGGTATATTCACCACCTCGTTTTTTTTCCCTTTGTTTTTTAATCTGTAGATATTATTTTTTTGGCATTAAGTGCTGAATGTATTAAGTGGCTGAATGTATAAATAATGTTTTTATGTATTATGTAAAATATAGATATTGACATTAAAAAAAATATGAAATTTGACTAAATGCATTAAGTTTTTAATTTTTAGTATCTCTTCTCTTTATATAACTAAGAGAGGATATGAAAAATCATATGTGGCACCTTTATCTAGCTTACAAGTATGATTTTTGCTTATTTGTCAATTTTTAGATTAATACTCTTTATTTAAGTATGCGCATTCATCTTATTTAAATTTACATGACATGTTTAGTTGGCATGCTAAAGAAATAATAAACAAACTTAATATATCTAATCATTTTATTGTTAAACTAAATATCATATCTATTATATCATATACTTTTTAACTACGTGACTCTTTTTTAATATTATATCATATATTTATTGAATAAAACAAATCTTTTATAAATTAAATATTATCTATCTATTATCCTTACTATATCATATTTTTTATTAAGATAAATCTTTTTAAATTAAGGATTAATATATAATATATCCTTAAGTTGAAAATCTTTCTAAGTGACATTTTTAGTTTTTTGGCACATTGGATATTTTATGAAGTATCATTTTTCCATATAAATTGCTACATTTATGTTGCCATATATGATATTAATCATCAATTCTTATCTTAATCATCAATCATAATCCTAATCATTAATATTTTTCTATTTTCTATATGAGTATAAAGATGTTTATATACATTATATATATGTTTTATTTATATATATGAGTTATAAAGATGTTTATATATATATATTATGTTTTTTTATAATTCAATGATAATTATCTTTTTTTTCAAATGAGATTGTTTATTATATTATGTTTATTTTTTTGAAAAATATTTATTATATTATATTTAAAAAATATATATCATAAAAATGATTTTTATGATTTATAAATATTTATGTGTTAGGTCGAAAATCGACCAAGTATAATTTGTTCAGAAATAGCTGAAGCTTAGTGAAGAATACTTGTACAGAATTCTGAAGTCGTTCAGAATTAGTTCACTGAAAGCTTCACTTCAGTTCAGATCAACATATCAGAATACCATTCAGCTGAAGTCAAAGACTGAAGTCTGAAGAAAGAGAATCAGCTCAGATGTGGAGCTCAGAAGTTGATTCTACCTGATCGAATACTGAAGCATCTCAGTGTAAAGTACTTACAACACTTTACACTGATTACGAGGAAGCCTTTTTTCTTTGCTAACCTTTACCCAGTTAATAGCTTTAACTATTAACAAGTACAAGGTTGAGTAAAAGGTTGGGAAAATAAAGTGTGAATTGTCACATCAACAACTTTCACACTTAAACCTTAAAAGTACACATGTTAAGGAATTGACTTTAATTCCTTAAATGCTCCCAACCATATTTGTACGGCCTGGTCCACATCAGCATGAACCTTGCCTATAAATATAAAGGCTTCTCACAACTTGCAAAGGGCTTGAAAACCTTAGCATTGCAACTTGTGAGATATACTCTAAGTAATCCTTACGAGTATTTCCAAGTTATTAGATCACTTGTATTTCTAGGTTGTTTAGATATTTACACTTGGGTGTTTATCTTTGTTCCGCAACAACCTTTGTATTTGTTTATATCAATAAATCAAATACATTAAAAAGTACATCGTGTCTCAATGCTACATATTTGAAATATACATATTATTTATATAGTTTCAGCACTTATTGTTTCTTGCATTTACTTTCAGTACCTTTACCTTATTGTTTATCCATATCTGGATCGTATTCTGAACTGGTCAACTTCCAGTTAGAATTACTTGCCAGTCGGGTTTTAACCATCTATGTTTGGGACTCACAATTGGTATCAGAGCAGCAAGGTTGAATTATATTAATTCATTAACCTTTGATCTGCAAAGATGGTTGACCAAGTATTCAATGAAGGATCTGACCCTAATGCTAATACTCCACCTGTCATCAACAACAATATACCATCGCATAATGTACACGTACACTTTTCAAATAATCTTGTTCCCAAGTTTGATGGGAACAGTGAAAATTTTCAAACATGGAAACATGCATGCTCAAATATATTGCTGGTGTTGAAAGAAATTTGACCGATATTCTTAAAGAAGGACCCTTTGTCCCCATGAATGCCTCCTCTGTTGTCAGAAATGCCGATGGGACTCTTAGGGTATCACCTAAGGAGAAGGATCATTGGTCTGAGGAAGATCATAGGCTGGTAGACCTTGATACCAAGCTACAAAATATGATCTTGTATGCTGTTCCTGAAACTCTTATGCCCACCCTTGTTTTACTTGAAAATTCAAAATTAATGTGGGAGGAACTTATGACACAGTTTGAAGGCACCTCTGAGACCATAGTCACAAGAAAAGTTGCTTTAAATAAAAGATATGAGTCTTTTTTTGCTATCCCTGGTGAAACTTTAACTCAAACTTACATCAGATTTACTAATCTGGTAAATCAATTGAAATCCCTGGGTGTAACTAAAGACAAAGAAATTTTGTTAGAAAAATTTTTGTGACATCTTACCTTCTAAATGGAAAAACTTGATCTTGGTTTTAAGACAAGGAAAAACCTTGCACAGTCACACTCTTGCTTCCTTATATGGAGCCTTCAGGTACACTGAAGAGAACAAAGCTGAGAGAGCTGTGGCTGAGCAAGATGCCAAAAATCATGCTTCTACCAGTTCAGTCATGGTTCAGTACTCTGAGCCACATGGGACTGCTCTACTATCTTCTGAGAGTGATCATTCTGACTCGATGAAGAAGATGGTCTCTGAAATGTTAAAAACTGGTATTTCTGGTAATGTAACTCATAATTGTGATGAGGATGACAATGATGATCTGGTTGCCATGCTGGCTAAAACGTTCAATCGTTTTAAGGCCAAATCAAATCGATCTGGCAAACCATTTGCTTCCAGCGCTTCTATTGACAAGTCTAATCTTGAATGCTTTAAGTGTGGCAAGAAATGACATTTCATGAAGGAATGCAGATCTAGTCAGCCTTCATCATCACAATCTGCCCCTAATCATTCTATTTTTCAGAAATCTGATGATAGCTATAAGGCTAAGTACAAGAAGCTGAAAGCCCAAATAGCTCTCATGGCTCAAAACAACTCAAGCAATAATAGTTGTATGATTGTCAAGATTGAAAAATGGGAAGAATCTGACGAATCATCTGATGATGAGGAAGAAGTTAGGGATATGTGTTTCATGGCACGTGAAGATCAAGGTCATTTGGTCAAGTCTGATGTTGAATCTGGTCGATGGGTGGATATAGTCATGAAAAAGGTTAGTGACTTTGGTTTTGAAAGTAATGAGGAACAAAAATTGGACCTTTTGGTTCTTTTAGAGGCTGACATTTCATTTGTCGAAACTGTGCGTTCAGAAAGCCTAAAAATGTTTGAAAGTAATACTTCTGAACTGAACGCCAGTCAGGCCAGACTAAAAGAGCTGAAAGATGTCCAGTTGGCTTTAAAAAGTTATCAGTCTATGGTTGCCACTTTAGAGTTGGAAAAAGAAGAATTAAAAACCATCCTTGAAAAGGAACAAAAAATAATTAAATCTTGGATGAAAGCACCAAATCCAGATGCTGCAATTAAAAATACTTTTGCAAATCAAAGAACAACATATGAATCTGGTGATCTTCATTTGGCATCTATAATCACTGATTTAGATGCACTTCCAAAGGAAATGAAACCAGAAATTATTTTTCCTAAAGTTGGCAAACAGAAAACTGTGACTGATAAGGCCCAGGATCAATCTGAGGGTAAATCTGAAACAGCTCAGACAACTGTTTCAGAAAAGAAGGATAAAACCAAAAGCCATCCCCTCAGACTTCATCTAAGGTTCCAAAAGGCCAAAAGAAGAAGAAAAATATCTCCCCCACTGAGCCTTCTACCTCAGATTCAGGTAAGGCTCAGGTGTCTAATGAAGAATCAATTTTGTTAAGGTTAGAGAGTCAATTTCAGTCATTGGCTAGACAAGTGCAGAGTTGTAATGCACGTTTGAAAAATGTTGAAACCACTCCTCTTCAACCTAATCAAAATGCAAAACCTTTTTCCAAACAAATCAAGCAAAAATCTGAGAAGAAAAAGGTTGAAACCCCCATCAAACCAATTGTTTTTGTGTCATCTGAGATTATGACTGAGATCCCCTTCGATCCTTCAGTTCCTTCTGAACCAAAGAAATCTGAGACTGCTAAGGGAGAGTCTAGCGAACCCGTCAAGAGATGGGTTCCCAAAAAGAACTAATCTTTGTGTTTGTGCAGGGAGACCAAAAGAAGAATATATGGTTTCTTGACAGCGCTGTTGGCAGAACCATGACTGGTTATCAAACCCTGCTGGAGGAATATAGGGTGCAAGAGGGGAGCTCAATAACATTTGGGAATGATGAAAATGGACAAACTGAGGGATATGGTGTTGTGAATAATGGACAAGTCAAATTCACACGTGTTGCATATGTAAATGGTTTGAAATATAACCTGATCAGTGTCAGTCAACTGTGTGATGATGGCTTCAAGGTATTATTTGATATTTCACAAGGCACCATATTCAACAGAGATGGAAAGGTAGTATTGATTGCACCAAGAAAAAAGGAAACATTTATATCATTGATATGAATAGTTCACCCACTGAACAATGTATCTACACAAAGGTAGATGAAGACACAAACTGGTTGTGGCACAAGAGATTATCCCATCTGAACTTCAAGAATATTAATAAGTTGTCAAGAAAACAACTTGTTGATGGGATACCCTCAATGTCTTTCAATAAAGACAAGCCATGTCCAGGTTGTGAAATGGGTAAGCAGAAAAGAGCTTCATTCAAGACAAAGCAAAGTTTTAGTATAAAACCTTCATCTTTTAGGAATACTGCCCGTAGTCCAAAAATCGTTGACAAAGAGAGCCACATCTTGTTTCATAATATCCCAGAAAGTCTTTAAGAAAGCAAAAGTAAATCCGTCTGGGCCCGGTGATTTTTCACCACCACAATC
>CM067173.1:98505867-98543540 GCA_034093135.1 Erigeron breviscapus | reverse complement strand
AATTTAGATCTCCTCTTAAATCCTGACTTCTTGTCATCAACTTTCTCAACTACTTTTTCAGTTTTGAAGTCATCGTCCAACCTCTTTGACTCCTTTATTGCTGCAGATAAAGTAACATGCCCCCTACACAAACCACGATAGTTAGCTGGGAGGCCATCACAATATGCCTCAACCTGATCTTCATCTCTCCGAACCAAACGTTCTACAAACTTCAACTTCTCCATAAAAGAATGTGCATATTCCGTAATTGCACCGGGTTTTGCAACCAAAGATCTAAACTCTTTCTCAATAAGCCTCAACTCTCGAGTTCCCACATACTCTTCTAAAAACTTCTCCTTAAATGTACCCCAAGGCATCACAGCAAGTACCTCGGGGCCCATGGAAACTGTGGTAGCCCTCCACCAGTTACGGGCATTCTTCTTCAACATCCTACTAGCACACAAAACCTTCATATCATCTGGACAGTAACAAGATGCAAATACTACCTCAATATCTTCAATCCACTCCATAGCACCTACTGCATTTTGGGTACCATCAAACTCCTTGGCACCACATTTCTGAAAGCTCTCATATTTAAAGTTGCTAATGCGAGGTGCATTCACAACTCTAGGTCCACCACCATTCACCCCATTAACACCTAATGCTGCAACAACATTCTCATGAACATGTTGTGATCTCGCCATTGATGGTTCAACACTTTGGGAGGGATTAGAGTAATTCCCCTCCGAATGCTCACCCCTTTGTTCACTCCCGTTCCTTTCAGCACCTCTTTCTGCCCTCAACTGTGCTAACTCCTCTTCATTTCTCATCAAAAGAGCTCTGATAGCTCTCAACTCTTCATGTAATTCTGCTTGATTGGGAACCTGTTCAATCACCGGGTTTGCCCTATCAATTTCCGACCTTGTGGGTTGTGCACCCGGGAGTGGCCTTCGCGGAGGCCTTTGGTTAACTCCATCTCCAGCCCCATTCCCATTAGGCGGAGCACCACTAGCATTAGTTCCATCTCGTTGACTGTTAGCACGAGTAATTGCCATCTTTCTACAAGGCAATGACGACGGTTAGCAAGAATTAAAGTGAGAACAAGGCTATTAAGGCTACACGACATCTACATAAGCTGCATATAAACCACACACAAGCCTCAACCTACACTCTCACTCAATCCCAACCCGTCCTAAAGCACTTCATCTCAAGCTAGGCACACCTACGTAGTCCTAACTTATCCTTCATCGGTTTAAGTCCAAAATCCTACGGTCATGGTCGAACTTTGGTTCACTTAAACCATCTCTCTGATACCAACTTGTAACACCCGACATTTAAAAACATGGGTTTTTCAAAAATTTCCACCTAACGGTGTTAAAAGATGCGGAAGAAAACTTTAAAAGTTCAAAACCGATAAAAACAGTTCGGTTCCTGCATTTATTGGTGTTACATGCAATACCATTAAAATGTCTAAATGAAAACCCAACGGTTGCCCAACACAAAACAACCGTCCACAAAGTACTTCATAAATTCAGCAACATAACAAAATATAAATAAGGTCCAATGAGGTGTAGCATCTATGGGTAGCTAAAGTTATCAGCAAGCTATCTACCCACTCCTCGCTCTTCGTGCCTCATTTATCCTTCAAGCTAAACCTGAGGGAACCACATTTCAAGAAACAAGTGTTAACTAACGAATTAGCTAAGTAAGATAACACTAAAGTTATCAAGCTTTGTCCATTTAAAACACTTCTACTTTATTGACAAAACATTAAGGCACAACTCACATTATAAACACACATATAAATTCCATATCAACTTAGGATGAATCACCCTAAATGTGCCTATTCTTCTTTTATTCCACACATAAACACACGTATCTTCATATAAGCATTAAATCTAAAATAGACTTAACAACACACTATGTTGACTTAACGACACTAGTCAACTGTTAATTAAAAAGTTTGGGATGTTACAATTACCTCCCCCTTAAGAGGATTCCGTCCCCGGAATCTCATCAGAAAGGAATAACTCCGGATACTTTTCCTTCATTACTGCTTCAGTTTCCCACGTTAAGCTTTCTCCATGATTATGCTTCCACTTTATCAACACTAAATCAATCACTTTCCGGCGTAGCTTCTTTTGCTTCCTTCCAAGTATCGCCACTAGTTCATCTACCATTCTCTTCATTGGGTCAATACTCACATCTTCAATAGGAATCACACTTGACTCCTCGGCTAAGCATTTCCTCAAGTAGGATACATGAAAGGTGTTGTGAATTCCATCCAATTCTGGAGGCAATTCCAACTGATATGCTAGATCCTTAATGCGTTTCAAGACTTTAAAGGGTCCAATGAAACGTGGACTCAACTTTCCCTTCTTTCCAAATCGAATGACTCCTTTCCATGGTGAGACTTTCAGCATCACTAAATCCCCAACATTGAACTCAATCGGTCTCCTTTTCTTATCTGCATATGTTTTCTGTCTTTCTCTAGCCACACGTAAAGCTTCTTTATCCACATTAACTTTTTCAGAGGTGATTTCAATGATTTCGGGACCGGTTAATTGCTTCTCACCGGGCTCCATCCAACAACTTGGAGTCCTACATCTTCTTCCATATAGCATCTCAAATGGTGGCATTCCAATACTTGCATGGTGACTATTGTTGTAAGCAAACTCAATCAACTTCAAATGATCATCCCATGCTCCACCATACTCTAGTACACACGTCCTCAACATATCCTCCAATGTTTGAATAGTTCTCTCACTTTGCCCATCGGTTTGAGGATGATAGGCGGTACTCAAATTTATTCTACTACCCAACTCCCGTTGAAGGACCCTTCCAAAAGTTTGACACAAATCTTGAGTCTCGATCCGAAACAATAGATAAAGGAACTCCATGTTTCGAAACTACTTCATCAATGTATATCTTTGTCCATCTTCGTTAAAGGCACATCTTGTCGGGTAGCTAGAAAATGGGCACTCTTCGTCAATCTATCTACAATCACCCATATCATATCATTTCCTTTCGGCGTTTTAGGTAGCTTCGTTACAAAGTCCATGGTGATATGATCCCATTTCCACTCCGGGACCTCTAGTTGATGTAACAATCCATACGGCTTTTTATGGTCGGTTTTCACACGTGCACAAGTCAAACATTTTGCTACAAAATGAGCTACTTCTCCTTTGATATCCGACCACCAATAAATCGGTTTTGAAATCTGCATACATCTTGGTAACACCGGGATGAACTGAGTATCTACTTCTATGAGCTTCTTCAAGGATCAATTCTCGATTACCACCAAGCAATGGTACCCAAATTCGACCCTTGTATGTTTTGAAACCACGGCTATTTGTCTCCATCACAAGGCGTTTCTTCTTTCCAATACCCTCTTTATCAATATTATCCTTCATTAACGCCTTGACTTGAGCTTCTCTAATACGGTCATGTAGTCCTACTTAGTGCATCCGCCACTACATTGGCTTTACCCGGATGGTACTTGATCTCGCAATCATAATCCTTAAGTAGTTCCATCCATCTTCTTTGTCTCACATTCATCTCCTTCTGATTGAACACATACTGTAGGCTCTTATGGTCGGTATACAAGGTACACTTAGTGCCATAAAGATAATGTCTCCACAACTTCAAAGCAAATACTATCGCCGCTAATTCAAGATCATGGGTCGGGTAATTCTTCTCATGTGGCTTCAACTGGCGTGAAGCATAAGCAATCACCTTGTCCCTCTGCATAAGGACACAACCCAAACCCGTAATCGATGCATCACTATACACAACCAAATCATCAGTACCTTTAGGCAAGGCAAGTATAGGAGCTTCACACAACTTTGTCTTCAATGTTTGGAAAGCCTTCTCTTGAGCTTCCGACCACACAAACTTCACTCCTTTCTTCGTCAATTCGGTCATTGGCTTTGCTATACGAGAGAAATCTTGTATAAACCTTCGATAATAACCTGCTAAACCAAGGAAACTCTTGATCTCCGTGGGAGTCTTTGGCTGCTCCCACTTAGAAACAGCTTCAATCTTTGAGGAATCAACCTTAATTCCTTCGGAAGAAATGACATGTCCAAGAAATTGACTTCTCTAAGCCAAAACTCACATTTAGAGAACTTTGCATATAACTTCTTTTCTCTAAGGACTTTAAGGACAATGCTTAAGTGCTCACGGTGCTCGGCTTTAGACTTAGAGTAAATCAAAATATCGTCAATAAAAACAATCACAAAGTCCATAAACGCGGCTGGGCATTAGTCAACCCAAAAGGCATGACAAGGAACTCATAATGTCCATATCGAGTCCGGAAAGCTGTCTTTGCTACATCTTCCTTCTTAACCTTCAGTTGATGATAACCGGACCGCAAATCTATCTTAGAAAAATAGGAGGCACCATGAAGTTGATCGAAAAGATCATCAATACGTGGGAGAGGATATTTATACAAGGCAATGATGACGGTTAGCAAGAATTAAAGTGAGAACAAGGCTATTAAGGCTACACGACATTTAAAAACATGGGTTTTCAAAAATTTCCACCTAACGGTGTTAAAAGATGCGGAAGAAAACTTTAAAAGTTCAAAACTGATAAAAACAGTTCGGTTCCTGCATTTATTGGTGTTACATGCAATACCATTAAAATGTCTAAATGAAAACCCAACGGTTGCCCAACACAAAACAACCGTCCACAAAGTACTTCATAAATTCAGCAACATAACAAAATATAAATAAGGTCCAATGAGGTGTAGCATCTATGGGTAGCTAAAGTTATCAGCAAGCTATCTACCCACTCCTCGCTCTTCGTGCCTCATTTATCCTTCAAGCTAAACCTGAGGGAACCACATTTCAAGAAACAAGTGTTAACTAACGAATTAGCTAAGTAAGATAACACTAAAGTTATCAAGCTTTGTCCATTTAAAACACTTCTACTTTATTGACAAAACATTAAGGCACAACTCACATTATAAACACACATATAAATTGCATATCAACTTAGGATGAATCACCCTAAATGTGCCTATTCTTCTTTTATTCCACACATAAACACACGTATCTTCGTTAACTGCATATAAGTGTAACATACGTCACACCCGTCTAGATGATCAACCAAAAAGGCTACTCATCAAATGTCGTTAGGGAATGGCAAGCCAATCCCGGAGTAATCCGTATATGGAGGCGGGTCAGACCCCTCGTATTACTCAAACTGCGTTTCAATGACCATGTTGCAAGGAGCCACCCAAGCAACCTCACGTTCACGCACCCGCCAGGCTAGGGCAAGTACGGGTTAAGCTTAACACTTTCTGCATATCAATTTACGAGCTCGGTTTCACACATTACTAGTTTAGGCATCACACAACCTAAACATTACATACATAATCTTCATTACGTTTGGGCCCTTAAACGTGCAAGTGACATGGCACCCTAGTAAGTCTAGTGAGCTAGGTGAACAAGCCACATGAGTATGCACACATCAAGAATCGACATCATTTCTACATTTCAACCTTTCTAGATACTACATAACATTGCATAACAAATCACTACATTATACCATACTTCATTTCATAACATTTGGGACTGCATTTCAGGTCTCATGGTCAACTACATAACCCACAATACCTCCCGCGTAACCCCATATGCCCACATGCAATATAAAGATACCAAATGGGAAGTTATTATTCGAAACCAGCTTTTGTTGGATCCCTCAGCGTGTCAAAGTAGTGTATCTTACCTCAAAGAAGTGCACGACAGTGAATAACCACGTTACCGTGCAAAGCAACTAGCCTCGTCTACCTAAAATTAGCAAACGATCATTAAACAACCTATTACCCACAATTATTAAGGTCATATCTCAGGCCTACACACCTACAAACATGACCCAAGACACGACATACGCATTGGAGGTTCAAAGGTTACTTTATTTCAAAACTGACCCCGTTGCGCCGCAACACAGCACGTTGCGCCGCAACTCCAGCCCTCAGTTGCGCCGCAACTAACATGTTGCGCCGCAACTTATCTGTCTGGAAACTAGTTGCGCCGCAACCCGTCACGATTCTGCACAACTTCGATCGATTGAACCCCAAACCAACACCAAACGATTCCAAATCAAATATCAGACCTTTGTACATCAAAATCCTTCATTTTATGCCCAATCAAACGCAATAAACTTCCCCATTAAACAACATATGATTTACATCATAAAAACAAACGTTATTACGACATCGATTGATCCTCCAATGACCTAAACCACTTCTTAATAATCCATACAATTGAAAAGATAATAAATCCACATTACAATACCTTTTCTACCTGTAGATCACAATGAGGATGCAAAACACTCTCAAATCACACGTAAGGAAGCTTTTCGGTTAGCAAATCAATGGAAGAACTATGTGGGGCGGTTAGGGCTTGTTTAGGAGGAATAAATCTGCAAATTAACCAGGAAAGTGCAAAATACAACAAGTCTAATAAGCACTAGATTGGACTAGTATTACTTTAATATAAATGCAAGAATATATAAACAGAGTAATACAAGACTTAAAGCAATAAACAAATAAAGTGGAACATTATGTATTTTTCATGGGTATTTTATTTATGATGTTAAATAAAACACAAGGTTGTTGCGGAATCAAGATAATACAATTAAGTATGTATCCTAACAACCTCTGAGTTACAAATGATCTATATTTGTCAAATAACTCTTTAGGATCGAGATACTTAAAGTTGTGAAGTATCCCAGTTTAAGATCGAGAGTATTTGGACAAATTCACTTCAATGCAAAATGAATGCTTAAAAGTATTTATGTCAAGGAAATGACTTTGTATTTATAGGCAACAAAATTCACCAGTGAATTTTGTGCCGTACAAATATGGTTGCATACATTTAATGATCCGACAAGAACATTAAATGTATTGGATAAGGAATAAGGATAAAGTCACATCAAATGCAAGTGTATCCTTTTATCCAACCACCTTTACACACGTATACTTTGGTAAAGAACAAGTGGATTGTTCTTTGGAAAGTGTGTTAAAGGAAAAGTCAATCTTTGATATCAGTGTTCAGACTTGTAGAATCTAGAACACTGACAATCCTCCAGTGTACAAATCTGGTAAGACTTTCCAGTGGACTCCGCCATTTGTAAAGTCTTCTTTCTTCAGACTTCAGTCTTTGACTTCAGTCAGAATGTCTTCAGTAGAGTTGATCTGGACTGGGGTGAAGTCCAGTGAGCTCATCTGGAGAATACTCCAGATTTCCTATACAAGTATTTGCTCACTGACCTTCATTATTTCTGGACAAATCTTCAGAGGGACTCCAGATTCCAAGTCTGGAGTAGGTCCAGTAGAACACGTTTCTGGTCAGATCTTTAGTGAGGCTCCAGTAGTCGCGTCTGGAGCGAGTCCAATAAATTTGGACTAAATCTGGACCTAACAAATTCCCCCTATTTGTTTAGAAATAATGCAAGTGTTTTCAAGCTTGAATCTATACATTTTGTAAGCTTGAAAAACACAAGTTTCGATTTGTCTAAAAAATCTAAGTTACTGGAAAATACTTTATAGATCATGAGTGTTTTCAGTTTCATCAATTAAGTTCTAACTTAGACTAAATCTGATCATTTACTTATAGGAATAAAAAATTGCAACTATTATTACATTCATCAACTGATAAATAGTATACAATTTTCATAAGACAATAATTTACAATAAGTAAACAATAAGAGTCAGGCCCTTCTTTTCGATGTCCTTTCTGGAGCATCTTCAGTAGCCTTTCTCTTTGGTGATGGAGAAGATGGTATTGAATCTGGTGATCTTATGCCCATTGCAACTTCCATTTGTTGCTTTCTTCTCCATACCTTTTCCACCCTTTTCAGAAATGCCTTAACATCAGTCGACACATTTGTCTTCCCCCTGAACGTTAGAGCAATTTCCTTCAGTTCACTCCATCCAAATGCTTGGACTGAAGTGCTTTTCCTTTCGTCAGTAAAGTTACCCTCCCTGGTCTACTGGAGTTATTTCAGACACAACTTTCTTAAGTTCCTGCACTTCCTTCTGAACATTTGCAACAACTTTGGGCAAGTGCTTTGGCAACTTCTCATCCAGTAGTTTTTCTACTTGGGGTAACACCCCATCATAAATGCTACGAAGAACAGTCCCAGAAACTTCTTCACATACTTCTTTCAACATGTTGTTTCTGAACTTTCTTGTACATTCATCACTTATAGTGCTAACAACTGCACCCTGTTCCAGTGTGGGTCTACTCTCCAGAGAGCTCACCCTGAAGACCAAATTCTGAACATCTTCTTTCAGACCTGCCAGTTTCGCCAGTGACTGCAGTCTGAACAGAAGTAACCACCCTATTCTCTAATCCCTGGACTGCCACCTTGAACTTTTCAGTGTTGGTGTTTGTGGCCAGTACCAGTTCATCAAGTTTCTCATAAACCAGCTTCTCATTTCCAGCAAAGACATTCATCTCAGATGCCAGGTTTTTTGATAATAATGATTTGAAGTCAGAAATAACCTGAGATGAAGTCTGGAGTGATCTCTCCAGGTCCGCCACCTTAATTAAAAGGCCTTGGACCTCGGCAGAAGAAGAAGTGGAGAGACCAGTGGGAGGTTCAAGATTTGAGGGTAATCTGGTCATTAGAGGAACTTGTGCCCAGTCCTCTTCAGTTGCAGCTTCAGATGTTGCAACTGGTGACTCCGGCGCACGAGGAGGAGGTTGAGATTCTGAAGGTTGAATGGTTGCTGGTGTGAAGTATTGGGTGTTTTCTGGAATTGAAGGTGGTGGGGGTGGTGGCATGTTTGGTTCTGGTGGTGGCATTTCTGGTGTAGGTGTTGGCATTTCTGGTAGATTTTCTTCTTCTTGTATATCTTCACCCAGAAAATTCAAGTTAACATCAAAGCCTTCAGACATTGGGGAGTCAACATCATCCCATTCTGGAGCAGTCCCAACTGTCTGTTCACCAGACTGTTCACCAGTCTCTACATTTACCTGTTCACCAGCCTCAACGTTTAAGTCAATTGGAGCCTCTTGCTCACCAGAAATATGTTCATCAGTCTGAACATCTACTTCAACTTCCTCAACAACCTCTTCTACAATCTGGGCAACATTTTCAGCTTGTTCATCAGTTTCCTGCCCAACAACCTCTTCAGATTCAAAGATTGGTGACCCATCCAGATTCATAACATCACCTGGATGTCTTTCTGGATTAACCTGGAGTCCAGCTCTCATCAGACGCCTATTAGTTCTAGGTCGTCTGGAAGGTTTAACAACTTGTACATGACCTTCTGGAGCAACTTGTCTTATTGGTTGTACAACCTCTATTATCTGTACATCATCACCAGATGGTCCTTCAACTGGAGCCATTTCAGCTTCTTCCCTTTGCAAGGAAAGCATGGACTGAGGAATATCTACCTCATCCACTGGAGACCTGAGATTGACCAGATCTCTCATATATTCACTCACAGAAAAGTGAGTCGTATCCATATCATACTGGTCGCCAAGAGCAATCTTAAACATCAGTGAAAGGAAACGAATATAAGGAACGAATGGCTTTCTTCCTTTCACTCTTAGGCGCTCTACCAGGTCATCAAAAATGTTAGGTCCAGATTTAGTCCAGATTTACTGGACTCGCTCCAGACTCGACTACTGGAGCCTTACTGAAGATCTGACCAGAATCATGTTCTACTGGACCTACTCCAGACTTGGAATCTGGAGTCCCTCTGAAGATTTGTCCAGAAATAATTGAAGACCAGTGAGCAAATACTTGTATAGGAAATCTGGAGTATTCTCCAGATGAGCTCACTGGACTTCACCCCAGTCCAGATCAACTCTACTGAAGACATTCTGACTGAAGTCAAAGACTGAAGTCTGAAGAAAGAAGACTTAACAAATGGCGGAGTCCACTGGAAAGTCTTACCAGATCTGTACACTGGAGGATTGTCAGTGTTCTAGATCCTACAAGTCTGAACACTGATATCAAGGATTGACTTTTCCCTTTACACACTTTCCAAAGAACAATCCACTTGTTCTTTACCAAAGTATACGTGTGTTAAGGTGGTTGGATAAAAGGATACACTTGCACTTGATGTGACTTTATCCTTATTCCTTATCCAATACATTTAATGTTCTTGTCGGATCATTAAATGTATGCAACCATATTTGTACGGCACAAAGTTCACTGGTGAATTTTGTTGCCTATAAATACAAAGTCATTTCCTTGACAAAAATACTTTTAAGCATTCATTTTGCATTGAAGTGAATTTGTCCAAATACTCTCGATCTTAAAGAGTTATTTGACAAATATAGATCATTTGTAACTCATAGGTTGTTAGGATACATACTTAATTGTATTATCTTGATTCCGCAACAACCTTGTGTTTTATTTAACATCATAAATAAAATACCCATGAAACAATACATAATGTTCCACTTTATTTGTTTATTGCTTTAAGTCTTGTATTACTTTATTTATATACTTGCATTTATATTTAAGTAATACTAGTCCTTTTCTAGTGATTATTAGACTTGTTGTATTTACACATTCCTGGTTTAACCATCTCGAACTTAAGGGACTCACATTTGGTATCAGAGCAGAAGGCTAAACATTGCCTAGATCTGTTTCTTGATGGCTAACCAAGAAAATACACAAGGTTTTAGTCTTGGTCCCGATCCTAATGCAAATATTAATGATCAAAATGAACCACAAACTGTTAATAACACTAATCCACCTCCTCCTCCTACTCCTGCTTCTCCACACGTGCATGTGCACTACTCAAATAATCCTGTTCCTAAATTCAGTGGGAACAGTGATGAATTTGGTACGTGGAAGGCTAGGATGGTTTTGCATGTCACTGGTATTGAGAGGAACATGATGAAAATTTTAAACGAAGGTCCTTATGTACCAACATCACCTCTCAATCCCCTTCTTGATCCTTCTGGATCTAGAAGAGGAAGGGAAAAGAGGGAGGAACATTGGTCAGAAGAGGAGAGGAGATTGGTGAATCTAGACACCCTTCTCAAAAACATGATCCTCGGGGCCGTTCCAGAAACCCTAATTCCCACACTAGTTCTTTTTCCTAGTGCTAAAACCATGTGGGATGAACTTTTAAACCAACATGAAGGAGGAGATGACACCATTGTCACCAGAAAGGTCTCCTTAAACAAGAGGTATGAGTCATTTTTTGCTCAACCTAACGAGTCTCTCACTGGTACTTACACCAGATTTATGAGTATCATAAACCAATTGAGAGGTCTTGGGGTTGAGAAGGACAAGGATATACTTCTGGAGAAATTTTGTGACATTCTACCCACCAAATGGTCTCACATGATCCTAGTCTTACGACAAGGAAAAACTCTGCACACACACACTCTCTCAACTCTTTATGGAGCTTTCAGGTACACTGAAGAAAATCAAGCTCAGAGAGTGGTGGCAGAACAAGATGCCTTTAACCATGCCTCCAGTAGTCCTAATGTGATCAGTCATACTGAACCACAAGGTACAGCACTGATATCTTCTGAGAATGTATTTTCTAGTGATTATTAGACTTGTTGTATTTACACATTCCTGGTTTAACCATCTCGAACTTAAGGGACTCACATTTGGTATCAGAGCAGAAGGCTAAACATTGCCTAGATCTGTTTCTTGATGGCTAACCAAGAAAATACACAAGGTTTTAGTCTTGGTCCCGATCCTAATGCAAATATTAATGATCAAAATGAACCACAAACTGTTAATAACACTAATCCACCTCCTCCTCCTACTCCTGCTTCTCCACACGTGCATGTGCACTACTCAAATAATCCTGTTCCTAAATTCAGTGGGAACAGTGATGAATTTGGTACGTGGAAGGCTAGGATGGTTTTGCATGTCACTGGTATTGAGAGGAACATGATGAAAATTTTAAACGAAGGTCCTTATGTACCAACATCACCTCTCAATCCCCTTCTTGATCCTTCTGGATCTAGAAGAGGAAGGGAAAAGAGGGAGGAACATTGGTCAGAAGAGGAGAGGAGATTGGTGAATCTAGACACCCTTCTCAAAAACATGATCCTCGGGGCCGTTCCAGAAACCCTAATTCCCACACTAGTTCTTTTTCCTAGTGCTAAAACCATGTGGGATGAACTTTTAAACCAACATGAAGGAGGAGATGACACCATTGTCACCAGAAAGGTCTCCTTAAACAAGAGGTATGAGTCATTTTTTGCTCAACCTAACGAGTCTCTCACTGGTACTTACACCAGATTTATGAGTATCATAAACCAATTGAGAGGTCTTGGGGTTGAGAAGGACAAGGATATACTTCTGGAGAAATTTTGTGACATTCTACCCACCAAATGGTCTCACATGATCCTAGTCTTACGACAAGGAAAAACTCTGCACACACACACTCTCTCAACTCTTTATGGAGCTTTCAGGTACACTGAAGAAAATCAAGCTCAGAGAGTGGTGGCAGAACAAGATGCCTTTAACCATGCCTCCAGTAGTCCTAATGTGATCAGTCATACTGAACCACAAGGTACAGCACTGATATCTTCTGAGAATGTATTTTCTATGAAGAAGATGGTGTCTGAACTCATGGATTCTGGAGAATCCAGTCAAGTCTCTCCAGACTGTTGTGATGAAACTGAAGATGATGACCTTATTGCAATGATTGCTAAAACGTTTAACCGTTTCAAAGCAAGAGCAAATAGGCCATCTGGACAATTTGCATCCAGTTCTTCCACTGACAAGACCAATTTGACATGCTTTAAGTGTGGCAAAAAGGGTCATTTCATGAAAGAGTGCAGGTCCAACCAGTTTGCATCCAAGCCTGGTCCATTCTCTTCTAATAATAAGCCTGATGATAGCTATAAAATGAAATATAAAAAGCTTAAGGCCCAAATTGCTCTCATGGCACAACAAATTGAAACCAATAATAAGTGCATGATCGCAACAACTGAAGAGAAGTGGGTTCCTTCTGATGACTCATATGTTGATGAAGAAGAAGAAAGAGATTGCTGTTACATGGCTCTGGCAGATGAAGAGCACCTGGTAAGAAGAGGAGAGGAGATTGGTGAATCTAGACACCCTTCTCAAAAACATGATCCTCGGGGCCGTTCCAGAAACCCTAATTCCCACACTAGTTCTTTTTCCTAGTGCTAAAACCATGTGGGATGAACTTTTAAACCAACATGAAGGAGGAGATGACACCATTGTCACCAGAAAGGTCTCCTTAAACAAGAGGTATGAGTCATTTTTTGCTCAACCTAACGAGTCTCTCACTGGTACTTACACCAGATTTATGAGTATCATAAACCAATTGAGAGGTCTTGGGGTTGAGAAGGACAAGGATATACTTCTGGAGAAATTTTGTGACATTCTACCCACCAAATGGTCTCACATGATCCTAGTCTTACGACAAGGAAAAACTCTGCACACACACACTCTCTCAACTCTTTATGGAGCTTTCAGGTACACTGAAGAAAATCAAGCTCAGAGAGTGGTGGCACAACAAATTGAAACCAATAATAAGTGCATGATCGCAACAACTGAAGAGAAGTGGGTTCCTTCTGATGACTCATCTGTTGATGAAGAAGAAGAAAGAGATTGCTGTTACATGGCTCTGGCAGACGAAGAGCTCCTGGTGAAGGAAGATGTCACATCTGGACGATGGGTGGACATTGTTATCAAGAAGGTTAGTGATTATGATAATGCAACTGACCAAGAACTAAAACTGGACATTGCTGAAGCTTTAAATTCTGATTTGATTTTTGTAGAAACTGTTAGATCTGATTGTGTAAATGGTCTAGAAACAGATTCTTCTGAAATAAATGCTTTAAAATCAAAATTAAAAGAAGTATATCTGGTATCTTGACAGTGCAGCTGGCAGGACTATGACCGGATGTAAGACCCTACTGGAGGAGTTCACCATTTCTGATGGACCCTCCATCACTTTTGGAAATGATGGTTGTGGAAAGACTGAGGGATATGGTGTTCTGAACAATGGACAAGTCAAATTTACACGTGTTGCATTTGTGAATGGTTTGAAATATAAAAAGCTTAAGGCCCAAATTGCTCTCATGGCACAACAAATTGAAACCAATAATAAGTGCATGATCGCAACAACTGAAGAGAAGTGGGTTCCTTCTGATGACTCATCTGTTGATGAAGAAGAAGAAAGAGATTGCTGTTACATGGCTCTGGCAGACGAAGAGCTCCTGGTGAAGGAAGATGTCACATCTGGACGATGGGTGGACATTGTTATCAAGAAGGTTAGTGATTATGATAATGCAACTGACCAAGAACTAAAACTGGACATTGCTGAAGCTTTAAATTCTGATTTGATTTTTGTAGAAACTGTTAGATCTGATTGTGTAAATGGTCTAGAAACAGATTCTTCTGAAATAAATGCTTTAAAATCAAAATTAAAAGAACTTCAAGACATTGAACTGGCATTTCAAGCCCAGGTTCTGGTAACTGAACAATTGATTCAAGAAAAACAAGATCTTGAGATCATTTTAGAGAAAGAAAAACTGGTGATTAAGTCATGGCTAGAAACCAAAAAGCCATATGATGCTGCAGTAAAACAATTTCCTGCTCAAAAACGTGCATATTTAGATGGAAATACTCATATAGCATCATTAATACCAGTAATCGATCGATTACCAGAGGAGTTCAGGCCAACCACTGTTTATGATAAGCCTGTAACTCCCAAGACCAATTTTTACCCAGTTCAATCCCCAGAGGTCAAGACTGGAGCGCTCCAGATGGCTGCTCCAGTTAAAGAGGTCTATCGGAATAAACCTTTGCCTCAGACCAATCCCCTACCAAAGCCTTGGACTGGAAAGGCTAAGGTATCATCTGAAGAGAATGTTTTGTCCAGGTTAGAGAGCCAGATTCAAATTCTGACTCGTCAATTACAAAGTTTTAATGCAAGATTAAACTTTATTGAGGGTACTTCATCTGGCCCTAGACAAAACACAAAACCTTTTGCTAAGAAAGACAAATCTATTTCTCCAGTTGAGAAAAAGAAAAAGGTTTTAAAACTATCAACTCCAGTGGTCTTTTCATCTAAGACCACTGTTGAAGAAAGTGAACTAGATCAGATTGCCCCAGGGACCTATAAGGGAGGGTCCAGTGAACCCATCAGTCGATGGGTTCCCAAATCTAACTGATCAATATCTGGTGTATGTGTAGGGCGATCGAAAGAAGTATATCTGGTATCTTGACAGTGCAGCTGGCAGGACTATGACCGGATGTAAGACCCTACTGGAGGAGTTCACCATTTCTGATGGACCCTCCATCACTTTTGGAAATGATGGTTGTGGAAAGACTGAGGGATATGGTGTTCTGAACAATGGACAAGTCAAATTTACACGTGTTGCATTTGTGAATGGTTTGAAATATAACTTGATCAGTGTAAGCCAACTGTGTGATGATGGCTATCAAGTCTTATTCAATGTTGCTCAGGGCATCGTATTCAACAAGGACTGGAAGGTAGTGTTGATTGCTCCCAGAAAAGGGAATGTGTACGTGATGGATATGGAAAGCTCTCCTTCAGAGCAGTGTTTCTATACTCAAGCTGATGAAGACACAAACTGGTTGTGGCATAAAAGGTTATCCCATTTAAATTTCAAAAACATTAACAAGTTGTCCAGAAAACAACTTGCAGATGGGATACCTTCAGTTTCCTTCAAAAAGGAAAGACCATGTCCAGGATGTGAGATGGGTAAGCAAAAACGTACCAGTTTCAAGACCAGACAGAATTTCAGCATTTCTGAACCTCTTCATATGCTTCATATGGACCTATTTGGTCCAGTGAACGTTCAGACTCGTGCTGGTAAAAGATACACCCTGGTGATCGTAGATGAATTCTCCAGATATTGTTGGGTGATCTTTCTAAGGTCTAAAGGTGAAGCTGCTGCTGAAATCATCAGTCTTATCAAGCAAATTGAGCTCAAGTACAGTCGAAAAGTGTGTCAGTTAAGAAGTGACAATGGAACAGAATTCCAGAATGCAACTCTGGAGTCATTCTGTACTGACACTGGCATCTCCCAGAATTTCTCATCAGCCCGATCTCCAGAACAAAATGGAGTAGTGGAAAGGAAAAATCGAACGCTGATAGAAGCTGCCAGGAGTATGCTTGCTGAATCTGGTCTGTCTACCAGTTTCTGGGCGGAAGCAATTGCAACTGCTTGCCACACCCAGAATCGATCAGTGTACATCAAAAGACACAAAAAGACAGCCTATGAAGTCTTAAGAAATAGAAAACCAAACATTGGTTATTTTCACGTTTTTGGATGTCCAGTTTACATCCTGAACGACTCCAGTCAGCTAGGCAAATTTGATGCCAAAGCTGATGAAGGGTATTTCTTAGGCTATTCAGCCATTCGCAAGGCCTTCAGAGTCTACAACAAGAGACTGGAGAAGGTCCATGAGTCAATTCATGTCACATTTGATGAATCAAATGTTGCAATCAACAAGAAGCCAGCCCTTGACACTCCCCCAGTAACTCCAATTGTCTTTTGTGAATCTGATCCAATAAACGACAAAAATGAAGAATTTCAAACTGAACCAGTACTCCAGGAAATGCCTTCAAATGAAGAATTTCAAACTGAACCAGTACTCCAGGAAATGCCTTCAAATGAAGAATTTCAAACTGAACCAGTACTCCAGGAAATGCCTTCAAATGAAGAATTTCAAACTGAACCAGTACTCCAGGAAATGCCTTCAAATGAAGAATTTCAAACTGAACCAGTACTCCAGGAAATGCCTTCAAATGAAGAATTTCAAACTGAACCAGTACTCCAGGAAATGCCTTCAAATGAAGAATTTCAAACTGAACCAGTACTCCAGGAAATGCCTTCAAATGAAGAATTTCAACTGAAAGTACTCCAGGAAATCCTTCAAATGAAGAATTTCAAACTGAACCAGTACTCCAGGAAATGCCTTCAAATGAAGAATTTCAAACTGAACCAGTACTCCAGAAATGTCTTCTTATGAAGAATTTCAAACTGAACCAGTACTCCAGGAAATGCCTTCAAATGAAGAATTTCATGATGCAAATCGTGATTTAAATGACTCAGATGAAGATACTGAAGTAATCTGGCAAGATCCTCCTCCAGAAGCAACTCCAGAGGAGACTCAACTGAATTCTTGCACTGATATTGTTGTCAGTAACAATCCTGGTCAGTACTCCAGATGGACAAAAGCTCACCCTATTGATCAGATCATAGGTGACTCCAGTCGTGGAGTTCAGACCAGAAGAGCCTCCAGTAATCAATGCTTATACGTAAGTTTTCTATCTTTGATGGAACCAAAGAAGATTGACGAGGCTATGGAAGATCCAAGCTGGGTGACTGCTATGCAAGAAGAGCTTCACCAGTTTGAAAGGAACAAGGTCTGGTATCTGGTTCCTTTCCCAGTTGGAAAGAAAGAACCAATTGGAACAAGATGGGTCTTCAGAAACAAAGTAGATGAAGATGGCCACGTAATCAGAAACAAGGCCAGACTGGTAGCACAAGGCTACTGCCAGTCAGATGTCGACTTTGATGAATCATTTGCTCCAGTGGCTAGACTTGAAGCGATCAGAATTTTCTTAGCATTCGCTGCTAATCATCAGTTCAAGGTCTACCAGATGGATGTAAAGAGTGCTTTCTTGAATGGAAAGCTTGAAGAAGAAGTTTACGTCAGACAACCTCCAGGTTTCGTTGATGAAAAGCATCCACATTGGGTATATCGTCTGGACAAAGCGCTATATGGCCTCAGACAAGCCCCACGTGCCTGGTATGATACTCTGACTAAACATTTGTTGAAAAATGGTTTTAAACGAGGTGCAATTGACAATACCTTATTCATTCTTCATGAGAAAGGTAATCTGTTACTGGTACAAATTTATGTTGATGATATTATTTTTGGGTCTACTGATGAAAACATGTGCAAGAAATTTTCAAAAATCATGTCCACTGAATATGAAATGAGTCTGATGGGTGAATTAACATATTTTCTTGGACTCCAGATTAAACAAAACAAAGATGGCATTTTTATTAATCAGGAGAAATATGTTAGAGATCTTTTAAAGAAATATGATATGAACTCTTCACCATCTAAACCAACTCCAATTTCTGCACCACTGACACTGGACTCTGATCCAGATGGCAAACCAGTGAACACCACTGTCTATAGAGGCATGGTTGGTTCACTGATGTATTTAACTGCCAGTAGACCAGATATTATGTTTTCAACATGTTTATGTGCCAGATATCAGTCTAATCCAAAGGAATCTCATATGCTTGCTGTAAAGCGCATACTGAAGTACCTTAAAGGTGTCCCCAGTCTAGGTCTTTGGTACCCCAAAGGCTCAGGCATGGATCTAATGGGTTATTCAGATTCAGATCATGCAGGTTGTAAGATAGATAGGAAATCCACAACTGGTGGATGTCATTTCCTAGGTGGCAAACTGGTCAGCTGGACCAGTAAGAAGCAAACTTCAGTTTCATTGTCCACTGCTGAAGCTGAATACGTGTCTGCAGCCAGTTGTTGTGCTCAGATACTCTGGATGAAGAACCAGTTGCTTGATTATGGTATTAAATATTCAAAGACTCCAATCTTTTGTGATAATACCAGTGCCATCGCTATCTCAAACAATCCAGTCATGCACTCCAGAACGAAGCACATTGATCTAAGGTATCACTTCATTCGTGATCATATTATGAAAAACAACATTGAACTCCATTTTATTCCCACTGACAAACAACTCGCTGACATTTTTACCAAACCACTGGATGTCAAAACTTTTGAATATCTTGTTGGTGAGTTGGGAATGTTAAATCCTTAAATCTGGTGACTGCTCAGATATTGAACGCCTTTGTGTACTATCTTTGCATTATTAGATTTCTGGAACAACATTCCAGGGAAGACTTGAAAAATATTTTCTATTAAAAATGTTTTAAGTTCAGGGGGAATTTATTTTCTCACTGGACAAACTCTTCAGAAAATATTACTGGTGCTTTGTAAATGTGTCCCTCTCACTGGTAACTGGACAGGTTGAAGTGCGTGTTTGAGTTGACTTATGTCTTCTTGTAAATGTGTCCCTCTCACTGGTAACTGGACAGGTTGAAGTGCGTGTTTGAGTTGACTTATGTCTTCTTGTAAATGTGTCCCTCTCACTGGTAACTGGACAGGTTGAAGTGCGTGTTTGAGTTGACTTATGTCTTCTTGTAAATGTGTCCCTCTCACTGGTAACTGGACAGGTTGAAGTGCGTGTTTGAGTTGACTTATGTCTTCTTGTAAATGTGTCCCTCTCATTTGTCTGTATTAGTTGACGTGCAAGTTTGAGGTTACCAGTCTTTCAAAAATGGTTTTCACTGGTACTTTACTGGAGTGTCCCTCCAGTGTACCATCAGTACATGTTCACTGGACTAATCCACCAGTGATACTGAAGGTCCAGTCAACCTCCAGATGCACTGAAATATGTCATAATATTTTCTAAATACTTAGTCTTTGTGTGTGCCACGTAAGCAAATCTTTTTGAAAATATCTTAATCCTACGTGGCATGTAAATTTTTCAACGCAATGATGGTCTTTTTACTTTGGGAAAACAAAAAGTACAAGTTGTTACTGTTTGTGGGCTGTAAACCGTCATGCATTTATGTGTGATGTGATGTAATTAATGCGGATCTCAGAACCCGATCAAAAATGTTATTTGATAATTTCAAATAAACCGTTTGAGTTCCACATTCCTTCTCCTATAAATACCCACTTTCAATTTCAATAGCATTTACTTCGAACATAACTCCCAAATCTTTCAAATTCCTTCATTAATTTCTTTCTTCATTCAATTTCCAATCATATTTATCTCTCTTATTTACTCCATTTACATTCAATTCTTTCATCAAATCTTCATCATAACCTTAAATATTCAATTTCATTTTCATCTATTCTCATAAATGGCACCTAGACAGTCAAGATCTCTTAGAAATTTGCTTGCCAACGAATTTGCTCCTTCGGAAAATGTTGATAGGGCGCCTCATATCAATCTTGAGGCAAGTGCCATAAGAATAAATATGAATAACTGGATGGCAAGACTCTCTCTGTCCAGTGTTCATGATGCCCAATCGATTATTGGGAGATTAAACTCATTCTTCCTTTCTTGCCCATTATATGGTGCATTAACATTGAATCCTGGAAGGATGTATCACGAGTATTTGTGTGAATTCTGGTACACGGCCACATATGACGATGAAACTTCATCGATCAACTATACTCTCAAGGGAGGTACCAGATCCCTTGGTTTCACAGCTAGTCTTCTCAGGTCTGTTCTCCAGTTAAGCTATCATGAACAGAATGAGTTGCCTATCGAACTTCCCACTGGTATCAACACAAGGGAAGTATGCAGGTTGATGGGGCATACAGATATATTGGATGAGCATGGCCAGCTATCCAGAAAAGGGACTATCTACAGAAATGCTGTCAACATCACAGAAATGCCAACACCTACACCAGAAATGCCAACACCTACACCAGAAATGCCAACACCTACACCAGAAATGCCAACACCTACACCAGAAATGCCAACACCTACACCAGAAATGCCAACACCTCACCAGAAATGCCAACACCTACACCAGAAATGCCAACACCTACACCAGAAATGCCAACACCTACACCAGAAATGCCAACACCTACACCAGAAGCCAACACCACACCAGAAGCCAACACCTACACCAGAAATGCCAACACCTTCACTAGAAATGCCAACACCTACACCAGAAATGCCACCTCACCAGAACCAAACCACACCAGAAATGCCAACACCTACACCAGAAATGCCAACACCTCACCAGAAATGCCAACACCTACACCAGAAATGCCACCCTCACCAGAATGCCAACACCACACCAGAAATGCCAACACCTACACCAGAATGCCAACACCTACACCAGAAATGCCAACACCAACCAGAAATACCAACACCTTCACCAGAAATACCACACCTACACCAGAAATGCCACCTCCACAAACAAACATGCCACCACCACCAACCACCTAACCAGAAATGCCAACACCTTCACCAGAAATGCCAACACCTACACCAGAAATGCCACCACCAGAACCAAACATGCCACCACCACCACCACCTTCAATTCCAGAAATGCCAACACCTTCACAGAAATGCCAACACCTACACCAGAAATGCCAACACTCACCAGAAATTCCAACACCTACACCAGAAATGCCACCACCTACACCAAACATGCCAAACCACACCAGAAATGCCACACCTTCACAGAAATGCCAACACCTACACCAGAAATGCCAACACCTCACCAGAAATGCCAACACCTACACCAGAAATGCCACCACCTCACCAGAATGCCAACACCTCAAGAAATGCCAACACCTACACCAGAAATGCCAACCCTCACCAGAAATGCCAACACCTACACCAGAAATGCCACCACCTCACCAGAATCCAAACCTTCACAGAAATGCCAACACCTACACCAGAAATGCCAACACCTCACCAGAAATGCCAACACCTACACCAGAAATGCCACCACCTCACCAAATGCCACACCACACCAGAAATGCCAACACCTACACCAGAAATGCCAACTCCTACACCAGAAATGCCAACACCACACCAGAAATGCCAACACCTCACCAGAAATGCCAACACCTACACCAGAAATGCCACCCTCACCAGAAACCAACACCACACCAAATGCCACCACCTACACCAGAAATGCCAACACCCACCAGAAATGCCAACACCTACACCAGAAATGCCAACACCTACACCAGAAATGCCAACCTACACCAGAAATGCCAACACCACACCAGAAATGCCAACACCTCACCAGAAATGCCAACACCTACACCAGAAATGCCACCCTACACCAGAAAATCTACCAGAAATGCCAACACCTTCACCAGAAATGCCAACACCTACACCAGAAATGCCACTACCAGAACCAAACATGCCACCACCACCACCACCTTCAACCAGAAATGCCAACACCTTCACCAGAAATGCCAACACCTACACCAGAAATGCCACCACCAGAACCAAACATGCCACCACCACCACCACCTTCAATTCCAGAAATGCCAAAATCTACACCAGAAATGCCAACACCTTCACCAGAAATGCCAACACCTACACCAGAAATGCCACCACCAGAACCAAACATGCCACCACCACCACCACCTTCAATTCCAGAAAACACCTTCAACAGAAATGCCAACACCTACACCAGAAATGCCAACACCTACACCAGAAATGCCAACACCTACACCAGAAATGCCAACACCTACACCAGAAATGCCAACACCTACACCAGAATGCCACCACCTACCAGAAAGCCAACACCACACCAAAAGCCAACCCTACACAGCTAGTCTTCTCAGGTCTATTCTCCAGTTAAGCTATCATGAACAGAATGAGTTGCCTATCGAACTTCCCACTGGTATCAACACAAGGGAAGTATGCAGGTTGATGGGGCATACAGATATATTGGATGAGCATGGCCAGCTATCCAGAAAAGGGACTATCTACATGAGCAAGCTGTCAGACTCATGGAGATATTTCTTCACTCATATTGTTGAGTGTCTAGGAGGCAGCTCTGGAGGATTAGACCAGATTAATCAAACACACCTCCAGATTGCCTATTGCTTGTGGTTTGGGCTTAGGGTGGACTTTGCCCAAATTCTTTTTGATGACCTGGTTGAGCGCCTAAGAGTGAAAGGAAGAAAGCCATTTGTTCCTTATATTCGATTCCTTTCACTGATATTTAAGAATGCACTTGGCGACCAGTATGATATGGATACCACTCACTTTTCTGTGAGTGAGTATATGAGGGACCTAGTCAATCTTAGGTCTCCAGTGGATGAGGTAGATATTCCTCAGTCCATGCTTTCCTTGCAAAGGGAAGAAGCTGAAATGGGTCCAGTTAGAGTTCAAGATGTTGAAGGACCATCTGGTGATGATGTACAGATAATAGAGGCTGTACAGCCCATAAGACAAGTTGCTCCAGAAGGTCAAAGTCAAGAAGTTGTTGAACCTTCCAGACGACCTAGAACTAATAGGCGTCTGATGAGAGCTGGAATCCAGGTTATTCCAGAAAGACATCCAGGTGATGTTATGAATCTGGATGGGTCTCCAATATTTGAATCTGAAGAGGTTGTTGGGCAAGAAACTGATGAACAAGCTGAACATGTTGCCCAGGTTGTTGAAGAAGTTGTTGAAGATGTTCAAACTGATGAACATGCTTCTGGTGAGCAAGAGGCTCCACTGGATTTAAATGTTGAGGTTGGTGAACAGGTAGATATAGAGACTGGTGAACAGTCTGGTGAACAGACAGTTGGGATTGCTCAAGAATGGGATGTTGTTGAATCTCCAATGTCTGAAGGCTTTGATGTGAACTTGAACTTTCTGGGTGAAGATGTACAAGAAGAAGAAAATCTACCAGAAATGCCAACACCTACACCAGAAATGCCAACACCTACACCAGAAATGCCAACACCTACCAGAAATGCCAACACCTACACCAGAAATGCCACCACCACCACCACCTTCAATTCCAGAAAACACCCAATACTTCACTCCAGCAACCATTCAACCTTCAGAATCTCAACCTCCTCGTGCGCCGGAGTCACCAGTTGCAACGTCTGAAGGTGCAACTGAAGAGGACTGGGCACAAGTTCCTCTAATGACCAGATTACCCTCCACTCTTGAACCTCCCACTGGTCTCTCCACTTCTTCTTCAACCGAGGTCCAAGGCCTTTTAAGTAAGGTGGCGGACCTGGAGAGATCACTCCAGACTTCATCTCAGGTTATTTCAGACTTCAAATCTTTACTTTCAAATAACCTTGCTTCAGAGATGAATGTCTTCGCTGGGAATGAGAAGCTGGTTTATGAGAAGCTTGATGAACTGGTACTGGCCACAAACACCAACACTGAAAAGATCAAGGTGGCAGTCCAGGGATTAGAGAATAGGTTGGTTACTTCTGTTCAGAGTGCAGTCACTGGTGGACTGGCAGGTCTGAAAGAAGAGGTTCAGAATTTGGTTTTCAGGGTAAGCTCTCTGGAGAGCAGACCCACACTGGAACAGAGTGCAGTTGTTAGTACTCTAAGTGATGAATGTACAAGGAAGTTCAGAAACAACATGTTAAAAGAATTATGTGAAGAAGTTTCTGGGACTGTCCTTCGTAGCATTTATGATGGGGTGTTACCCCAAGTAGAGAAACTACTGGATGAGAAGTTGCCAAAGCACTTGCCCAAAGCTGTTGCAAATGTTCAGAAGGAAGTGCAGGAACTAAAGAAAGTTGTGACTGAAACAACTCCAGTAGAAGGTACATCTTTTGGTCCACTGGACAGACTTATGCTTGAACAAATGTGGAATGATCTCAAGTCAAGAACTGGAGATCGTTCCAAGGGGGAAGAGTTGTCTGGTGACCAATCACAAAGAGCATATGGCACTGAAGCCGGGCTTACTGAAACACAAAGAGCATATGGCACTGAAGCCGGGCTTACTGAAACACAAAGAGCATATGGCACTGAAGCCGGGCTTACTGAAGAGGCTGCTGGTACTGAAGCCAGTGAGCCCCAGTTTGAAACCTTCCCAGATATTCCTACTACACTGAAGGCTGTTAAAGGAAAGGAAAAAGTTGTTTCTGGTGAAGAGGAAGAGCAAACTGAAGATGTTGATAATGAAACTTCAAGGAAGTTAGAGCAGGAATGCATAATGATAGAGATTTTTAAAAGAAATCAAAAGGATGAACTGCTGGCCCATCAAAGGGAGATGGCAACAATGGGTACTCTGGACTCCTACAATGCTGGAAGGTTAGGCATTAATATTGAAGTTTTTAAAAGGATGAAGGATGACCCCAGAGTTCATCAATGCCTAAATGCATTAGATGATGTTCATGTACGCTCATTCTACGCTGAAGAAGAGCAAGTCTATGACTCAATTATTTATGGCGTGAGTGTACCAGAACTCATCAGACAGAGAAAAGCTGAACTGGTAAGTCTCCAGAAGAAAATAAGAAAGAATGCTGGTGCTCTGGAGATAGAGTACAGAAAGAGACTTACTGGTTTACCAAAGTTGACTGCCAGACAGATCAAAACAATCAGAGATGCTGATGTAAGTACTTTCATTCCCCTGGACACTTCTCGAAGAATAAATCGTCAAGAACTCCAAACTGCTGTAGAGCAAAGGAGAGTGTCCAAGGATACTGAAGCCTTGATCCAGCAAGCCAAGCTGAAAGAAAAATACAATGAAATGTTGAACTTCAGGGCTGATGCAAGAAGGCATGTCTAAGTTTGAGGTAAAGTTGACCAGGGAGGGTAACTTCACTGATGAGAGGAGAAGTACTTCAGTCCAAGCTTTTGGATGGAGTGAACTTAGGGAAATTGCTCTAACATTCAAGGGGAAGACAGATGTGTCGACTGATGTTAAGGCATTTCTGAAAAGGATTGAGAAGGTATGGAGAAGAAAGCAACAGATGGAAGTTGCATTGGGCATAAGATCACCAGATTCATTACCATCTTCTCCATCACCAAAGAGAAAGGCTACTGAAGATGCTCCAGAAAGGAAATCGAAAAGAAGGGCCTAACTCTTATTGTTTACTTATTGTAAATTATTGTCTTATGAAAATTGTATACTATTTATCAGTTGATGAATGTAATAATAGTTGCAATTTTTTATTTTTATAAGTAAATGACTAGATTTAGTCTAAGTTAGAACTTAATTGATGAAACTGAAAACACTCATGATCTATAAAGTGTTTTCCAGTAACTTAGATTTTTTAGACAAATCGAAACTTGTGTTTTTCAAGCTTACAAAATGTATAGATTCAAGCTTGAAAACACTTGCATTATTTCTAAACAAATAGGGGGAATTTGTTAGGTCCAGATTTAGTCCAGATTTACTGGACTCGCTCCAGACTCGACTACTGGAGCCTTACTGAAGATCTGACCAGAATCATGTTCTACTGGACCTACTCCAGACTTGGAATCTGGAGTCCCTCTGAAGATTTGTCCAGAAATAATTGAAGACCAGTGAGCAAATACTTGTATAGGAAATCTGGAGTATTCTCCAGATGAGCTCACTGGACTTCACCCCAGTCCAGATCAACTCTACTGAAGACATTCTGACTGAAGTCAAAGACTGAAGTCTGAAGAAAGAAGACTTAACAAATGGCGGAGTCCACTGGAAAGTCTTACCAGATCTGTACACTGGAGGATTGTCAGTGTTCTAGATCCTACAAGTCTGAACACTGATATCAAGGATTGACTTTTCCCTTTACACACTTTCCAAAGAACAATCCACTTGTTCTTTACCAAAGTATACGTGTGTTAAGGTGGTTGGATAAAAGGATACACTTGCACTTGATGTGACTTTATCCTTATTCCTTATCCAATACATTTAATGTTCTTGTCGGATCATTAAATGTATGCAACCATATTTGTACGGCACAAAGTTCACTGGTGAATTTTGTTGCCTATAAATACAAAGTCATTTCCTTGACAAAAATACTTTTAAGCATTCATTTTGCATTGAAGTGAATTTGTCCAAATACTCTCGATCTTAAACAGAGATACTTCACAACTTTAAGTATCTCGATCCTAAAGAGTTATTTGACAAATATAGATCATTTGTAACTCATAGGTTGTTAGGATACATACTTAATTGTATTATCTTGATTCCGCAACAACCTTGTGTTTTATTTAACATCATAAATAAAATACCCATGAAACAATACATAATGTTCCACTTTATTTGTTTATTGCTTTAAGTCTTGTATTACTTTATTTATATACTTGCATTTATATTTAAGTAATACTAGTCCTTTTCTAGTGATTATTAGACTTGTTGTATTTACACATTCCTGGTTTAACCATCTCGAACTTAAGGGACTCACAAAAAAGGATCTGGGCAAAGTCCACCCTAAGCCCAAACCATAAACAGTACTAAGCCCAAACCATAAACAGTAGGCAATCTGGAGGTGTGTTTGATTAATCTGGTCTAATCCTCCAGAGCTGCCTCCTAGACACTCAACAATATGTGTAAAGAAATATCTCCATGAGTCTGACAGCTTGCTCATGTAGATAGTCCCCTTTCTGGATAGCTGCCCATGCTCATCCAAGATATCTGTATGCCCCATCAGCCTGCATACTTCCCTTGTATTTATACCAGAGGGAAGCTCAATTGGCAACTCATTCAGGTCAAGATAGTTTAACTGTAGAACAGACCTGAACAAACTTGCAGTGAAACCAAGGGATCTGGTACCTCCCTTGAGAGTATAGTTGATCGATGAAGTTTCATCGTCATATGTAGCCGTGTACCAGAATTCACACAAATACTCGTGGTACATCCTTCCAGGATTCAATGTTAATGCACCATATAATGGGCAAGAGAGAAAGAATGAGTTTAATCTCCCAATGATCGATTGGGCATCATGAACACTGGACGAGACCCCCAGTATCACTGGTGGATTAGTCCAGTGAATATGTATTGATGGTACACTGGAGGGACAATCCAGTATCACTGGTGGATTAGTCCAGTGAATATGTATTGATGGTACACTGGAGGGACAATCCAGTATCACTGGTGGATTAGTCCAGTGAATATGTATTGATGGTACACTGGAGGGACAATCCAGTATCACTGGTGGATTAGTCCAGTGAATATGTATTGATGGTACACTGGAGACACTCCAGTATCACTGGTGGATTAGTCCAGTGAATATGTACTGATGGTACACTGGAGGGACACTCCAGTAAAGTACCAGTGAAAACCATTTTTGAAAGACTGGTAACCTCAAACTTGCACGTCAACTAATACAGACAAATGAGAGGGACACATTTACAAGAAGACATAAGTCAACTCAAACACGCACTTCAACCTGTCCAGTTACCAGTGAGAGGGACACATTTACAAGAAGACATAAGTCAACTCAAACACGCACTTCAACCTGTCCAGTTACCAGTGAGAGGGACACATTTACAAGAAGACATAAGTCAACTCAAACACGCACTTCAACCTGTCCAGTTACCAGTGAGAGGGACACATTTACAAGAAGACATAAGTCAACTCAAACACGCACTTCAACCTGTCCAGTTACCAGTGAGAGGGACACATTTACAAGAAGACATAAGTCAACTCAAACACGCACTTCAACCTGTCCAGTTACCAGTGAGAGGGACACATTTACAAGAAGACATAAGTCAACTCAAACACGCACTTCAACCTGTCCAGTTACCAGTGAGAGGGACACATTTACAAGAAGACATAAGTCAACTCAAACACGCACTTCAACCTGTCCAGTTACCAGTGAGAGGGACACATTTACAAGAAGACATAAGTCAACTCAAACACGCACTTCAACCTGTCCAGTTACAAATGAGAGGGACACATTTACAAGAAGACATAAGTCAACTCAAACACGCACTTCAACCTGTCCAGTTACCAGTGAGAGGGACACATTTACAAGAAGACATAAGTCAACTCAAACACGCACTTCAACCTGTCCAGTTACCAGTGAGAGGGACACATTTACAAGGTACCAGTAATATTTTCTGAAGAATTTGTCCAGTGAGAAAATAAATTCCCCTTGAACTTAAAACACTTTTAATAGGAAAATATTTTTCAAGTCTTCCCTGGAATGTTGTTCCAGAAATCTAATAATGCAAAGATAGTACACATAGGCGTTCAATATCTGAGCAGTCACCAGATTTAAGGATTTAACATTCCCAACTCACCAACAAGATATTCAAAAGTTTTGACATCCAGAGGTTTGGTAAAAATGTCAGCGAGTTGTTTGTCAGTGGGAATAAAATGGAGTTCAATGTTTCCTTTCATAATATTATCACGAATGAAGTGATACCTTAAATCAATGTGCTTCGTTCTGGAGTGCATGACTGGATTGTTTGAGATAGCGATGGCACTGGTATTATCACAAAAGATTGGAGTCTTTGAATATTTAATACCATAATCAATGTGCTTCGTTCTGGAGTGCATGACTGGATTGTTTGAGATAGCGATGGCACTGGTATTATCACAAAAGATTGGAGTCTTTGAATATTTAATACCATAATCAAGCAACTGGTTCTTCATCCAGAGTATCTGAGCACAACAACTGGCTGCAGACACGTATTCAGCTTCAGCAGTGGACAATGAAACTGAAGTTTGCTTCTTACTAGTCCAGCTGACCAGTTTGCCACCTAGGAAATGACATCCACCAGTTGTGGATTTCCTATCTATCTTACAACCTGCATGATCTGAATCTGAATAACCCATTAGATCCATGCCTGAGCCTTTGGGGTACCAAAGACCTAGACTGGGGACACCTTTAAGGTACTTCAGTATGCGCTTTACAGCAAGCATATGAGATTCCTTTGGATTAGACTGATATCTGGCACATAAACATGTTGAAAACATAATATCTGGTCTACTGGCAGTTAAATACATCAGTGAACCAACCATGCCTCCATAGACAGTGGTGTTCACTAGTTTACCATCTGGATCGGAGTCCAGTGTCAGTGGTGCAGAAATTGGAGTTGGTTTAGATGGTGAAGAGTTCATATCATATTTCTTTAAAAGATCTCTAACATATTTCTCCTGATTAATAAAAATGCCATCTTTGTTTTGTTTAATCTGGAGTCCAAGAAAATATGTTAATTCACCCATCAGACTCATTTCATATTCAGTGGACATGATTTTTGAAAATTTCTTGCACATGTTTTCATCAGTAGACCCAAAAATAATATCATCAACATAAATTTGTACCATTAACAGATTACCTTTCTCATGAAGAATGAATAAGGTATTGTCAATTGCACCTCGTTTAAAACCATTTTTCAACAAATGTTTAGTTAGAGTGTCATACCAGGCACGTGGGGCTTGTCTGAGGCCATATAGTGCTTTGTCCAGACGATATACCCAATGTGGATGCTTTTCATCAACGAAACCTGGAGGTTGTCTGACGTAAACTTCTTCTTCAAGCTTTCCATTCAAGAAAGCACTCTTTACATCCATCTGGTAGACCTTGAACTGATGATAAGCAGCGAATGCTAAGAAAATTCTGATCGCTTCAAGTCTAGCCACTGAGCATTGATTCATCAAATGTGACATGAATTGACTCATGGACCTTCTCCAGTCTCTTGTTGTAGACTCTGAAGGCCTTGCGAATGGCTGAATAGCCTAAGAAATACCCTTCATCAGCTTTGGCATCAAATTTGCCTAGCTGATTGGAGTCGTTCAGGATGTAAACTGGACATCCAAAAACGTGAAAATAACCAATATTTGGTTTTCTATTTCTTAAGACTTCATAGGCTGTCTTTTTGTGTCTTTTGATGTACACTGATCGATTCTGGGTGTGGCAAGCAGTTGCAATTGCTTCCGCCCAGAAACTGGTAGACAGACCAGATTCAGCAAGCATACTCCTGGCAGCTTCTATCAGCGTTCGATTTTTCCTTTCCACTACTCCATTTTGTTCTGGAGATCGGGCTGATGAGAAATTCTGGGAGATGCCAGTGTCAGTACAGAATGACTCCAGAGTTGCATTCTGGAATTCTGTTCCATTGTCACTTCTTAACTGACACACTTTTCGACTGTACTTGAGCTCAATTTGCTTGATAAGACTGATGATTTCAGCAGCAGCTTCACTTTTAGACCTTAGAAAGATCACCCAACAATATCTGGAGAATTCATCTACGATCACCAGGGTGTATCTTTTACCAGCACGAGTCTGAACATTCACTGGACCAAAGAGGTCCATATGAAGCATTTGAAGGGGTTCAGATATGCTGAAATTCTGTCTGGTCTTGAAACTGGTACGTTTTTGCTTACCCATCTCACATCCTGGACATGGTCTTTCCTTTTGAAGGAAACTGAAGGTATCCCATCTGCAAGTTGTTTTCTGGACAACTTGTTAATGTTTTTGAAATTTAAATGGGATAACCTTTTTATGCCACAACCAGTTTGTGTCTTCATCAGCTTGAGTATAGAAACACTGCTCTGAAGGAGAGTTTTCCATATCCATCACGTACACATTCCCTTTTCTGGGAGCAATCAACACTACCTTCCAGTCCTTGTTGAATACGATGCCCTGAGCAACATTGAATAAGACTTGATAGCCATCATCACACAGTTGGCTTACACTGATCAAGTTATATTTCAAACCATTCACAAATGCAACACGTGTGAACTTGACTTGTCCATTGTTCAGAACACCATATCCCTCAGTCTTTCCACAACCATCATTTCCAAAAGTAATGGAGGGTCCATCAGAAATGGTGAACTCCTCCAGTAGGGTCTTACATCCGGTCATCGTCCTGCCAGCTGCACTGTCAAGATACCAGATATATTTCTTTCGATCGCCCTACACATACACCAGATATTGATCAGTTAGATTTGGGAACCCATCGACTGATGGGTTCACTGGACCCTCCCTTATAGGTCCCTGGGGCAATCTGGTTCAGTTCACTTTCTTCAACAGTGGTCTTAGTTGAAAAGACCACTGGGTTGATGATTTTGAAACCTTTTTCATTTTCTCAACTGGAGAAATAAATTTGTCTTTCTTAGCAAAAAGGTTTTGTATTTTGTCTAGGGCCAGATGAAGTACCCTCAATAAAGTTTAATCTTGCATTAAAACTTTGTGATTGACGAGTCAGAATTTGAATCTGGCTCTCTAACCTGGACAAAATATTTTCTTCAGATGATACCTTAGCCTTTCCAGTCCTAGGCTTTGGTAAGGGATTGGTCTGAGGCAAAGGTCTATTCCGAGAGACCTCTTTAACTGGAGCAGTCATCTGGAGTCCTCCAGTCTTAACCTCTGGGGATTGAACTGGGTAAAAATTGGTCTTAGGAGTTACAGGCTCATCATAAACAGTGGTGGGCCTAAACTCCTCTGGTAATCGATCGATTACTGGTATTAATGATGCTACATGAGTATTTCCATCTAAGTATGCACGTTTTTGAGCAGGAAATTGTTTTGCACAAGCATCATATGGCTTTTTGGTTTCTAGCCATGATTTTATTACCAGTTTTTCTTTCTCTAAAATGATCTCAAGATCTTGTTTTCTTGAATCAATTGTTCAGTTACCAGAACCTGGGCTTGAAATGCCAGTTCAATGTCTTGAAGTTCTTTTAATTTTGATTTTAAAGCATTTATTTCAGAAGAATCTGTTTTCTAGACCATTTACACAATCAGATCTAACAGTTTCTACAAAAATCAAATCAGAATTAAGAGCTTCAGCAATGTCCAATTTTAGTTCTTGGTCAGTTGCATTATCATAATCACTAACCTTATTGATAACAATGTCCACCCATCGTCCAGATGTGACATCTTCCTTCACCAGGAGCTCTTCGTCTGCCAGAGCCATGTAACAGCAATCTCTTTCTTCTTCTTCATCAGCAGATGATTCATCAGAAGGCACCCACTTCTCTTCAGTTGTTGCAATCATGCACTTATTATTTGTTTCAATTTGTTGTGCCATGAGAGCAATCTGGGCCTTAAGCTTTTTATATTTCATTTTATAGCTATCATCAGGCTTATTATTAGAAGAGAATGGACCACTCTCTGAGCTTGATTTTCTTCAGTGTACCTGAAAGCTCCATAAAGAGTTGAGAGAGTGTGTGTGTGCAGAGTTTTTCCTTGTCGTAAGACTAGGATCATGTGAGACCATTTGGTGGGTAGAATGTCACAAAATTTCTCCAGAAGTATATCCTTGTCCTTCTCAACCCCAAGACCTCTCAATTGGTTTATAATACTCATAAATCTGGTGTAAGTACCAGTGAGAGACTCGTTAGGTTGAGCAAAAATGACTCATACCTCTTGTTTAAGGAGACCTTTCTGGTGACAATGGTGTCATCTCCTCCTTCATGTTGGTTTAACAGTTCATCCCACATGGTTTTAGCACTAGGAAAAAGAACTAGTGTGGGAATTAGGGTTTCTGGAACGGCCCCGAGGATCATGTTTTTGAGAAGGGTGTCTAGATTCACCAATCTCCTCTCCTCTTCTGACCAATGTTCCTCCCTCTTTTCCCTTCCTCTTATAGATCCAGAAGGATCAAGAAGGGGATTGAGAGGTGATGTTGGTACATAAGGACCTTCGTTTAAAATTTTCATCATGTTCCTCTCAATACCAGTGACATGCAAAACCATCCTAGCCTTCCACGTACCAAATTCATCACTGTTCCCACTGAATTTAGGAACAGGATTATTTGAGTAGTGCACATGCACGTGTGGAGAAGCAGGAGTAGGAGGAGGAGGTGGATTAGTGTTATTAACAATTGGTGGTTCATTTTGATCATTAATATTTGCATTAGGATCGGGACCAAGACTAAAACCTTGTGTATTTTCTTGGTTAGCCATCAAGAAACAGATCTAGGCAATGTTTAGCCTTCTGCTTTGATACCAAATGTGAGTCCCTTAAGTTCGATGGTTAACCAGGAAAGTGCAAAATACAACAAGTCTAATAAGCACTAGATTGGACTAGTATTACTTTAATATAAATGCAAGAATATATAAACAAAGTAATACAAGACTTAAAGCAATAAACAAATAAAGTGGAACATTATGTATTTTCATGGGTATTTTATTTATGATGTTAAATAAAACACAAGGTTGTTGCGGAATCAAGATAATACAATTAAGTATGTATCCTAACAACCTCTGAGTTACAAATGATCTATATTTGTCAAATAACTCTTTAGGATCGAGATACTTAAAGTTGTGAAGTATCCCAGTTTAAGATCGAGAGTATTTGGACAAATTCACTTCAATGCAAAATGAATGCTTAAAAGTATTTATGTCAAGGAAATGACTTTGTATTTATAGGCAACAAAATTCACCAGTGAATTTTGTGCCGTACAAATATGGTTGCATACATTTAATGATCCGACAAGAACATTAAATGTATTGGATAAGGAATAAGGATAAAGTCACATCAAATGCAAGTGTATCCTTTTATCCAACCACCTTTACACACGTATACTTTGGTAAAGAACAAGTGGATTGTTCTTTGGAAAGTGTGTTAAAGGAAAAGTCAATCCTTGATATCAGTGTTCAGACTTGTAGAATCTAGAACACTGACAATCCTCCAGTGTACAGATCTGGTAAGACTTTCCAGTGGACTCCGCCATTTGTTAAGTCTTCTTTCTTCAGACTTCAGTATTTGACTTCAGTCAGAATGTCTTCAGTAGAGTTGATCTGGACTGGGGTGAAGTCCAGTGAGCTCATCTGGAGAATACTCCAGATTTCCTATACAAGTATTTGCTCACTGACCTTCATTATTTCTGGACAAATCTTCAGAGGGACTCCAGATTCCAAGTCTGGAGTAGGTCCAGTAGAACACGTTTCTGGTCAGATCTTCAGTGAGGCTCCAGTAGTCGCGTCTGGAGCAAGTCCAGTAAATCTGGACTAAATCTGGACCTAACAATCCACATTACAATACCTTTTCTACCTGTAGATCACAATGAGGATGCAAAACTCTTGACAAAACACTCTCAAATCACACGTAAGGAAGCTTTTCGGTTAGCAAATCAATGGAAGAACTATGTGGGGCGGTTAGGGCTTGTTTAGGAGGAATAAAATCTGCAAATAATGACCTAAAGACACTCCCTAAACTCCTTAACCCGTTTTTGACTTTGCCTCTATGTCAAAACTAGTCCCTAAGCTTCCTAATCCTTCATTATTAGTCACAAACTACTCTATGGACCATATACAACATAATTACTTCATTAAATACCACTACATAGGCATTTATCTACATTTTACACACATTTATACTACTTTAAACATTTAGGCTTTCAAGCCTCACACGTTACGCACATCAACTACATATAAGCATTAAATCTAAAATAGACTTAACAACACACTATGTTGACTTAACGACACTAGTCAACTGTTAATTAAAAAGTTTGGGATGTTACACCATGGGTCATGATGACATGGTCGATGCTGAGCACAATCTGAGAACATCTGGACATATTTTTATGTCTGGATTTAAAAATTGTTGGCGTTATTTCTGGACTCAGATTGTGGAGTGCCTAGGTGGAAACTGGGGTGGATTGGACCAGATTTCATTAACACAAGTAGAAATCGGGTACTACCTGTGGCATGGGATTGAGGTGGACTTCGCTGAGATACTTTTCTCTCAACTGGTAACAAAATTAAAAGGGAAAAGAAGTCCACATATCTCATTTCCCAGATTTCTAAGCATTTGCTTCATGAACATGCTTGGAGATGCGTATCACATGGAGGGGCTTGAATCTTCAGCAACGGAGTTCTGCAGGGATCTATCAAAGCTATCTACTTCAGATCCAGAACCAGAACTCCCCGCTGCAATGCTTTAGGTACTTAATAAAACTGAAACAGCACGACCGGCTGGCTCAGAAAGGTCACCGAGCGGGTCGCAAAAGAATGCGAGATGGAGTTGAAAAAGAAAGAGATTCTAGCTGAAGTTGCCAAGGTTGAAAGGCAATTGTTAAGGCCACCCACAAAACCCAAAGTGACTGGACCAAGGTCTTCAAGGAAGAACATTCGTGATGCTGACCTTTCCACCTTCAAGCCAATGTTTGATGATGCTGCTGAGATCGAAAGGAAACATGAAAAGGATCAGTATGAGCATTATATGAAGCATCAATCCCATCCAGCTAAAATAACTGACATAGAAGTAACAAAAGCTGATGGATTGAAGCTCTTTGATTTGGTTGTTAAAAGAGAAGGAAGGGAAGCTGAAGAATACAATCAGGTTTCAGTGCACGAATTTGGGATTTGTGAGCATAGAGAGATGATCTAGATTCTGAGGGGGAAGCCAAAATCTGCTCTAATTGGTGCATGGTTATCAAGAATACAACAAAAGATGCAAGCCAAAAGGCAGATTATTTGGAAAGAATGATCATTCTTCACTGAAGAGAAAAGCTACTGAAGCACCTTCTGGTTCGAGGCCTGCGAAGAAGTAGTTTTCTTTTCAGTTTATCATTTACTTGTATAAATATTTGCAAATGTAACAAACACTTCAGCTTGTATATATATGTTACATTTTGTAGCTAACAAGTAGATGATAGGCTTAAGTTAGAAAAATCACAAGTAAAATTCTGAGACATCAATGATCTATAAGATGTACTTAGAAAATTTTTTACAACTTAAACAAAAACTTGTATTTCAGACTTACAAACATGTATAGATAGAAGTCTGAGATGCATGCACTATTTCAGAACAAATAGGGGGAATTTGTTAGGTCGAAAATCGACCAAGTATAATTTGTTCAGAAATAGCTGAAGCTCAGTGAAGAATTTGTTAGGTCGTTCAGAATTAGTTCGCTGAAGCTTCACTTCAGTTCAGATCAACATATCAGAATACCATTCAGCTGAAGTCAAAGACTGAAGTCTGAAGAAAGAGAATCAGCTCAGAAGTTGATTCTACCTGATCGAATACTGAAGCATCTCAGTGTAAAGTACTTACAACACTTTACACTGATTACGAGGAAGCCTTTTTTCTTTGCTAACCTTTACCCAGTTAATAGCTTTAACTATTAACAAGTACAAGGTTGAGTAAAAGATTGGGAATAAAGTGTGAATTGTCACATCAACAACTTTCACACTTAAACCTTAAAAGTACGCATGTTAAGGAATTGACTTTAATTCCTTAAATGCTCCCAACCATATTTGTACGGCCTGGTCCACATCAGCATGAACCTTGCCTATAAATATAAAGGCTTCTCACAACTTGCAAAGGGCTTGAAACCTTAGCAGTGCAACTTGTGAGATATACTCTAAGTAATCCTTACGAGTATTTCCAAGTTATTAGATCACTTGTATTTCTAGGTTGTTTAGATATTTACACTTGGGTGTTTATCTTTGTTCCGCAACAACCTTTGTATTTGTTTATATCAATAAATCAAATACATTGAAAAAGTACATCGTGTCTCAATGCTACATACTTGAAATATACATATTATTTATATAGTTTCAGCACTTATTGTTTCTTGCATTTACTTTTAGTACCTTTACCTTATTGTTTATCCATATCTGGATCGTATTCTGAACTGGTCAACTTCCAGTTAGAATTACTTGTCAGTCGGGTTTTAACCATCTATATTTGGGACTCACATTATGTTTCATTAGTTATGCTTTAACATATTTGACGTCCATCATATATTCATAAAGTATATTTTTTGTTTGCATCAGTAGTAATCTAACAGTTTTTTATATCATAAATTATGAATAATAATGTAACTATCGGTTATTGTATTTTTATTTATGTTTTCAGTCAGTCCCGCACAACGTGTGTGTTTAATCTAGTATTAAATAAAAAAAAAAGTAAAGTCTAAGTCTAGGAAAATAGGGCAAAGATCCTCTAAAGTTGTTACAACTTCATAGGTAAAGTTGGAGGATTTTCAACCTTTAGATTAAAATCAAAGGTCAAAATTCAAATTTGATTTTTGAATATTTACTTTTGATTTTAATCCAAAGGTCATGGATTGTCCAACTTTACATATGAAGCTGTGACAACTTTTGAGAATAAAATACTGCTATATCTAGTGATTAAACCCTAAAATAAAAAGAATCGTCGCTAAATAAACACACTAATTCCAAATTTTCGCGAACCCAAATCTATTTTCCCGGCAAACCAATTAATCGATTGCATCCGTTTTCCCAAATCCACCAATACAATACAGGTATATCCACCACCTCTTTTTTT
>CM067173.1:98480867-98495867 GCA_034093135.1 Erigeron breviscapus | reverse complement strand
AAAAAAATGTAAATAACATCAGTTTTAAATAATAATAATTGGTTGGGATGAATAGATTTGTGAAATGGCAATATTGGCATTTTTAGTAGAAGTTTATAGTTAGGGTTTTGACCCATTTAAATGTGATTTGTATGAACACTCTGTTATTATAGTTTTTGGTTATAAAAAAATGTAAATAACATCAGTTTTAAATAATAATAATTGGTTGGGATGAATAGATTTGTGAAATGGCAATATTGGCATTTTTTGTAGAAATTTATAGCTGACCTTTGAAAGTCAATGCTAATTGTGGATCTGGAAATGTTGAATGGAGATAAATAAAGTGGTTAATTAATAGAAAGAAAATAGTTTGAAAAGAGTTAAGGTCAAGACTTGATGATGAAAATGATAGTAAGAATTAAGTTACAAGTGAACCGGGTAGATTGGAATTTGAATAGAATGAGATTGATCGAGAATGGTTCGGGTCAACTGGGCAAGTATAGTTAGTGACCTATATTGTTGTGTCGATTGAATTGAATAAGTGATTTGAGAAAAGATATCATAGGTCATAGGAAATGTTCTTAAAGATTAAAAATAATCCATATTTCTACACACACATTTGGGTTGGGTTCATATAATAACACTATTTCCCATTTGGTATTTTGGCGTGAACCCAATTTTCTTTTCCCGACAAACCTAATCCATTGTATTCTTCATTCATTTCCACAAACCAATCAATACAGGAATTCATTCAGGAACGCCAACGAAATAACATGAGCACAACTTTATGTTCGGCTATGTTAAATGCTATGATAACTTTCTACACCCATAGACCCAGTGGTATCTCAATTTTTGCACGTTTTTTAACGGATTTTTAAGGGTGATGCAAGTTGTAAACGTTAGAGACGGCTCGTTTAATTTCTAAAAGACAAGGAACAATGATGTAGTTTGGTGCGAACCACAAGGACCATCTGTAAACTTGGCATTTCATCATTTTGTAATTTTTGTTTTTGCTTGCTTGAATAGGTATTGATCACATGGAGATGCCTTCTGATATGAGCAGCTTCCAATGTTCACTCCTTTAATAGGTTTTGAATGTCATAAAACCATTAAAGTAAGTTTTGTCTACTTTAAGGTCATCTATCTGAATTCATTCATCTAAAAGAGGTACTCTTTCAAGATTCAAGGCTTACAAATAAGATTGTTCACTAGCTAGCTATATACAGAAATGGACAGGGGCGTTAAAATACAGCGGTTTTGTATTACAGACTTTTCTGATGAATATTTGTATTTGATATTTGGAAAAATAGATGAAAGCCTTGATCGAGAATCTTTTGGCCTAACATGTCACCGTTTTCTTGATATTCAAAATTCAAGTCGTAAACGTTTGGATCTTGGAACCTTGACTCGGTCAAATGGGTCGACGTGCACTGTGAGGATGGATTCCCCTAAGCTTGATAAATTGCTAAAGCGTTTTAGGCAAGTAGAGTTTTTATCCTTGAATGGATGCATTGATGTTTGCGATTTAGGTTTAACACAACTGCAAATTTGTGGCTCTAAATTGCACTCTCTGAATCTTGATGATCTTGATAATGTCACCAACAAAGGACTTTCTTACGTTGCTTCTGGATGTCCATTGTTGTCTGTAATCAGCCTTCTTTATTGTAGTATCACTGATAGAGGCTTAAAAAGGTTAACAAAATCCTGTAAGCAATTGAAAGAAGTGAATCTTGCTTGCTGTGGCAAGATAACCGACAGTGGAATTCAATTTCTCATCCAAGGTTGTCGTCAACTTAGAACATTGGATGTATCTTTGTGCCGTAAAATTACTGATATAGGTTTCCAAGGGTGTTCACCTACTTTGGAAGAAGTCAGTATTGCTTACTGTGACAAGATAACCGACAGTGGAATTCAATCTCTCATCCAAGGTTGTCCCCAACTTAGAACATTGGATATATCTAGATGCTGTAAAATTACTGGTATAGGTTTCAAAGGGTGTTCACCAACATTGGCTTGTGTAAAAGCCAATAAGTGTGTCCTTAGTTCAAAGGGTATAGCTGAAATGTTAAGTGGAGGTGGTCTTGAGTATCTAAGTCTTGCATCTATCAAATGCATAGAGGGAAATGGACTGGAAACCATTGGTTTAGGATTTACCCCAAATCTTAAAGTCCTTGATTTTTATCGGTGCGACTTTGTTACTGATGATGTTATCTTAAGTATCTCACGAGGGTGTCCTTTATTGAACGAATGGAACTTGTCATATTGTGGCCACATTAGTACTTCTGGCTATGATCCGATTGGCTTGTATTGTAAAAATCTGAAGAGAATTCATTTAAACGGATGTTATAGCTTTCATCATGAAGCATTTCTAGCTTTGGTTAATGGCTGTAAGAGTCTATCGGTGATACGTATGAAAAATTGCTCTCAAGTAGTTCTATCTGTTATTTGGGGAACCCTGAGAGATGATTTGAAGATCATAAAGAGGGAAGCAAGGAGGACTGTTCCCAGTTGGGTATTTACTGACAAATGTGGACAAGACTTTGCAGTATGGATGAATTAAAGCGGAACCAGAAATATATGAAAGGCATTCGGTACTTTTATGTGTTTTTGATTATTTGAAAGATTGTGCTCTGGTTTATCATTACTTCGTGTGATTTTGATGTATGTATGCAGTTTCTTGAGTTTTAACTTGAGAAGAACTACATTTGCTAGTGAACAAACACGAAGTATTTTGATATTTTAACATCAATGCCGTTTTTCAGCAATCTTCTGCTTAGTTAACATTCTGTTTCTTATCCAACAAATCAAAAATTCATGTTACTTTATGGCTGACAAGATAGTAGAAAAACATTACAGCATACTATGGATGTTATGTTGTGTCTGCGCAAATCTTACATCGTGTTACTGATTGGATGTAATTTTATCTCTTGATAAAAGAACAATCAAAATAATGAGATATAAGATTTACTGATTAATATTCTTACCAATTAACTGCAAGTTGAAAACTTTCTGCTCTACTGCTGGATTCGAAAAAGAAAATCAAGTATAGAGGATCTTTTTTGCAATGCTGTGAGAATCGGTTCATCACCAGGTGTAAATTAATTATTTTATTTTTTTATCTTTGGTGTGAATCTCCAAATGGACTCTATGATTTTGTTTGCATCTTTATTAGGAAACAGAGTTACAAAATGGATCTATTTATATATACGACATTTATATCAATTACCATCCAACCTGCCCTCATATTCGTAGAAAAAAAATAATAATAAAAAAAAATCTTTGGATCCCTATTCCCAATTTCTTTCTGTTTTGAATCGTAAGATATCCCATAAAGGTACATATCATGAGATTATAGGTTGACGAATCATCGTACATTTAACATTTTTATAGTCACGATCTTATATTTTCTTCCATTATTCGACCGTTTCGTTGTTGAGATTGTGTAAGATCAACTTGTATTCTAGAATCTTATTTTGCTCCTTTTCCTATTGAAAAATGATGATGCAATACGTTCTTGTTTGAAACAATTATATAAATACATCAAAAATCACAATGCTGTCCCATATAATAACTCAAAAAAACTCATCTGATTTATGATTACACTTTATATACAATATGACGCATAATGATCTCTATATGTTTACATGATTTATTTTATTTTTGATGTTCACATTCTGAAAAGTGGACAGATATAGCAAAAAGGTATGTATCGAAGGTGATGTTTGAACTTGATTGATGAATCATCAAAATCATCGTACCATTTTGATCATTTTTGTGGTCGAGAATGTGTAATATAAACTTTACATTTCTATATGAAAGTGAAGGGGATGTAAATTTAGTATTTATGTTGAAAGGGTAATATTCTGGTTTGATAGCATCATAAAACTTTTAGTTTCGGTAATCTTGATTGTTAGCTCAGAAATGTGTGGCTTTAGGGTTGTCAAGATCCAACCCGAAAAAAACCGGGTTGGGCTTGTGAAATTTCGATCCGTCAACTCGCTAACCCACTGACCTGATTTTTTTTCAGGTTCATCCACCAACTCGAAAATGTTATAAGTATATATAAATTTTTTTGGATAGGTCAACCCACCAACCCATTTGACCCGCTAACCCACAACCCATCTGACCTGAAATCAACTCGTCAACCAACAAACCATATGATCTGAAATCAACCCGATTTTTCAGGTTAGTGGGTTGGGTACTTGTAGCTCAGGGTGGAAATTTCTGACCCGAAACTTTTAGTGGTTTGGGTTAGGGTCAGAGATTTTCGACTTGTCAGCCCGGACCCGCCATCCCAAACCCATTGATAGCCCAACTGGCTTATACATGGATATGATTGCATTTATGCCGCACTTTTATCATTATGTACCGACTTATACCCGCACGATGCACATAAGTGACATGTGACACGATCCAAAATAAGCGAGTTTAGGTTGAGGCTAAATGGATTTGGGTCATAAATTAGTTGACTCGACTAACATGTTTAATATATGGGCTGGGTATGGGACTATGGGTTGAATTGTAACCCATTTACAACTTGCCAACCCTTAAATACTACAAATTGGAAAATTATATACTATGAATTCAAATGTTTAGTCTTAAATATTGTTACTATCTTAGTCTTCTTATATTTCTATCTAAATTTTTAATGTAACTTCAAAATATTTCTAACTGGGTCATATACTCATTGTTTGTGATCCAAGATACAGAAATCTCATCTAAAATTTTATCATGTAGGTTTTAATTTACCATAAGTTTAATGGGTTGATATGACCAACCCGTTTAGTTAGTCGGTTGGTTTGAAGTATATGAACCCGTCAACCCATAATCCATCAACCAGAACCCAACTTGTAATTCATATTTGTAAGGATAATTACTTGTGTTGCTGGACAAATATTTTTCATGTTCTACTTTCTAATGTATTCTTTTTATTTTGTCTTTCAACAGCTATTGATCACATTGTACCTTTTGAATCCAGCATTCTGAGTTGTTTATGTGTGCAATAGGTTTTTAAATGCCATGAAGATTTTATATATTTCAAGATCGTTGAGTTAACTCGAATCATTTAGTTCTAACACTCGAGTTTCTCATATGTGGGATTGTGGCAGTCTTTACAAGTTCATGAGATACTAGATGCAGAAATGGATGTGGGTGTTATAAAACAGAATTCGTGTATTACACACTTACGGGATGAGGATTTGTGCTTGATCTTCGATAAGTTATACAAAACCTGTGACCGCGAATCCTTTGGCCTAACTTGTCACCGTTTTTTAGAAATTCAAAACTCGAATTCAAAATGCTTGGAACTTGGACGCTCAAGCTGGCCAAAGAGAACTCGTGTTATCTATGACGGGACAGATCCTTTGATACTTGATAAACTACTTAACCGTTTTAGGAATGTAGAGTCCCTATCCTTCACCCATTGTGATAAACTTTCTGATTCAGATTTGACAAGGTTACAAGAATATGGCTCTAAGTTGCAGTCTCTTTCCCTTTCTTATTGTCGGCTTGTAACTGACATTGGACTGACTTCGGTTGCTTCTGGTTGTCCATTTTTGTCAATTATTAGTCTGCGTGAGTGTTCTATTAGTGATCATGGATTGGAGATTTTATCAAAATCCTGTAAATCTTTAACAGAAGTGAACCTTACTGGGTGCTCTAGCATAACAGATCAAGGGCATTTTGTCTCTCAACCAAAACTGTCGCGAAATTAGAGCAATCAGCATATCTGGATGCACAGAAATACGTGGCGTAGGCTTCAAAGGGATTTCTCCAACATTGATTATTATAGAAGCTAATTCTTGTGATTTTGATCTTGCGGGTGTTACTGGAATCATAAGTGGAGGTGGTCTTAAGTATCTAAACCTTTCGTATTCATACAAAAGGGAACAAGGTTTGGCAATATTCGGTTCAGGTTCTGCCTCAAATCTTAGAATCCTTGACTTGATGAGATGCAACTTTGTTGATGACGCCGCGATAGAAAGTATCTCAAAAGGGTGTCCATTGCTTGAAGAATGGAACCTGTCATTCTGCGATGAGATCGGGATTTCAGGTTGGGAGTCCATTGGACTGAATTGTCACAATTTGGAGATAATCTATGTTCATGGATGTAAGAAGCTATGTGATAAAGGATTACTGGCTTTGGGGAACGGCTGTGAACGTCTGTCAAAGGTATATATGAACAACAAGTATGGCAAAAATATTACTCGATCTGGGAAACTAGTGTTCAAGACACAGAGACCGGATGTGAAGATCGAACAGGAGATATCAATGAAGACTAATTTTCCATTTTGGAAATTTACTTGGCCCTATACTAGATGGTTATGGGATTAGTAGTAGGAAACAATCATATTTTTTCCAGAAAAACAAACATCAACACCACACGTTGATATCAATTTATCTACCAGTATATGTAAATTATTACTTTGAAGACTCTGTCTCTCCCTTTTTCTTTAATTTTTATGTATTTATCGTTGATCTTTACATTGATCTGCAGATCCTCTCTTTGTATTTTAAAATTAAAGATACCAGATCGAGTGACTTGATCGTTAGACGCTTGCAAGGTTGCACCAACAATTTTATGACAACCAGATATGTTGAGTGATCTAAGTAGACAGCAATTTTGATTGAGACACAAAATTCCACGGTCACTTGTTCTCTTACACCACGAGAGATCCACTTCGTTTAATAATTTACATGATTTTGTTAAGATTTCCAATCCACTGTCACTGATAGAACAATAACGTAGACTAATAACGGACAAATATTGACAACCAGAAGCAGCAAAAGTAAGTCCTGAGTCTGTAACTTAAGTATATGCAAGATACAGAAAAAAGCAATTTACAGAGATTTTTTCAATGGAGTTAAACATGAATACATGACTCTGAAGCAATTTCCAAGACACAACATCTCTAATTGTCTAAAACGATTAACCAGTTTTTCAACCATATTCTCAAAGGTAGAACGAAAGTACATTAAACATGAACTTGAGAATCCGAGTTCCAAACGTTTAACTCCATTGCAAATTGACACTTATTACAATCTAAAAGTAGACATATGGGTTCTCAAGTTCAAATTCTTGGAAATACATGCATTTATCAAACTTACACAACTCATGAATAACAAATCATAGCGGAAATCTTTACGCTTTAATTGATTTTTCCTGCCCCTTAAACGTAAATGCCCAACTGGGTGCAATTGTTGTGAGTTGTATCTCGCTGATCTCCACATCCTCTCTCTGTATCTTAAAAGATTGAATCCCAGATGGAGTGATTTGGCGGCAGTCACTCATGTATATGACTGATAGGAGTCGGCAGCCATTACCCAAAGCAAGTAATCCTTGATCACAGAAATTTCGACAGTTGTGCACATGAAGTCTCTCCAAACTTTGACAGTACAAACCAATCCACTCCCAACCAGGTAACCGAACATTGTCACAAAGTGATAAGTTCCACTCTTTCAGCATTGGACACCCCATTGAGATTTTCTTAATCGTGTCATCCCCAACGAGATTGCAGTTTCTAAAGTCGAGGATTTTAAGATTTAAAGCAAATCCTAAACCAATTTCCTCCAGTCTTGAGTAATAAGGAATGGAAATGCTTAGATACTCAAGGGACCCTCCACTAAAAACTCTAATAAGACCTGTAGGATCCCACGCACAGCTTTTGAATTCTAGACAAGTTAAGGTAGGAGACATCCCTTGGAAGCCTATACCAATAATTTTGACACCAAGATATTTGAAGTGTTCTAAGTTGACGACAATTTTGGTTGAGAGACAAAATCCCCTTGTCGGTTATGTTATCACAACATCCAAGATACACTTCTTTTAAAGATTTACATGATTCTGTTAAGATTTCCAATCCACCATCGCTAACAGAATAACAACTCCATAAACTGATTGCGGACAAAAATGGACAGGTAGAAGCAACAGAAATAAGTCCTACGTCAGTGGCATCACTACAAAAATCAAGATAGAGACACTGCAATTTAGACCAAATATTTTGCAATTGAGTTAAATCAGGATATGAGATATCATGGCAACTTCTCAAGCACAACGACTCTATATTCCTAAAACGCTTAAACATTTTTTCAAGGACAGGAGAATCTGTGACGAAGATAGGACGAGAGGAGATTCTTGACCAAGGAAAGAAATTAAGTTCCAAGCTTTTACGGCTTGTATTTTGAATATCAAGAAAATGATGACAGGCTAGTCCAAAAGAATCTCAGTCACATTTTGATCCTAATCTTTCGATTATTAAAGACAAAGAGTCATTAGAAAGGTCTGTAATGCACGAGCGCTGCTTTTTAACAATTGCATCCATTGTTGTATATAGCTAGCAAAAGCAAGCTGCCAATAATAAACAGCCCTAATTTGTTTCTACGGATTATTATGATTTAGATTCTTCTGCATAAGATAGGTTTAGAAAATCCTACATTCAAAGGTTCCTGATCGCGATCACTACCTGTTGAAACAAAAGAAACAATAGGAATATATTAATTAGAACATATGCAGAATATATTATATATGTATGGCAAACTACCAAGGACTGTTGTGCCAAAAAAGTACTTAAAGATCATTATAGATATCTATATATCTAACAATAAGCTATCATATATGTACATAACTCGATCATATATAACACATAAGGTTTTAGTTTCCATTCACTTTAAACATCACCACATATATATATATATATATATATATATATATATATATATATATATATATATATATATATATATATATATATATATATATATATATATATATATATATATATATATATATATATATATATATATATATATATATATATATATATATATATATATATATATATATATATATATATATATATATATATATATATATATATATATATATATATATATATATATATATATATATATATATATATATATATATATATATATATATATATATATATATATATATATATATATATATATATATATATATATATATATATATATATATATATATATATATATATATATATATATATATATATATATATATATATATATATATATATATATATATATATATATATATATATATATATATATATATATATATATATATATATATATATATATATATATATATATATATATATATATATATATATATATATATATATATATATATATATATATATATATATATATATATATATATATATATATATATATATATATATATATATATATATATATATATATATATATATATATATATATATATATATATATATATATATATATATATATATATATATATATATATATATATATATATATATATATATATATATATATATATATATATATATATATATATATATATATATATATATATATATATATATATATATATATATATATATATATATATATATATATATATATATATATATATATATATATATATATATATATATATATATATATATATATATATATATATATATATATATATATATATATATATATATATATATATATATATATATATATATATATATATATATATATATATATATATATATATATATATATATATATATATATATATATATATATATATATATATATATATATATATATATATATATATATATATATATATATATATATATATATATATATATATATATATATATATATATATATATATATATATATATATATATATATATATATATATATATATATATATATATATATATATATATATATATATATATATATATATATATATATATATATATATATATATATATATATATATATATATATATATATATATATATATATATATATATATATATATATATATATATATATATATATATATATATATATATATATATATATATATATATATATATATATATATATATATATATATATATATATATATATATATATATATATATATATATATATATATGTATATAAGGCTTTACTCGAATCGAGTATATATATATAGGCATTATGTATTTATTCAATGTGAAAAGGACAATGCAACCCCAATCGGATAAGTCGATCAAGTTTACCCTAATTGAAAAAATTAAAAGAAAGCGGCAATAAATCAAAAGAACAATGAGCACAGATTACTATAGAACGCAAGACATTAATTAGACATTATTAAATTGAGATTAGACAAATTCAAATAGAAAGAAAAGAAATAAACCTGCAGTGATAAGTGAATAATATCGAAGTTCCGTTGTTTTTATGTTGCGTGCTCTGATTCTCGTAATGGGTGGGATCATTTAATTAAACGGGTGAATTGTATTGATATCAAATATTTACAACATATACAGAAAACATACAATTTAAACACATCCAACTCTAAACATTCAAAACAAAGAAACAATGCTAAAAAAAACCAATACAAGACATCATTATGCAGCAGTAAGCCAGTCAGAAACTCCCTCCAAACCACAAAACAAAAACTGCACTAAACTCAAATATGCTAGAATTGGACCAAGTAGTTTCATCTTGCACAACTCACTATTCCAATTCGCACACATATTCAAGTAGCAGTTAATCACACCACCAAACCTCAAACAGCCACAAAGCTGTCATTAACCCAGTGCAGCTTCCATTTATCCCCAATATTAACCACATTCACTGTATTTCTCACTCTTAAGGACAAAAGCTTATTTCTAACACTTTCTTTTACAAGATTACACACTACCTCCTCATTCCTTTCCACATTCTTGAAAATTCTGGCATTCCTTTCTTGCCAAACAAAGTAAACAACAGCAGCCATAATGAGTTTATTAACCACTATTCCAATATTATTCCTTCCTTTTTGCACTGCAATATCTTGAATAATCTCTTGCAGCCCATTCTGCTCATTCATTCCCCAACCTAACTTTCTTACATTTCTCCAAATATCCTCAGAAAATTTACAATTAAAGAACAAATGATCATGATTTTCTAACCCACCCTTGCACAAAACACACTGCACATTACCAATATTCTGCCATTTAGCAATTCTATCATTTGTCAATAATTTTCTTTGTATGGCAAGCCACAATATAAAGGCATGTCTTGGATTAAATTGCTTAAACCAAACTACCTCTTTCCATCCCACCTTAGGCCAATCAACTCTCAAATCCTGCCAAGCCTGTTTGGTTGAGAAGTCCAAATGCTGACCATTTCTTGCAACCCAAACCACTCTATCATCCTTATACTGCAGCAACTCAGGAACCTCAATATTTTTCAATACTTCAAAACAATTCTCCCATCCCTCAGGCCAGTTCCACTTCCCATTACTAATCATATCAGCAACTCTATTATCAGCCTCCAATCTGGCATCATAAAGGGCTCTTTTATTTATAAATTGACTCAGGGGACCATCAATCCACCATTTGTCATACCACATAGAAACACTTCTGCCATCCCCAATTTTATAGAAAACATGATTCCTCACCATGTCCCTAATATGCAGCATAGTTTTCCACCCCCAACTGTCATATTTTTCCTCCTCAACCTCCCAAATACTCATTTTTTTTAACTTTACTACATTGACCCATGTTGCCCAAAGAGAGTTTTTATTTTCAATAATTTTCCAAAACTGCCTAATTAAAAGTACTTCATTCCATTTTCTCAAATCCTTGATTCCTAAACCACCCTGCTCCTTAGGTCTACAAACAACTTTCCAAGCAACCTTAGCTTTACCCAAAGCAGATTCTCCCCCATTCCATAGAAAGCCTTTCATCAATTTTTCAATCTCTTTTATGACAGTACTGGGCAGCATAAACACAGAAGCCCAGTAAAGTTGCATTGAAGACAAAACAGAGGATATTAACTGGATTCTCCCTGCATAGGACAACATCTTGTTCTTCCAACAATCAATTTTATTCTTAACTCTATCAATTAACACCTTGCAATCACTCACCCCCAATTTTTTTGCAATTAAAGGAACACCTAAATATCTAACAGGAAGTTTCCCACTCTTAAAAGGTAGAACTCTTAACATCTCAGATTTTTCATTCTCTTTAATGTTGCCAAAAAAGATGATACTTTTCCCTAAATTAGGAATAAGACCAGAAACTTTAGCAAAATCATCCAGAGCTTTCTTAATCACACTAATAGAGCCCACATTCCCTTTACAAAACACCAATAAATCATCTGCAAAACACATATGGGACAGCTTGATCTCCTTACATCCAAAGTGATACCCAAAATCACTAGAACCCTCAATATTCTTGATCATGATGAGATTAAACACCTCCATAACCAGAGTAAAAAGGTAAGGAGAAATGGGATCACCCTGCCTAAGTCCTCTGCCACCCTTAAAATATCCCTCAATCTCACCATTTAAACAAATAGAGAACTTGGCAGAAGAAACACAAGTCATAATCCAACTAACCATAAGACTGTGAAATCCAAACTTCTTCAAAATGACCTCCAGAAACTCCCAACTGACAGTGTCATATGCTTTTTGGATGTCAATTTGCATAGCACATCTTTTGGGACCACTCTTCCTGTTATACCCTCTTAAAAGCTCTTGTGCAATCAAAATGTTATCTTGTATATGCCTCCCAGGAACAAAGGCACTTTGATTAATATGCACAATTTTACCCAACCCACTTTGAATTCTATTTGTTAGAATTTTGCTAATGCATTTATAAATGACATTACAACATGCAATAGGTCTAAAATCTGACACTTTACTAGGGGTACTAATTTTAGGAATAAGTGCTATAAGAGTAGCATTTACCTCTCCAAGCAGTTTTCCAGTCCTAAAAAACTCTTGCACAGCCATGCATACCTTTGAGCCCACAGATTCCCATGCTTTCTTAAAGAATCCTGCAGTATATCCATCAGGTCCAGGTGCCTTGTTACTATCCATACTAAACATGGCCTCCTTAACTTCATTATCAGTTACAGGTGTAACCATAGCATTAGCATCCTCAGTGGTAAGCACATTTTTGAACAAACCTTCCATCAGCTGCTCAACAGAATCACTTTTCCCCAAAAAACTCTCAAAATGCTTTACAAATTGCTTTATAACATCCTCCCCTTCATAATTGTTACCATTCTCATCTTTAATAGACTCCACTCTATTCTTATTCCTCCTAGCCCTCAGAATACTATGGAAAAATGCAGTATTCTTATCACCTTCTCTCAACCATTGGAGATTAACTTTCTGCTGCAACAATTTCATCTCATCATTAGCACTAACCATATATTCATTTAGAGATTCACTAGCCTTTTTTCTTATCTGCTCATCATGAGGAAAATCATTCATAGCTTTTTGGTTATTAACCAAATCCTCCTTCAGAATCTTGACTCTATCAAAAATGTTTCCTTTACTCCAACTTAACTGCTTCAGTGGCTTCTTTAATTTCTTCAAATTTTGTATCAATCTGTACATATGACCCCCTGAATATTATCATCCCACTCCTTTTTAACCATATCCAAGAATTCTTCCTTGTCAGCAATGAAATTAGCAAATCGAAAAGATTTAATTTCTTCAAATTTTGTATCAATCTGTACATATGACACCCCTGAATATTATCATCCCACTCCTTTTTAACCATATCCAAGAATTCTTCCTTGTCAGCAATGAAATTAGCAAATCGAAAAGATTTATTCTTCTTAGGAAAGCCATCTTTGATATTTAACATTGCAGGACTATGGTCTGAAATAGAGTATGGCAGAAAAATCCCATGTGCTCTCTGAAATCTGCTTAAAAAGGCATCATTCACCATGATTCTATCTAACTTCTTAAGAACAGAACACTTACTATTCCTCAAAGATTTTGTCCAAGTGTAAAAGAAACCACTACTATTTAAGTCATCAACCTTAATTTTGTTTATAATATCCACAAACTCCTGCATATCACCAGTCCTACTAGATCCCCCAAGAGATTGTTCAGAAACTTCCTTTATGACATTAAAATCACCTAAAATTACCCATGGTTGATTATCCACAAAGTAACTCTGCTGATCCAAATCCTTCCACAAATCTCTTCTTTCAATTCCACTATTACTTGCATAAACAATACTACAGAAAAACTTCACTCTACTAGGCACCATCTCAACAATACAGAACACAGCTTGCTTTGTTTTCTCAATAACCATTAATTTAACCAAATTGGGGTTCCAACCCAACACAATCCTACAACTAGAAGGACTATGCTTCACATTAGACACCCACTCCCAATTTCTAAATACTTTATTACTCACCTTATTAACAGAATTCACCTTAAGATGAGTCTCAATGAAAGCACAAACTTGAGCTTTCTCATTCTGTATAAGTTGCATAGCCTCATTCTGCTTTATAGCAGTATTCATTCCTCTAATATTCCAAGCAATCAATTTAAAATCCATTGCAGATACTACTTATTGAGGATATGATCATCTCCCCCATTCATTTCATCAGCCACTAAATCATTAGCAGCATCATATCCATCATCTATTATATCCTCCTCTATTACTTTGCTTCCTATTTCCTTAAATTTCTCTTGAAAATACAGAAGCATATGACTAGACCATCCCTTTGTCTCTTCAAGAGTAGGTTGTTTGTTACTCTTTATGTACCAATCCACCTTAGATCTCTCCCAAATATCCAAAACCTCACTCTGACTGCTTCCTTCTTGCTTAACATTCAATGCATCATACTTATTTGCAGTGCTAACTCCCTTGCCAGGAGTAGCAACTTTGTCTTCCTTTTTTCCTTCATTATTATTTTCACTCTGGGATACCACCTGTCTGTATACAACTTTAGTTTTCTCCTTATTCCCCACACCACCATTATACTTCTGCTCATTCCTATTTTTATTTCCAAATTTCTTATTTCTATTCCAACCAACCTCATCTTGCTTACTCCCCTGTCCCATAAACTCAGAATTCACTTCTCCCTGTGCTTTTACTTCTGTAATATGTTTATTCTTTGCACATTTGTCCTCAATATGTCCAAACACACAACAATGCTTACACACAATAGGCTTCCAGGCATACTCCACATTAACATATT